>NSJW01000448.1:600000-1123113 GCA_019955255.1 Castanospermum australe
GATTGTGAAAAATCAGTCAGGGTCGTGTTCGAATGAGGGGAAGACAGAGGAAGTGAGGAAATAGGAAACGAAAATAAGGGATGTTGCCGGAAACCTTCCAAAAACAGAGCTGTTGTAGAACCTAGGGAACCTCAAGATGGTAAGAGGAAACTTGCACAAGAATGGCCAAGTCTGGGAGCCAATTTCAGAGTGGCACTTCCCCAGAGGAGTGCAGCAGCTTGATGCTGCAGCAAGAGGGGAGGTCGAGATAAGGCAGAAAAGCAACCCCCAAGGTCGCGCGTCGGATGGAGGAGCAGAGGGGGAAGAATCTTGTGAGAAATCCGGCCATAGAAGACTGGGTCACAGGATTCCGGCCGATCTCCTGCCGCCGACGAAGCAACCGGAGCCGCCTGACCCACCGGACGCGACACACAACAGTCGATGGTTCATCTTTTTTTGGGTCACTGTGGGAGACACATGATCCTACCGCCGTTGAGGAGCTACTACCCTTGAAGCGACCAGATCCAGACCTTGAACTTGAGGGGAGGTGTTCTGGCCAATGGCAGTGCGCCATTGAAGAAGCTTCTTTGCAGATAACATTCGCGAAGAAGCCAGGGAGGCTGTTGAGGCTGTAGGGACAACAAAGGAATTCCAAAAGTCAGATACCTTAGGCCTAATGGGCCAGGCCCAAATTAGTGAGATAAATAATCTGCTTGCTGGAAATGGAGGCCTGGGCAAAACTAGGGCAGAACTGGATAAACAGACATTGGATCTCTCTTTTGACTTACTGGGCCAAGCCCAAATGCTTCTGAAAACAAAGTGGGCCATAGAGATAGAGAAGATGGGTACCCATAGAGCAAATTATCAGCCCCAGGCTTATGTATTAAAGTAGGAGGAGGAATCTTTAAGAAAAAGGGGGCTCGAACGAAAAAGGGGAACGAACGTACAAAGGAGTGTGACGGCAAGGAGAAGGGAGTGAAACAGGGGACACTAGCTCTGCGTGATGGGCTCTTTTGCGGGACTGTGTATGGAAGCACAAACCGTGCGGAGGCAGGGGAACAATTGGTTCTGGCTCCCCGCAATCTCCCATTGTTTGGAGTTGGTTGCCTTGTGGTTTGACAAATCGGAGGGTGCATCATAGCATGAGCTGTCTCCAACCAAGATGGTTTCCCCACTACCTTACCCCTTAATGGAGCAAGGAATGCTGTTTTTTTTGTCATGACACAGATATACTCATCTATGCTTTCTGTTGGATGGACAGAAGATTTCAAGGCCAATGGAGCCTTTTAATGTGAGGCCCAAAGCTAATTTGAGGTTAATCAAGGAAAATTTGGTTTTCCTTCTATGGTTTGCCTTATTTTGAGTGGTTTAGGAGCTAGGACCATTGATCTAAAGTATCAGGAAATATGGTTTCTGATTCAATTGGTAGGGGCAGCCATACTCTGTTTCATAACATGGATGCCATGGAGTACAGAGCACAAGGAGAAAGAAAGAAAGTCACTCAGAAGTGATCCAACTCATTAGAACCACTGCTGGAATTACATTGGGTCAGGTTTCATGGAAATTCTATTTCAGTTCTAGGGATACAGGGATGACAGTAATTGTTGATGACTTGGAACTTGCAGCTGCCATTGCTCTTCTAGTTATGCTTCCGAAGGTAGAATATGAGGTTATGGTCTTTAGACTCTCAACTTCTAATACAAGTTCTGATTTGCAATATGTGAGGCCTAACCTCACGATGTTCTGTGCTATTCTTCGAGGGTTGACAATTTGGGGGCAGGGGGCATCCCTTAAAAAATTTGGGTCTTGTCCCAGGTTGAAACATATGATAAAGTAGTGGCTGAAGCTAGTATTACACCTCAGACTGATATTGGCTAGCACCAAAGAGGGGAATGCACAGGAATTACCTTATGAATTGGCTATTATACTTCCCTAGTGAGAACAAGCCTGACTTTGAAATAGCTCATGACTTTGTGGTGTGTGATCCGGGAGGAGCTAATGCTTTATTGGGGTAGGATTGGTTGAGTTCAAAAGACTTGTGGTTCAATGCCAACTCCAATATCAAAGTGGGGTCCAAGGAATGGGATTACCAGCCATCCGGCTACAAGCAATGGGACCCCAGTGGGAGTTTCTATAGCTACTGCAGTTTTCTTACTTGCACCTTCACCTTGAGACAAGGTGAAAGTTTTTGGGGGGAGTATTTGATAGACACCTGTATGTTAGGAAGAATAGAAGAGAGTAGTGTTAGCTTTGTAATAGTTGACTGGGTCAATTTAGTATTACAGGTATTTAACCGGTTTTAGTTGTTTGGGAGAGGGTACTTGTATATAGGGAACAGGTTAGCCGTGAGAGAGGGATGGGAAAGAATTTGTAAAGGATTAGAGTTGGAGAGTCCAGGACTTTCGAATGCCCTGGAGTTCATAGTTTGTTTCTCTCTTGTAAGAAATCACTCTTTACCCATCCGTTCTGCAGTCCCATTGACAGCAGGATAGACTGGAGAAATAAAACTGTCCATTTTCTTTGTGATAATCTGAACCAGTGCTATCAGTGACATGCATAAAATATTTATCGTAGCTGCTTTACTATTCCTTTAACCCATATACTCCAATTCTCTAGGACCGTATCCCAGCAGATGGAATTGTCAGAAATGGTAGAAGCACTGTAGATGAGTCAAGTTTCACTGGGGAGCCACTGCCAGTAACAAAACTACATGGGGTACCTTTCTATCTCAACATATTTTGTAAGAATCTGGGATTTATTTGGCTTCTGATTACTTATTCTAAACTCACCAGGGCATTGAATGCTGTTTATCAATAAAACAGGAAAAGTGGAAAACCATTTGGTTTTTAATGGTCATGTTGTATGTGTGCATCTTTACTGATGATGGTCACACTTCATTTTCTGGGGATATATGATCAACACTTTCTCAGTTCTGCAGCTGTAGCAGTACCATGCAGTTGATTTAACTGTGGCTGATGGGTTTTGTATCTGCAGAGTGAGGTTGCAGCTGGAAGTATAAATCTTAATGGAACTCTTACGGTGGAAGTGCGGAGGCCAGGTGGTGAGACTGCTATGGCAGACATTGTTCGTCTAGTTGAAGAGGCACAAAGTAGGGAAGCTCCTGTACAGCGGTTGGCTGACAAGGTTCTCTTATTGAATCTCTTATTACTTTCATAGCAAGTTTTCTTTTATTTCTACAATATTTGGTCTGGCCACAGCTATGTTCTTCAAATTGTGATACTTGATTTAGCATTGTAATTAATGCTCTCTTTTGGTTTGGAAGAATATGCAGTCTTGGTAAATTGACCAAAAAAAAAAAGTGGAATCTTGTTAATATTAGAGTGTTACAAGTTCGGAATGCTTTAGGATAGATCAGATAAGATGGAAAAGCTTGGAGTCTATGCAGGATGATGGGGTGACCTTAGTAGGGGATCAAAACATCAGTGATGATATAGCTTATGAGTTATGAGCATGTTTATCTTCTGGCTCTTTAGCTATGGGATATTTGCTGTAGCCTTTTCTATGCATCTAGAAATCCTGCAAGCTAATATTTCTTTTTTTTTTTTTTTCCTCCCTTTATGTTTCACGTGCCCTGCCAAGAAAGAGATATCGTATCTTACATTAAAATATTTCCAGAGGCAGTTGAGCACAGGCTTTGACATTTATTTGAGAACTCAGGAGGTTCTGGTGCAAAATATATTTTGCGTTGGAATTATTAGGACTGTGAAACTGGGCTTAATATCACTCATGCTTGGTCTTAGGAATCCTTTTCCTGGACATCTCTTCTAATGCTCCCTTGTTTAAATATAAATTTGGTATTTAGTTCTGGGAGGGCTTGTGGAGAGGCGACAACCCTTTTTATTTAGTTGTTTTCTTTTCCCCTGGCTTTATCTTGCATGATGATCCCATTTTCAATTTGTTTGTTGTACTGGTTTCTCATCTTCTTGAAATTTATTTTTTCCCTGTAATCTTGATTGGGAGATTGCTGACCTTGATCTTTGTCAAAGAAGCACTTGAAGGTTTGAGGTGCCAACCATGGCCCACCAATATCCAGTGCCGAGTCAAACAATGAACAGACCTAAAAACTTAAGCTGTAAAGCATTAGCACTAGAGTGGCTTTAACAACTTTGACATCCTTCTTTGTCAAGCTCTTGATTCACTGCACTCCTGAAATGCTTGTGATGGTCGAGTTTGCCTTTTGGTCAGCTCTGGCTCCTTTATTTGTGGATCCTTCTTTAATTTTGTTGTCTATAGATAACATTTTTCCTCTTTTGCAACTTTTCTGTCACCGTTGTAGCAAAGATCTTCTTTTCTTATTCAGAAAACAAAATAAAAAATTCCCATTTCATGCCAAGAAGTTTTAAACGGCACTTAAAGGAAGAAAAAGATTATCCAGATCATGATCAATGGAGGACCTGAATATTGAAATTTGTGATTTTATTTTAAATATATCTGTTTCAGAATATTTCATTGCCGATTGGTGATTTAAGAAACTGCATATTATGCTTGCGTATATTTGTTTCTTTGCTGGTGTTATAGGTATTTTCAATTGTAGTTATGCTTATGTATCTTTCAATTAAATCAATTAATAGCATTTTGTGTATCCAGGTGGCTGGACACTTCACTTATGGAGTGATGGCAGTCTCTGTTACCACATTTACATTCTGGAGTCTGTTTGGCACACACATTTTACCTGCTGCTCTATATCAAGGAAGTGCAGTTTCACTGGCTTTGCAGCTTGCTTGCAGTGTTCTGGTATGTTTTCAAATGTTTTCTTTGGGCCTTATATTATCCCATGACCTATTTTGACGTACAAGGAAGCTTCAGCATATTTTACATACATCTATATGATGTTAGCAAGTTAGAATTATATAATCCGTTTTGTGGCTCTCACATAAAGGCTTGATCCTTAAGATTGAATGGTTTTTTGACATGGTATAAGAGCTGTTGGGATCAAGTAGTGTAAAATGCTTTCTTTTTTGGCTATACATCTACCGTTTCATATTTTCTTTCGAACACAGCATGGCATATTTGTTAAAGAAAAGGAATTTACTATTGTAATAGCTTAAGAAGTAAAAACTGGAGTTAAGGGTCTTCCTTTCAGGCAATAACTTTTTCCTGTCTAAGAGACACAGGAACTTGCTTCAGTTTTTGTTAATACGTGCTCAAAAGTAGCTCTTAGTCCTACTAACCGATTCATTCTATGTAGAAGAGTTGCTTTGGAAGTAAAAGTTAATTTTGATACACAGCCCTTCTGCACTCTCTCTTTCTTTTTTTTTTTTTACCCTTTCAAGAAGAATGAGAGAAGAGAGAATATAAGCCTATCTTATATCAGATTTTCGTCCTTCAATTTAATATCAGATATTGCTTAAATGAAAGTTCTTATATCTGTTCTTTTGGGTAGTAATACTTGGTCAATGATGCAGGTTGTTGCTTGTCCATGTGCACTTGGGTTAGCCACACCTACTGCTGTGCTGGTAACATCTTCATAGAGACTACATTTGTCACCCCCTTTGTTATCGTGGTGTTTGAAGTTTGAACTAAGCTTTATTGTGATACAATTTTGTCTGTGTGTTTAACAGGTTGGAACTTCTTTGGGAGCTACAAGAGGATTACTTTTGCGGGGTGGAAACATTCTAGAGAAGTTTTCCATGGTAAACACTGTTGTGTTTGACAAAACAGGGACCCTCACGATTGGTAGACCTGTTGTGACAAAGATTGTCGCTCCCACATGCAGACAAAATGCAAGGTTAAGGTTGAGTGGGGCAAGAAATTTCCATTCATTTATCACAATCAATTTATTTGGAAAGATTCAATTCTAATGATATTGACTTTGACTAGATTTTTCGGCTATACAAGATTTCCATTTTGCTGTCGGTATTGAAGTTTAACCCTTAATAATAATTAGAGAAGCCCTTCCCATCTGATACCTTGATAATTAATCTAAGTCAAGAAAGATGGTAGCTAAATGTGCTTATCCAAAAATGTATCTGGCATACATATTAGAGAAAAGTGAATCAATTATTTGTATGCTGATGAGGCAAAATACTGACCTGACGGTAAAAAAACTTGGTATAATTCCAAATAGGGACTTTTGATCAAAATATTTACCATGAAGGAACAATAACCACTCAATGTGGTTATTTAAGCCCATTGTAGCCAATATATTATGCATGACACGAAAACCACTTCAAGTGATTATTTTTCCTTCATGGTAAATATTTTTAGCAGGAGTTCCTTGTTTAGAATTCTCCCCAAATTTTTCTTAGAAAACTTTTGTATCAAAAAAAGAAAATCAGAACTAGGCTAGTTGGCTGTTTATAAACACTGCAAGTATAACCATATTTTGTGTTTGCCGCTTAACTCTACAATCTCTCTGCATCTGTGTATAGCTGTATTTTACATTGATTGAAAAATCCAAGTATGATTGTACAATCAATTTTAGCCTTGTGAGTGGATTTCAAATGTATACATGCCTGAAAAGATTAGAGCCAATGAACTTTGCATGGGCATGCAGCTATAGAGGTTGATTGAGCCATCCGTTTTATATCAACGTGAACACTGTCTTTAAGAAACATAACGGAAAATTTAGATGATATTGCAGATGAAATGTTCACACATTGTGAACTTGTCATCAGAATTACTTTTTCTTGAACATCAGCCATAATGATCGATTTCAGCTATTCTAAATTTTCATTCACTTATGTTTCAAGATCACATAGCTTTACGCCTGAAGCCTGAGCAAAATTAATTATTTTAGGCAGCTTTCCCCTTCTCAATCATATTCTTTTATCCTCTCAGCTTTTGTCTGTAAGAGTATTCTCTGTGATCAATAACCAAGCTTTACTCCTGTAGGTGAGTCAGCTACATGGATCAATCAACGCTATTGTGCTATATCAAAAACAAAAAATTTCAGTAAAACTCTACCCCTTTTAGTCGAACTATCTTCCATTTGATCCATATTTGTCACTAGAGCCTTTTATTGGTATTCTTCTAAAATGACCAAACCAACTTAGGGGAGTTTTCAACATCTTCTCCTCAATAGGTGCTACTCCAACTTTCTCTTGGATACATTTGTTTCTATATTATCTTTTCTTGTATGGCTACTCATCCACGTAGGCATGCTCATCTCCGCTACACTTCGTTTGCTCTTGTTAGCTCTTCACTACCCAATATTCACTATCGTAGAGCATTGCTGATCTTATAGCTGTCTCATAGAATTTTCCTTTGAGTTTGATAAGCATTTTGCATTTACAAAAATTACACTTGAAGCATTTCTCCATATCTTCCACCCAGCTTGAATCCTATCTGTGATCACTATCACATGAAAGATTTTGATTCATCTCTTCTTCATTATGAATTTTTTATTTCACCATCAGAGAAAAGATGTTGTTATGAAGTACTTTGACTTTCTGTCCTGTTCATGTGAAGTATATTCATGCAATCAAATTCTATTTCTCATTTCCTCTGCATTCAGGTAATTTTGGGGTAGAAGCATTATGAATGTCTAAATAAAATTGTCCTATGTCTTTGTACTTTTCCTTTCTACTAAAATTCTTTTTATTGAGAAGAATCTTTAAGAAGAATAAGAAATGTGAAGGTCTTTCGTGAACCATGAATCTAGTTGTTGTGAAAAATCATATCTGTAGGTTAAATAATGTCTGTATTATGAATTTTTTTATGATTTCTTTTGTTGCAGTTATGCAGCTAAAGGTGATATAGTCATGTAACACTGCATTTTTAACGCAGGGAAACTGCAGAAAATACTTGGTCTGATGTTGAAGTTTTGAGGTTAGCAGCTGGAGTAGAATCAAATACAGTACATCCAGTTGGGAAAGCAATTGTCGAAGCTGCGAAGGCAGTTAATTGTCATAATGCTAAGGTGCTTTTGAATTTTGTTCTCTGTAATTATGTGACATAAACATTTATAAAAAAAATAATGTAAGTCTATGCTATAAATAGTCCAGGCAATTGATATTTCCAAGGTTGTCAAACTTGAGATCCTACCTAGGATCGGAAGGGGAGGGTAGACATGTAAAATGTGAAATCGTAACACGGATTGTAAGATCCTACCTATAATATAAAATTATATTTACACACACACACACCCACATATATCTATGAAATAACATAAATAGGCAAGATAAACATTTAACTACTCTAGTTAAAAATGTAATTATAGAAAGAATAAATTATAAATAGAAATAGAAAATATTCAGAAAAAAAAAGCCAAATAATTTTTAAAGGATTTATTTTTTTTTAAATGTGAACCCCACCCCCAAAGAGAATTAAAAGAGGGGGGACGGCAGACAACTCAGAAAGAAAAAGACCCACAACAGCAGTCACAAAAGCCACAGCAGCAGAGACCTCGGACGCACTCCCACAAGCCACAGCTGCAGGGACGCACCCCCATTCCTGCAGCCGCACAGTCAGAGACGCATGGGAGATGCAGTTGCACATCTTCGACGCACCTCACCAGCTTCGCAGACATGGAGACTCACAGCACCAGCTTCGACGCAACTCACCAGCTTCGCACAATCAAGGAATCGCATCACACCTGGGGGAGACACTGTCGCACAGCTTCTTAGACATGGAGACGCAGCCACAATAGAGGTATTGCAGAAGTTTGAGGTGATTTCAGATGATTAGGGTTAAGTTTTGGGTGGGTATTGGGTAAACCCATCTCTGACCGGTTTTTTCTCAAATAAATCCAACCCACCAACAGCTAAAACTAGGATCATTGAAGACGCACGATCCTACCAATTTCACGTTCCAGCACGGAAATCCTACACGATCTCACCAAAAATAGTTCTCTGTAATCGAACTCGTTCAAGCTCTGAAAAATGTACAATTCTACGAGTTAGCACGCGATTTTGACAACCTTGGATATTTCTATTTTATTTGAATTATATACTAAAAATTATAGTTTCCAATATGCTTCAGAGCTTAACTTCTGTCAAGTTTAACTATTTACCATAAAGATATTCTATATTTTAGGTTTTTATTGTTTGAAAATCCTTTTGGTAGTTTGCTGTCCTATCCAGATTGATCTTCAGGGAAGGCTTGTATTATCACTTTCCAGAATAAATCATTATGTTATTTCTTCACGAATGTGTAGAACAATTTATTTTATTTTTTGTTCCTAGAACAATTTGAAAAAGAAAAAAACCCGATAGCTTTCTCAGTTAAGAGTCTCCCCTGTCATTTCCACAGGATAGGATTAAACCTTGAATCTCTTTCTTTCCTAGGGAGTTGGTGGAACTAGACCAATAGAACATTTCGGAGTATAGCTAGACATATATGATGAAGGGTGATCTTGCCCATGTTTCCAATGTTTCCAAATTTTTCTTGGATTGGTCTTGAAATTCATTTCCTGAAGTTCTCAATCCTCAAAATTTTGAGCTGATCCTGAATGAATCTTCAAAGTTTCTTTCTCTCTTCCAAGCATTTGTTGACTTACAATTAAATCAGGGTGTTTAATTTCTGCCGTGATTTATGAGCCATGTAGATTTCAGTTCCTGCATCCCCGTGGTCTTCATTCTCATAGGTTATGTTAATTGTTACAGAGCAAAAACTCTAAGTGTAGAAGAACTGAAGAACTAGTTTTATTTTGGCTGTATTGGTGGTTGTCTTGTTGCTGTATTAGTCCTTTCCCCGTTGATGTGAAGAACATGATCTGTTTTAGCAATTGAGTTGCCATCTTTTTTCTAGGAGACATGTTAATGGGTAGAACTCATTGTGTTTATCCCATTATGTGCTATCTATAGGAGACTGACTCATTAATAGGCACATATATAATATCATCATAAGTGGCTTGTATTTAGTTTTGGGCTAGACCCGACATGCGACCTGTCCTGACAATCCTGCACCCCACAAGGAATTTTCATGGGTACAGACCTATATATATCTTGTTAATTGAGTTGTTAGGTTATCAATAATATCTTTCATAGTGAGCATTGGGTGCAAGGTTGTCAAAATCGTGATTCAACAAATAGAATTGCACGATTCTACGCCTTTACAAAGCTGGAACGATCCCGATCCTAGCAAAACTGTGCTGGGATCATACTCCAGCGTGTAGAATCTGTAGGATCATGCGATCCTACCAATCTTACCAAGTGTGTACCAGAAGAAAAAATCATCTGAAATCTAGTATATAGAGTGTTGTGACTGGAACAAAGTGCAACAACTAGAAGAGAGTGCAACAAGTCAGCAACTAAAACAAAGCTTGGCAACTGAAATAGAGCTTGCCAACTGGAACAGAGTCTGCCGACTGGAGCCCTCTTTCTGGTTAACAGAATGGCGATTGCTGCAATTGGTGCTCTCTTTCTGGAGTGCTGCATCTAGTCCAAGAAAGCTAAGTGATATAATTTGTCTTCTTTATAGCATCAAGTTACTCCTTCGATAGCTTGGATTCTGCCTATAGCAACTAGTTACTATATAGTGGTGTCATTGTCGATATTCTTTGATTTAGTTAATAATTAGTAGATATCTGTATAGATAGAATAGGAAATAGCTTATTCTCTTGCTGTAAATAATCTCGTCAATCCCTAACATCAAGGGATCTATGTTTGTAATCTGTAAATATAAATCCATGGGCTGAGAGATTTTCCTCAAGCCATTCACAAATTATTCTCAAGTTAGTATAAGAGCTTGCACGATCTTGGGACTCAAACCCTAAGAATCACGCTATTCCAGCCACTATCCAAATCTTTAGTCTCGAAACCCTCAACCAGCAAGGTGAAGGCACAGATAGTCTCAGAAACCGCCGACTGGTCATCCTCCGAGCGCCGTCGTCGGAGGCACCGTCACGCCCCTGTACGCGTAGTAGAAGCTGTCAGCGCGTGTAAGCCACCCGTCATTTTCCCAACCTCCGATCATCTCGCCACCGGTCCTGTTCCCCCTGGTCCCCTGTTCCCCCTGGTCCTGTTCTGGAGGTCAGAAGTCCAGTTGAACTATCTCCTGTCTTGGGCTTTCACGTCTAGCATCAAACTATCACAAAATCTCACGTTTTTTGTCTTGGGCTCTCACGTTTTCTTCCCCATTCATGGCTTCTGCATCTGATTTGTCTTATGTCACCTCTGAATCCTTAAAGAAGGGCCTTATTTCCTTTTCTTCTCTGGCAGCCCCACCATAACGTTAGAAAAACTCAATGGTAAGAACTATTTAGATTCGTATGTTGCTGTTGATATTTGGTTTTTAGGTCAGGGACTCTCTAAAGCATCTAACCAAGAAGGCGGAGGACATCCCTACTGATGAGAAGGACTAGTGGAAGAAGGCTGACTATCAGTTGGTGTCCTTACTGTGGCAGTCCATTGATCCAAAACTATTAGTGCATTTTTGTTCATATAAAACTTGTCATGACATATGGAAAAAGGCTTGGAGCATCTACTCTAATGATATCCAACGTTTGTTCGATTCTGTTCATAATCTGGCAACGCTCCACATGACCGATCATGACCTGCCTTCATATCTAAACAAAGTACAGTCCACAATTGCAGAAATCAAGTTGATACTGACTAGTGACAACCTTCAGAAGATGGTTAGACAAGCTTGACAACATGTAATATGGTTTTTGTTCTCCACAGTCTTCATCAAGATTTTGAATCTGTTCGGAATCAAATCCTACAAACTCAAATATTCCTACGGTGGAGGATCTCATTAATGGATTGTTGCGAGTTCCTTCTCCGGATGCAACATCTGGAATTGGTTCCCAAATAGGTTCAGAGTCCTCAGCCTTTGTCTCTGCTGACCATGGAGGCCGCGGTCGTTGTCGTGGTCGTGGTGGTGGTAGAGGTGGTCGTGGTTCTGGTGGTCTTCCCCAATGTTCTTACTATAAGCGCTTAGGCCAGACTCAAGACCATTGCTATTCCCTGCATGATTTCCCTGAAAAATCCGCTAATATGACACAATCTCAATCACCTGGTATTGAGAAAAAGACCGAATCTGGAACTGACAACCAAAACATACTGTCAAATAATGAGTATAAGGTGTATCTTCAACTTAAAGCAGCCCAACAAGCTTCATCTTCAGCCACTATAGCCCGTACTGGTAATTCTACGGTTTGCCTCTCTCATTCTTCGTCTGTTGGATCCTGGATTTTGGATTCTGTTGCTTCCGATCACATAGCTGGTAATCCTTCTCTCTTCTCAAAATTATCATCCTCTGAGACACCACATCACATCACCCTTGCTTATGGTTCTAAGACTAAAGCCACCGGCATTGGTCAAGCTACACCTCTCCCATCTTTATCTTTGAATTATGTTCTGTTTATTCTTAGCTATCCCTTTAATTTAATTTCTATTAGTCAACTGACCCGTACTCTTAACTGTACCATAACCTTCACTGCTGATTCTTTTCTCACTGCTGATTGGCGCAGGATCTGAATCTCGTGGACTCTATTATCTCTAGCCTCCATCCTCTACCATATATACTACCACCAAGTCTCCTAGTCTCCTTCATCGTCGTCTGGGTCATCTGAGTCTAAATAAGCTAAAGAAGATGGTTCCCCGTCTCTCTCATTTGCAATCTTTAGAGTGTGGGTCTTGTCAGCTTGGAAAATGTGTTCGTGCATCCTTTCCAAGCAAGGTCAATAATAGAGCAAAGTCTCCTTTTGATATTGTTCATACTGATGTTTGGGGTCCTAGTCGTGTCAGTTCTATTTTGGAGGTATAGGTACTTTAGTTCACTTTCATTGATGATCTTTCTAGATGTACTTGGATATTTTTTTGATGAAAAGATCGTTCAGAGTTATTCACTATTTTTTAAAACTTTTGCAATGAAATTCAAACCTAGTTTAGGCACTCTATTCGCATATTGCGCAGTGATAATGCAAAAGAATATTTTTCTACTCCTTGCAATTCCTTTTATGGCATCTCATGGCATGCTTCATCAGTTAACTTGTCTGCACACTCCACAACAAAATGGCATAGCAGAGAGAAAAACATCGTCATATTATTGAGACTGCTCGAACTCTTTTGTTGCATGCTAATGCACCCTTAAACTTTTGGGGTGATGCTGTTCTCACCGCTGGTTATTTAATCAATCGCATGCCGTCCTCTGTTTTACATAATGAAGTTCCCCACTCTCTTTTGTTTCCTAAGGATCATCTTTATACTGTCTCCCCTCGTGTTTTTGGTTCTACCTGTTTTGTGCATAATCTTACTCCAGGTCTTAATAAATTGTCTGCTCATTCTATTAAGTGTGTTTTCCTTGGTTATTGTCGAGTTCAGAAAGGCTATCGATGTTACTCTCCTTCCACAAATCGTTTTTACATATCAGCAGATATTACCTTCTTTGAGGACACTCCTTACTTCACCTCACCAGTCTAGTCTAACTTCATCTCTCAGCTCCTACCAATTCTTTGTCTTGATTTGCCTGTTTCTGATCCTCCAGCTTCACAAGTGCTCGCACCTCCTAGTCTGCAGACACATTCTTCACCGCACTCGTTTATCACTTTTCAGCGTCGACCTTGTCCTGTGGTTCCAGAGGCTGTTCTCACTCCAGACTCAGGCAATTCATCTCTCTACTCCAGCGTCTCCACCTGCCCCGGGCCTATCTGAAGCTTTCGCTGACTTGCCCATCACTCTTCGTAAAGGTATACATTCTACTCGTAATCGTAATTCTCATCCTATCTATAATTTCCTGAGCTATCATCGTTTATCTTCATCCCATTATGCATTTGTTTTTGCTTTGTCGTCTATTTCTATTCCTAAAACTATCCAGGAAGCACTTTCCCATCCAGGATGGCGTCAAGCCATGATTGATGAGATGGCAGCTATGGATTCCAATGATACATGGACTCTTGTTCCTTCCCCTCCTAGGAAATCTATAGTTGGTTGTCGATGGGTCTTTACTGTCAAGGTGGGCCATGATGAACAAGTGGACCGTTTGAAAGCACACCTTGTGGCTAAGGGCTATGCTCAAATATTTGGCCTTGATTATGGAGATACATTCTCCCTTGTTGCTAAAATGGCCTCTGCTTCGCCTATTCTTATCGATGGTTGCCTATGAACCACTGGCCTCTCTATCAATTGGATATCAAGAATGCATTTCTACATGGTAACCTAGAGGAGGAAGTTTATATGGAGCAACCACCTAGGTTTGTTGCTCAAGGGGAGTCGAGTCTTGTTTGCAAGTTACATAAATCTCTATATGGCCTTAAACAGTCTCCACGGCCATGGTTCGGAAGATTTAGTAAAGTCATACAGCAATTTAGCATGAATCCGTAATGAAGTAAACCACTCTGTGTTCTATAAACACTCGTCCTCGAATCAATGCATCTATCTTGTAGTCTATGTAGATGATATTATCATTACAGGAGATGATCATGATGGCATCAAGGGCCTAAAACAACACCTGTTTCAACACTTCCAAACTAAGGACTTGAGCCGATTACGGTACTTCCTCGGGATTGAAGTGGCCCAATCAAAAACAAGCATTGCTATCTCTCAAAGGAAGTATGCTCTTGATATTTTTGGAAAAGACTGGATTGCTAGATTGTAAACCAATTGATACTCCTATGGATCCGAATGTTAAACTTCTAGCAGATCAGGGAGAGCCTTATTCAGACCCGGGAAGGTATCGAAGACTAGTGGGAAAGTTAACCTATCTCACCATGACTAGACCAGATATATCTTTCGCGGTTATTGTTGTGAGTCAATTTCTTAACTCTCCCTGTGACAATCATTGGGATGCAGTAGTTCGAATTTTGATATATATTAAGGGTTCTCCTAGGAAGGGGTTGATCTATGAGAATAGAGACCATACAGACATTGTTGCATATACAGATGCATATTTGGCAGGATCCCCTAGTGACAGACGGTCAACTTCTGGGTATTGTGTTCTTATTGGAGACAACCTCATCTCATGGAAAAGTAAAAAGCAGAATGTAGTTGCTTGATCAAGTGCAGAAGCAGAATATCGAGCCATGGCACTCACTACATGTGAACTTATATGGTTGAAACAACTGATTCAAGAATTAAAGTTTTGCAAAATAGGGCCCATAAAACTCATTTGTGATAATCAAGCAGCCATATCCAGCCTTTCGTGAGCGAGCTAAACATGTAGAAATTGATTGCCATTTCATTCGTGAAAAGATCCTCTTCGGAGAAATAACTACCTCGTTTGTGAATTTTAGTGATCAACTAGCTTGATATCTTCAAAATCTCTCCGGGGCCCGAGGGTAACATATATATGTAACAAGCTTGATGCATATGATATATATGCACCAGCTTAAGGGGGAGTGTTGATATTCTTTTATTTAGTTAATAATTAGTAGATATCCCTGTATAGATAGAATAGGAAATAGTTGATTCTCTTGCTGTAAATAATCTCGTCAGTCTCTAACATCAAGGGATCTATGTTTGTAATCTGTAAATATAAATCCATGGGCTGAGAAATTTTTCCTCAAGCCATTCACAAATCATTCTCAAATGTCATAATTTTTGGGCCTTTAGGTGTCGTTTTTTTGGGGCCGTTAGGTGTCCTTATGACTTATGAGGTGTGGGTATAATACGGTATTGATGAAGGCATTACATTGATCACTTAACTTTCCATAATGTTCCATTCTAATAAATTAAATTAATACATTAATAAAATAATCTAAATGTGATCTCAAATACGCCAATATTTACTTGATACCACTTTTCTTTTTAAGTTAAATTTTGTACTTCATCAATCTATGATGAAATATTTGTTGTATTTTGAATTAGAGGTTTTTTTTAATATTAGTTGTGATTTTATAGGTATTTAGTGTTATTTTTATATGTATATATATTTTTAATATAATTTTATATAAGAGGTAGGATCTCATGTTCCATATTACGATCTCATGTTTTACGTGTTTACCCTCCTTGTCTGATCCTAGTACAATTTATGAGTTTGGCAACCTTGATTGGAATTAGGGATTGAGTGTTGAGCAGCTACTCCTTGTAATCATCATCAATCATAGCTAATTTTCTCTCTGTTTCGCCTGAACCGTAGGCTAAACCACATTAAATTCTGTGTTGATTTCTCTTCTCTCTATTCTCTACTGCACATCTGGTTATAAGTTATAACAAATATTTTGGTAGACTGACTAACTTTCTCATGGGCTTTGTAAAACAGAATATATTGGTAGTAATGTGTGCATTTTATTTATCAAATGCATCAAGTTGTTGTCATAAAATTTCTGAATCATTATACAACCGTCAGTTATGGCTTACAGCAAAATTTGCAGGTAGCAGATGGAACATTCCTGGAAGAACCTGGATCTGGTGCAGTAGCAACCATTGATAACAAAAAGGTTTCCGTTGGGACATTGGAATGGGTTACCAGGTACTCGAGTATTTGATTCTTTTATCATAGTCTGGGGATACACAAGATAGGATGTACCTAAATCTTTTTTAATATTTTTTATTAATTTATTGCAACAGTTATACTTCTTTCAATTGATTGCAGCATAATCAGTGTATTTACTTGCTTTAGATTCATCCATTTCACTAAGACACTGGACTGTAGCTTTAATTGTATTCTAAGAAGTATATATAATATATTATTCTCCTGTAGCACTTTTTCTTTCTTTTTTCCTTTTAAATTTCAAACCATCAGTGGGTAATTTCCTTTGTGCAGGAATGGAGTTAACAACAGTATACATCACGAAGTGGATGGGTGTAAAAGTCAGTCCATTGTCTATGTTGGAGTTGACGATACTCTAGCTGGCATAATTTATTTTGAAGATGAGATAAGGGAAGATGCAAGGCATGTTGTTGACACTTTGTCTAATAAAGATATTGGTGTATACATGCTGTCTGGAGACAAAAGGAATGCGGCTGAGTATGTTGCATCTGTTGTTGGAATTCCTAAAGAGAGGGTAACATGTTTTCTACATACCTTGACATAATCTTTCTATTAATAAGTGCTCTGTTAGGTTGAGATTGTGGTGCCATGCTTAATAATTTTAGATCAATGTTAGGTGAACTACATCCTATTTATGGTCAGTGTCATGTTGAAGATGTTACTCTATTGACGAGAGGCTGAGAACTGATGCTTGTTATGCATAATCAAATCTCCCAATACAAAAGTAGATTTACAAACTCTCCTTAAACAAGTGGAGTTTTATATTTGTTTCATTATAAGCTTTGCAATATTTGGTAGTAGCAACCAATTGAGTTAAATTTACTGCACCAAATCTTCTCTCTCTCTCTCTCTCTCTCTCTCCCCTCTGTGACTGATGTTTTAGTCATCAATGCCCACCTGGTGGCATATCAGCCTTCTGCTGGCTATTTAGACTTTAGATTAGGTGTATCGTTGGGGTCTTGGATCTGAATCTTTCTGTACCATTTTTTTTTTTTGCTTGTCAATAATTTTTCAGTACATGGAAATTTTTTGGTTATTGGATGTCTTACATGTGCTAACAATTGCAGGTGCTATCTGGAGTGAAACCAGATGAGAAAAAGAAGTTCATAAATGAACTACAAAATGATCAGAACGTTGTAGCTATGGTTGGTGATGGAATCAATGATGCAGCTGCTCTAGCTTCTTCACATGTTGGTATTGCATTAGGTGGAGGTGTTGGAGCTGCTAGTGAGGTGTCTTCTATTGTGTTGATGGGCAACCGGCTCTCACAGGTAATTGTTATTTGCCTTAATTTTCTTTTTCTTTTTCTTTTAATTTGAATAAAACTTATATTTCTCAAAAACTATCTTGCTTCTATTTTCTTCAATTTACTGCAACATTTTTTATTTAATTTTTATTTAACTTCATCCATCATCCATAAAATTTAAGATGTTTGAAATACTGTGTGCGAAAATGGCACATGAAAACCTTTTCCTCAACACTGAAAGATAGGCCTTTTATCATGTGGTTCTGTACATGCATGCCTTTTTGCTTATAAGAAGGATGGAGCTTCATGATGATAGGCAGGTGCCATGGCTTCCTCAAAAATTTTGAAAATCTTAGATATATAAAAGGGTGACCCAATGCACAAGGCTCCCACAATTGTGGGATCTGGGAAGGGTCAGACGTACATAGCCTAACCCCATGATCAAAGAGGCTGTCTCCGCTACTTGAACCCATGACCACCAGGTCACAAGGCAGCAACCTTACCATTGCGTTGAGGCTCCCCTTAAAAGTCTTAAGAAATATATGGAAAAAATTATTGGACCCCAAATATGATGTAAAAATTGTATGGGCCTCCATTTCTTTTAATCTCCCTTTATATTTGTTAGGTGTGGATATCATTTCTCATTGACTAGTTAATTAGAACCTTAATCTATATGCAAATTCCTTCATTTTTGTTAAGCCCATTTCACTTAGTGGAAAAATGTGTGTGGTTGTAGCATTTTAATAACTTACTTTAAATTTTAGTCATATTATACTTTTTTTCCAAAGTATGAATTTGTTGGAGATTATGTCATTGTAAATTAATTTATATATTGAGAATTCTCTTTCCTGCCTCAATTTTTGTTCATACTCCACCACTGGGCAATAAGGCATGCATAAATTACATCTATGTTGTTTCTGACCATCTTATCTGTTACATTTTTTTTGTCTGTCTCTGCTTCTGCTATTTATGCTCTAGCAAACCTATATGTCTGTATATCTTCCATGAAATAATAAAGCAACCTATACATTTAACGGTTGATTTACTATAGAAGTCTATCTTTCTATTTGCTCAATCCGTCTTATATGGACCAATTACTCTTTGCCATTTTGGACCTGGAAACAGCCCTTCTTGGTTGCTTTGACATTGTCAAAGAACCCCACAGCTAAAAGCTTATCATGACTTCTTTCCCCCAAAAAAAAAAAAAAAAAAAAGCTTATAATGGCTTTTGAGGGGTCTTAGAACCACTATTCTTTTCTTGTGCTTTTTTCCTTTTCAAACAATGCAAACACACATAGACAAAGGTTCACCTAGAGCAGGGATAATAAGTAGACATGCTTATTTGACTCAAAAGGTTTGAGCTATTAGTTGCAAGCCAAATTAATATCTCCAAGAGACATCAAGAGTGGATTCAAAGTAGTTGATTTACAAGAAATATATGAAGGAAATGTGTACCTCAACGATGAATGAATGTATTGGCTCTGGTCCCCAGCTACTGCGATTTACTTTTGTTAGGATCCTATTATGTGGACCTAGGATGGCAACTTTTTTTTTTAATACTTTCTGAATGTTGATTCAGATAATGGAATGTATATTAGGTTATTAATGTGTTTATATCTATGCAGCTGCTTGATGCTTTGGAGCTTAGCAGGCTAACCATGAAGACTGTAAGACAAAATCTTTGGTGGGCTTTCATATACAACATTGTAAGTTCTTCTGCAGTCCAAATATAAAAATCGATCCATGGGTACATTACAGATCGGATGACGGTGGTGTATTAGCTAAAAATTTTCCATTTGCTTATTTCACTGCCATCTTTTTCACGCAATACTTGTTCGCTAGTAGAGAATGAATTAAAAAGAAATAGTGTTGGCTTAATACTTTTGATAAAATTGATTTTAATTTTTTTTTTCAGAAAATAACTTGTTGAAAACTTGGAAAATGTTCTCAGCATTTTCTAATATGGTGATCAATACAAGAATCTTTCTGGAGAAGGAATACAACTTTCCATCTCAAAATGAGGAATACAATGTCTAAAGTAATTTCATTTAACTATGCCATCCTTTACAATTAACATCCAATGCCACCATATTACTGCTAGCAAAAATGTTTTCATGCAACTATGGCTAGTGTTCATCACTCATTTCCTTTTGCTGCTTGGCACTGTCCATTGCATATTGCTTTGTGTGCGTGCACCAAAAAAACTGTATACACATGGATCATTTTTCAAGTTGAAATTTCAGGTAGAAAAACAATTCTTGTTGTCATGTTTTTTCTTTTTCTTATTTGATGAATAACAAGATTTTTATGTAATGGAGAGAAGAAAAAAACCCAAGGGACCATGAAGCATACCAAAGAAAAGGCTGCTATGTAAGAAAAAGCAAATTCTGCTTTCTTCATTATTTTATGTATGGATGTCACAATTTTGACGTTAAATTTCGTGTTTTTTTTTATTCACATTTATGATTAACCTTTTTTCTTCTTTTGCTTTGTGGATTTTGAGCCTTCTTTTACATCAAACACGCGACATCAATTTTACTGAAACACATCCAACGGTTAGACGTAACTGAGCAACTAAACCATATGTGATTTCCCCTTATTTGCTTCTGTGAACATTCTCATGCCATCATGGTGCTGATTTTGTAGGGAACTCATAGTTGGGTCACTTGGGATAGTTCGTTTCTATCATACCAAAATTCAACTGACTTTAGGACTGATTATTCTTGCTTTTGTTGTTTTTATTCTTTGTTCCGATGGTGGAATCTGTGGAAAAGGACAATCTAAATTTCTCTTTATTCAATTCTCATGGTGTAATTATACTTCTATCATTCTACAGGTTGGGATTCCAATTGCAGCTGGAGTGTTATTTCCAATAAATGGAACTATGCTGACTCCATCAATTGCAGGGGCTCTCATGGGGTTGAGTTCCATTGGCGTAATGACCAACTCATTACTTTTGAGATTCAAGTTTTCTTCAAAGCAGAAACAAATACATGGCATCTTTCCAAAGAGCAAAATCCATGTGGATTCTGATCTGGCACACCAAAACCAGAAAATAAAGTACCGATATTAGATGTTAGATGGAGGCATACAAATAACACAACAGAAACGAGGTTCCCCATACTGATGTCATGTCAGGCAGAGCACAGCAAGAGTATAGACTTCTGTCATTAGATCATGCTGTGATCATCTGAAGGATGAAAAGAAATCGGTACTAACGAGAAATCAGATGTATAGAAATGAAGGAATTACATCACCAAGATGTGGGGAGTCCAAGTTGGTGTCGAATTGATATGATTACTGAAGGATATCAACACATAATTTCTTTTTCTAATTTTTCATAACCATTTTGGTTTTTCAATAAGTATTTTCAGAGGATTCTCTCCATTATTTTCAGAGGATTCTCTCCATTATTTCCACCATTTAATTTGTAACTAGTTCTTTTCATCTATGGACAGGATCTATAACTTCTGCTGCATTCTATACACACTTTCTGCACAGTGCTTAATGTTTATCTTTATCTTTATTGGCTATTTAGTTCTGGTTTATAGACCTGATTACAGATGTCCAGTCTCTGTTATGTGTATCTTTCTCCGTCTCACTAGGATTGCCAGATCCCACCAGCTTGGCAGGTTGGCTCCATCAACGTGCTCCAGGATGTTTGGTACGATGCCATTCTGTGTTTATAAATAAAAGATTAATGTGATATCCTGTATATCTTTAAATGACTAAAATCAACATTTACTCTACAAAATACCTGAATGCTCATTTGAAATGCCAAATCATGGGAATGTTGGATTTCAAGGAATCCAAAATCTCTTGCATTCTAGGGTTTATTTATATCTAGTTACTTTCAATTATCACACCAAACTTGAATATCTTGAATACCGAGACGTTTGATTCTGAGGAATTTGATAACAGAATATTTGCAAATATAGAAAAACTACATTCTAGATACATATATGCCATGTGAGCCTCTTGAAAATTTATATCTTATTTTTACCCCTATATCAAACATACCCAAAAGTATATCTTTAGATGTTTAAAATGAATATTTATTATATTTTGTATATTGAAGTGAAGATGTTCGTATTTCATTTATATATATATATATATATATATATATATATATATATATATATATATATATATATATATATATATTACAAAATTAAAATATAATTAAAAATAAAAATATGACCAGTAACATAAGCACCTATAGAAAAACAATGCCACAAGTGGCACCAAAAGTAAATTTTTAATAAAATGAATTATATTTATAAATAATAAATAATATTTACATTATATTTTTAAGATACTCAAGAAAAAAAATTGAGATGGTTTCACTAAGATGTCAATAGTTTTTTTTACTAAGTGTAATTTTACTCGAATATTGAGACTTTCTTTCCTTAAAAAGTATTCTCTAATAGAATTTAAATTTATAATATTATAGGTAAAGTTTATCTTATTAGAATTATAACTCGTTTCACATTGAGCCACAATAGCTTATTTGTTTTGTTCTTACAAGATGTTATATCATTTAAGTATTGAAGTTGCCTTTTCTCACCAGAAAGTGTTCTTTCGAACCTTGAACAGCTCGTATTAGGACTACAACTTGCTTCCTATTAAGATAATTTCACCAAGATATCAATAGCTTTTGGTTGTTGATATTGCTTTTTTTTTTCTAAAACATTGTTGGTATGATCATAAGACCAATTGATAACTAGTTTATGAATTGATTCTTAGTCCGAAGGTTTCATAAATGGTATTTTCACAAGAAAAAAAAAATTGTTAAAAGACATTCTATGCTTAAAGGCCTTTCTTTCTTCTTTTTTTTTTTTGTGAAGACTATCTTTTAATAAAATGTGCATAAGTGGAATAAATAAAATTTTTGAATTTGTCAAATGTCAATACGTTCAGACCCGCAAAGGAGAGTTTTGATTCCTCCTGTCCTTCCTCAATTTCCAAATAGTAAATATCATATATTTGAAAACCAAACCGGATTGACCGGTCGAATTAGTTTAACCGAAAACCGGACCATCAGCTGGTCCAGTCAAGTTGGATTCGAACTTGGGTCGTGGGCGCGTGAGACAAGTTACTCTGCCATTAAACTAACTCAGGTCTCATTATATTATGTGCCTTATTATATATTTAATATGAAGTAGGGACATAATTACAACTTTCAACAAAAAATCTTTAGTTCGAACTTGGAATAAAAAGCCAGATAAAAGAAAGATTGACACTGCTCTAGTGTAATGTTTATAACATATGGTATATTATTATATTTAAAATATGTATATAACTTTAAATTAGTATAAATATTATATTTTAAAATATAAATACATATTTAATTATATACTAGTTTGACCACGGTTGAACCATTAAACCTTAAATCAGTCCCATCACAAGTTTAATGACCAGTTTAATTTTCAGAACTTTGGTAAATATAGTGTCACGGGCAAAGTTTTCATATCAATTGTAATATATCAAAAACCCAAAAGGGTAAGACACAATAAGCAAATATTTCAAATAGAAAATGCCTCATGAAAGATGGGGGCAACAGACAAACAACTAAAGCGAAAGTAAAGATATTTATCCTAAGAAAGATAGAAGAATAATCTAAAGGGCAATAATATGTCAATGTACAAAACTTGGTGCTCATCACTGTTCAAATGCTCGTCTTACATTGAAGTGGAATTTGACATATCCATAATATGTCTACATAGTGATCTATATTTTTTTTTTCTTTTTTAAATACATATGTTTCTTTTCTGTTCTCAGCCTACACCAATTCCATATATCAACAAGGCAAGCCCACAACCAAAGGAACATCAGAACAATCTTTGGATGATGAACTCCAAAGAAACTCGGCAATTTGGGGATCCAAAAACTGAGAAGTGATCAAGCAAACAATTCAAACTGCATTCCAGAAAGAGACCTTTCCAAGGTCCCTTTACTGCTATCACACTATAACTCCAAATTTACTGGCATTTGTTTTATTTGGGTTGCAAAATTGATGGTTAAACCATGTAAGTCATGCCAACCTGCATCAGATGTGAATGGGGTACACTTAAATTCGCTATTCCCCTCCTGCAGTTCTTTCTCAGAAACGCATAAAAATAGTTTATAACTAGCTTCTTGATGAACCAGGAGTCCTTCCTTGCCCTTATATCCCCATGACCAAGAAGATAAACAACTCCAGATTCTTTAGCCTTGCGTATAAAAGATAACTCCCTTTCAAGACCCTGCTCTGCATCAAACACTGGGGTATTAGGGCATGCTGCGCTTACCTCCCCTGGCATGCAGGCTTCTAAAATGGGGTTGCTTGTATCCTTAAAATCAGCCAGAAGAGGAACAGCAAGCGAGTAAACACTCCCATTGGGAGCTATGAGAACCCTAGAACCGGAGTACTCATCCTCTGAATCAGTATCATCATCCCCATCACTCTCCAGTGACCTCTCCTGAGCCTCTCGACGTATAAACTTCTCTAGGCTCTCAACCAGCAGCTGCTCAAAAGTCTGGTGAATTTCTTTGCGAACATCTTTGTAACCATACCTGTTGACCTATAGAACTTCAGACTTCTAAGGTAAAGAGATCGACACTTTAATCATGAGGATAGTATATAATATTGGTAAACTTACAAAAAGAATTACATGATAAAAATATTTCTAATTTAGGAACAATTAATTACTCAACTGGTTAACTATGTTGAAAAAGTGGTTAATGAGTACCCACTTATTGACTTCATTAACCACTTACTAATTATTCCTAAACTAAACTTTTACCAAGAATTTCTTCTGTGATTTTCCATACATTATTTCAGCAAATTTTTTCCTCAAGAGATATTCATGTGAAGCTACTGCACGAGTTTCTAAAAGTAATATGTAGGACTTATTTATCACAATCATTCAACTATTCTTAAGTTAAACCACTTAGTCTGGATGTAAAAAATTACATCTCCACTGATCTAATACAGGTACACGCATATCCCAAAATATGAAAAGTTGAAATTATTACCTGGCAATACAACGAAATATATGATAGCTTTTCGGGCAGACTCGCCGGAAAAGGAACCTTTCACTTTGAGGCACCATAGGAACTGGAACATACTTGATACTCACAAATATGATCATGGAGTGTATTGCTGGAAGTGTGGTCAGAAAATGACCAAAAATTGCTGGAATTCCTTTGACCAACTCATTATAGAGCAAACCAATCCCAGGAGATCGTATTGTCCCAAGATTGCAACCTAATTCTTGCATCAAATCCATTGACAGCTTTTGCTTGACTTCGGTTTCATACTTGAGCTTGCTTCCATAATTCCATACATACATTATAAGAAACAATATTACAGCAAAGGCCAATATAATCCAACTCCCATCTGTTACACTCCACAAAACTGATGAAAAGAAAGTCAACTCCAATAACAAGAAGACTACCACGAAACTCAGCACTATGACAATGTGTATCTGCCATATAAGAAGCATAACAAGGGTTACTAAAATAGTGGTCATCATCATCATCCCCAGCTCGGCAATGCCTGAAAAAGGACACAGGAACAAGCTAAAAGAAGTAATTTAATAATACAATAATAATGAAGGTAAGTTCAGTGCCTAAAAACTAAAGAAAGCTCAACACCCCATCTCCCTACCTAGCTTGCAGAATTGAATTATCATTTATCTATGCATTTTACAAATTCAAACTTCAAAATGAAAGCTTTTCCCCAAGTTCCACATCAATGTGTGACCATATCCATTTGGAATAAAATAATAACCACCACATCTTAGACGTCTTGCAGATGAACATATATATCAATATATACATGATGTCATTGTTCTAGCATACAGCCAGTGTTTGAGCAGGGAAATGGTGGATTTCATACAATCAGTGTACGCAGGTTTCTCTAAGCAAATTGGGTCCTCCTAAACAAGGCTCCACTAATATTATTTCTCAACTATAGTTGAGGACATGCAGAAGAAATAATAGGGAGAGGATCTCAATGCCTTTCCAGGTAATTACAGTGACATAAGCTTCTCATGCAAACTATTCTATTATGTATAGTTGATCCCAATGAAAATGTAACAATATTTACAGTTTGACTAGTGATCTATGTATATGTGGCTGATAAATTTGACAAACTATCTGTGGAGATAAAAATAAAGAAATTGAAACAAAACAATTACCATATGCATTTCCAATCTCATCAATGCTGGATATAGAGCAGACAAACACCAGGGAAACAGCCAAGAGAAACCAATTTATGACAGGGATATAGATCTGGCCCATAAATTTCCGAGAGGTATGAATGATTTTAAGACGAGGGAAACAGCCAAGTGCTGTTGATTGTTTTATACACGAAAATGTGGCTGTTGTCATAGTCCGACTTGCAATTAGTGCAGCAATGTTAGCAATGACGAAAGTTGGCCAGAATGCACCACCTGCAGACACAAAATAGTATTATGTGATATCCTGTAAATTGAAAAGGCATCCCATAATTATATATTAACACTTACTTGGAACAGAACAAAAAAAGGCTTGACTAGCATCAGCATGGTTTTCCATAAGGTATGCAGCTTGACCCAAATAACCCAATAGCAGGCATGGCAAAACAAGAAAGAAAAATGTAAGCTGCAAACAACCACCATCAATCTCATCAATATATTAGCTGAGAAGAAGATAAAGGAACTAAAAGAAATGAAAACAGAAGCCCTGATACTCTAATAAATATAACATAGACATAATTCATTACCTGAACTGATTGTACAGAGAAGTAGCATAGATCTGCAAACATAGCCTCAGAACCTGCAACATGATCCGGTAAAAATGCTAATCAACAGTTGAAGAGATTGTGTACAGGCCAGCAATAGTTACATTGCATTGCATATTCACCACATTATAGTACCAAGGATATTGGGAGGTGGGATTACTGTGATAGAACAAGCATTATCAATATCAGTAAAATTTGCTCAAAAATATCACCAAAATAATCTTTGTATCCCAAACATTAGTACTTCCTAATTGTTTTTGACACAGTGGCTGCATGATAGCACTATTTTCTTAAAACCGAGGGCAATTTTATTACATGCATCCTTTCATTACAAAAGTAAAGGAAGAAACTGCAGTAGACTGTCATAATCGATCATTTATTAAGAAATAATGATCTCAGATTCATGAAGAGGTGGATCACTTGCATTGAGATATCTACAGGACTAACTAGTTTCTGACAGGGACTGCATGACGCCACTATTTTCTTCAAAACCAAGAACCGTTTTATCATACACATTCTTTTTTTTTTTCTTGGTTAGAATTATACGCATCATTTTTAATACAAAGATAAAGGGAGAAATTGCAGAACATGTCATTGTCGGTCATTTATTAAGAAAACATTATCTCAGCCGGATTCATGACGAGGTGAATCATTTGAATTGAAATATCTATAGGTCTGACTTTGGTACTGATAAACATGAAATTAAGGATATACCCTTGATACAAAGACAATTCAAATAGCCAACATACTCAACCAACAAAGATTCACAGTGCAGGACCGAGAAGAGCCATAGACCACTCTCTCCAAAGTATTTCTATAATTGGTGTATGTGGGGATTTTCATGTGTAGAGCAGATTTGTAATTTCAGAAAGTTCAAGCATGAAATTTGTATCGTAATAATTATATTGAGGCCTTGGACTATTAAAGTCCTTGGGGTTCTTTTGTTCAGCACTAACCAGTAACTCTTTAGCAGCTTCCTATTTGAAGAGTTTTTGTCCTAGTACAACTGGCAGTCAAGGTCCTAATCCTTTGATGTAGGAAATTTTGGCTCTAGACTCAAGCATTCAGAGCCACATAACAGCCCCTTAACCGTCCCTTTCTTGCTTTCTCACAATCCTAAACAATCTTGCAGTCTTGCCCATTCAGAAAACTAATTTTTTTTCCTTGAGTTAATCCTCAAGGTCCTAACTCTAACTACGTAAATTCATCAAAGCAGCTGCTGCTTAGAAGTTCTAGAATACAATACTGAAGCAAAGCCAAAAAAATCCCAAATTCCTGAATCCAGCCTAACAGCCTAATTTGATCCTCCTAAAGTGAAACTATGAAACTTTTAATCCCATCACAAATCCATGGTAGGCAGATATTTTAAAACTGTCCTATTTCATGTGTCCCACCCAAAAAAATGAGTACGTACATATAAATATCTGCTAAAGCCTCAACAAGAAGATGATACTGAAACAAGTAAGCAGCAGTAAATCATAGGCCACAAAACATATAGGTACTAGGTATAATCAGAGCTTAACCATTGTTATTCCAGCAAACATCTTTCTTTTTCCTAGTAAGACTTACTAATAAACTTATACATATTAAAAAAAAGAAAAAACAATCACTAGGAATTTCTATTTGGACTTCAAATTCAAACTAAGATAGCATTTTAAGTCTTGTTTGGAATTTCAATTTGTTATTTAGAGTAACGTCTACTACTAAGAAAGTAACAATCCATCACTGTTTTTATATCCAAGCAAGAAACAAGTCTAAGCAACTTCCTGATCCAGTTAGCAGTCTCACTTCCCAACAGGGAAATGGTCTAGGGGTAAAATATCCAAATCCTTTCTCCAAACTAACAAACTCACTTAGCATCTGTATTTATAGATTATTATGACTTCAAACAGCATAGCTTCAATGCATCATAGGTAAGGAACAAATATTAAGTTCAAGAAGAGGAAAAAAAAGGGTTCCAGTTGGAAGTAAAACATTATGTTACTAAGATAAATAAATGCCCTACTTAATATGCTGTTGTTGAACTAACCAATTACTTTATTTTGCCATTTTCTTTTTATTCAATTGTCCAACTGATGACTATTTGTACAAGAACAATTGAAGCTCAGCCTCAGACTTCATCAAGCCATATAAAATTCAAATATGAATGTTTCGCATTGTTAAATATTAGTCTTCCTAGACATATACCCCGACAAACAACTAAGCAACCAAATTCAACCAGTGCTTGGGTCAGACTGAAGTCAGTCCCAACTATTGAAATATATAATTTCAACATGCTTGTTTGAATTTGTCCAACACTAATCTATCCATTCTATCAGAATAAATTCATTACCAAAAGTCTAAGTTGACTAGCTGTACTGTAGTACCAATCACTTAAACAGTTATACCTGAATCTTTTCTTCCTGCACCACAGACAGGAAAGACTCAGGTTCCACGGACCTCAATTTTCTAATTATTCCACCTCAGATAGTGACAAAGACTAGATGAAAACTTTGACATTTCAAAATTGCTAGCAATGAATTGGCTTAAAAACAGAGAAAAACGACCCAATCTACAAACATGCATGACAAGACTATACATATAGTATTATTACATCTCCCATATCAATGATCCCTGCATATATGTGTTTACCAGTTGCACACAGAAGACAACCCCCAAGGGAATACCATGCTTTGGTTGAGTTCCTCATGAAGAAATAATAGATATGAATAGGATTAAATGCCCTCAAGACACTGCTGTCATATTTGACAAGATTGTATATCCCAATTCCCGCAAGAGAACAAAACCACATGAACAAAGCAGGTCCTATGGCAAACCCCACTTTACTTGTTCCATACTTCTGTACACTGAACAAAATGACAAGGCAGGCAACAGAAATCATCACCACTTCATCTGCATAATCAAGGAAAAAGAAGAAATGATTAATTCAACTACAAAAGTGACCGCTGCATAAGGGTATGAATCAGCTTATTAATATGCATGCACCCCACCCCCACCCCCCAAAAAAAGAAAACAAAAGCTTTCTATTCTCTCAGACCAAATTGACACGTTGCAGAAGTGATATTAAAATTGTAACATTTAGACAATTTCTTAAGCCTGCACTCTGGCTCTAGGCAGAAATAAAAATCACAAGAAGCACATGAGCTAAAAAAATTATGGAAATTACATAATCATAGGAACTAAAGTCAGGAATGAGTATTATTATATTCACAAACCAGAATTCCCCCTTCTGAACTGATATTAAACTGATATCAGAATCAAAAGGAAGGATTACGTAGGGTATCTCTCACCCTCACTCTCCTCATACCGGAAAACAGAAGAAAATTACAAGACAAAATAAAATGCCACAGGTTTTTACAAGGGCACCTGTGACCTCCCTACCCAAAAGGGTCCCAACACTTTACCAAATTACTGCCTGCCCTCTCTCCTCCTGTCCTCCCCTTTTAATCATTATTCGTAACCAATTTCACACCCTCTTCCTTCTCTCCTTGCCAGGTCAACCTTCCTCACATAGTGTAGCATTACTCATGTGGTCCAACCAAGGGGTGTGTACCTAACATAGTGTAGCATTACTCATGTGGTCCAACCTCTAACTTCTGTAATCACCCCAGGCCTTCTTTACAGAGTTTAAATTTCTTATCTACAGATAGATGGAAGACTGGAGTTCCACCCTATAATAAGTGCATTCACAAATCCCACAATTTATACCTCTTCTACTACAATCTCCACCAGAATTACCGATATTACTGGAACTGCATCCCATATTAACCCACTTGGATTGGACTAACATGCACAGTATAACTATTCTCTGGCAAGGAAACTGGAGGAAATGGTGATAAAGAATAGAACGTCAAAGCATCAGTACAAAGGCATAATTCAAGGAGGCAATACCGATGTTAGAGATATAAAACTGCCTTCACCCAATAGTTTAAACTTTTGGGATAGTTGGTTCATGACATGGTACTAGAGCCTCTATGCTCAAGTAGTGAAGAGTTCGATCCTTGAAGCCCCATTCTTTATAATTAAGTTGAATTTTAACAGAAGGTAAAATGGGCCTAATTGCATTATCCACGCTTCAAGCCCAAAGGGCTCTTGCGTGAGGGCGTGTTAGAAATATTGAACCATTCATATGCCTCCACCTACTAGCTTAAGCTTTTGGGATAGTTAATTCATGACAACCCACATTACCAACTAACACATGGCTTGAATTTGCTCAATGCTAGCACCAAAAATCAAAACTTCCCCCTTACCAACTAAACACATCAGATTTCTGCCTCCGAAGAGAAGGAACAAAACACAGTTCAGACAACTTTACATACAAAAAAAGAGCCTCAACAGCTAATATTATTATTAAACGAAAAGCTACAATAATTTATTCCAAAGAAGAAAGAAAGAAAGATAAGATAACAGTCTAAATCTCTGGATTTGTCCATGGATAACAACATCAAAAGTAGGTATTAATAACTATTACAAATAAGAGAGTTCATTAATAGGTCAATACAACACCTTGCTCAACTGCATCTACCCCAACTTTCAAACCATCAAGAGATGACAGTACTGCAGGATGAAAAAATATAAAGTAAGAATTAACATAAAGAACTAAACAAAAGAAATGGTTATTGAAAACAACAGCTGGCCATAAACACAAGCAACAGGATATCATTACAAGTATGGTAATCGTATCAGTCCAAGCACATTATGATAAAAGTAAGTCTGAAGAAGTTACAAGAATACATGAAATAACAGCAGCAAATAACCTGACATTGCTGGTGTTACAACCCCATTAGCTATCACCATAGAAGTACCAGCAAGCACTAAAATTAGTAAAATCTTCTTCAGAGTCAGCGAAGTTTCTAATCTTTCCTTGATTTTTAATGACCTTTCAAGCTCAGGGGATGGCAATTTTAGCCTAAAGCCTGATATTCTGGCATCTGATCGCAACTGATTGGGGAGAAGACTCGCCTTAGCATGACGACAAATCAAGGAGTACAAGGCAAAAGTTCCACCTGCAGTGGTTTGAAAACAACTATGATATTGGGGACAGAACATTAAGGGGAAGAGAGAGAACAGCACAGAATATTGAAGGTTTATTTTAAAAATTTTAATTTAATATACCTTCACCATCATCATTGGCCCACAGAGCAACCAGGACATACTTCACTAAAGGAATCAAGATTAAAGTGTACAAGACAAGTGATAATGCCTCCAAGAATGTCTTCATTTCCATTAATAGGGGCCTTTCTAAACATAACACTGAAGGTATATAATGGACTTGTTCCAACATCACCAAAGACAATACCAAGAGTCTGAAAAGCCAGTACAATTTTCTTTCCAATGCTGATATCCTAAAATAAAACATCATGAAGACAACAAGTACATAACATTAATTTGTAGATTGTTCCAATAGAGTTCTCAGTTTACAGCCATATAAGCATATGATGAGCAGTAAGATTTTTAATGGGAGGACAGTGAGCACAAGCCATATACAAATAGAACAAAAAAATTTACATCAGTGAACTACAGCCTATGATTCCTAGAATCCAGAAACTTAACAAGAGGATTAACACCCAAAACTTACAAAAGTTTGCACAAAATTAAGCATTTCTAAACACTCATTGACAGTTATAAGATCCCACATCCACAGAGAGAGAAAGAGAGAGTAAGCACGAAACTTTCAGGTTGACTTAAATGTAAAACCATCTGAAATTGAACCTATCATCACAAAATTCATTAAATTGAAGCCCATAAAATTTTCAAAACCACATAATTCAAAATTAAGTTGGCCACTTCCACTAACTCTATACTTGGCTTCAATTACCCTCCCTCACAAAGAAATACCTTCCTACTTCAAACCTCCACAACAATTCCCCTGAAGGAGCAGCATACTAGCATTACATGCCTTCAAAATCCTATATCCTTTTGGATAAAAACCCCTCTAAGTAAAATGAAATCTAAGATGACTCCCTCAAATTAAATGGGTACAATTCAAATAAAAATATTTCCCATGCCAAACAGAAATCTAGTTATAGTTTCTGCAAACTCCTAACACTAAAAGAAAAAAGCAAAAACAGAGGTTCCTACACTCTTGGTCCCTAGAAGATGCATAATTCCATTCTATGAAAATTATGCCAACTGCCAAGCTAAACTCCAGCAAACATATGTGAAAGAGGGATCTTACAACTGAAAGACACATTCCTGATAATTTATGCCAATCCATTAACAATACAATGTGTCTTATGTGGAGACAGAAACTAAAAAAAAAGGAAATCAAACTATTCAAATCTTAACTCCCTTTCCATTACCCGATATGCTTAGAGGACACGTTTTGCTGAACAGACTAAACAAACTTCCACATTCATAGAAAATTGAGAAAACTATGATATGCCCACGGCCCACAAAAGGAAAGAAAGCAATGCAATATACAGAAACTCCAAAACCACCTCATAGTCACTTCTCTGAGCACCGGGAACCTCAAGAGCCTCAACATCCAAGGAGTCGATTCGTGGGCCAGTCCGAATCAGTTTCTGCTCACCATATTCCTCATCCTCGGAATCCAGCATAGCCTGCTGCCGCAAATCACCTTCGCAGTCTTCTATCTCCAACACATCACCGTCCTCCTGGAAAACCCACCTGGATTCGGTGGAGTCCATCGACAATCCGCCATTGATCCCACATCTCTCCGGATCCCCCTCCTCCGCCATCGCCCAGAGAAAGCCGCACCAAGAGAGGTGCAAAGCTCAAATCCAAGATTCAGAACCGCGCACAACCGATGCAGATGCGAAAATGGAGTACCTGGGTATCTGGGACATGCGGAAATTAATGGGAAATCATAGGGTTTAGCATAGAAAATGGAATTGGCAGAGAAATTTGGTTGAATTTAAGGGACTGCGGTTGCAATAGTCGGAGACATACAGTGTATGGTGATGGTTACATTTCAGTTGAAGAGGAAGAAGAAAGTGCAGATGACGCTGTGAGGGAACCAGAAAATGGAAAACGGCACGTGGGTCTCTTGTGTGTGAAAAAAGTGGTGCATTGTAACTGCTTTCGCGGGTTAAAGATGTGAACTTTCGACATCCCACGAAGAAGGGGAGCGCAGCGCAGAAGCGGAGGTACATCATTTTTTTTTTTTTCTGGGTATGCTGAATTCATTCAACTGCATTGACCGTATCACGTATGAGATAACTTATTTTATAGTGAAAATAATTTATAATTAAAATTTTATTAAAAAAAATCTCTTCCCAAACATGGCCTAGTCTAATCTCTTCCCAAACATGGCCTAGTCTAATGTGGTGCCTCGGCATGCTTGAATTTTCTCGTGGCAAAGATCACTCTCATTTGAATTTATTTTTTTTTTGTGCGCCACTCTCATTTGGAATCTTTGAAATGCTCAAGATAGCAGAGTCGGAAATAGTACTTTTTTTCATCAAAAGATTAAGAGTAAATATGTTGATTCCCTAATATCAATTCGTTCTTTCAATTTTAAAATTTTATATCATGTTAGTACAACAATGAAATTGCGTGATAAAGGCATTAGTAAGTGTTTTATGAGACACAATATTTTTACACATAATCGTTACACGTGACATGTTTTGATCATTGTTTTGGCATTGAAATGGGCAAGATAACAGGCAGATAAGAGATTTATTAATGTAATGTTAAATTTAAATATTTGGTAACTAAATTAATGTCATTTATAATAAGGACTACACTATATTAGACATATATTCAAGGATTAAAAATGGGAAAGCTAATCAAAGTTGTACTTATTTGTATGTTCCTCAAAAATATTTTGCAAGGAATGAAATTTAGTATTAAATAAGTCGAAATTTTACTAAAATTTTATTTATAATATTAAATATTTAAATTATGATAGATAATACTTCGTGATTCAAGTATTTTTTCTTTAGATGACCTTTTTTTTGTTGTTTTTCTAACTTTTTAATCCTTCAATTTAAACTCTAATTTGATTGTGGATTAGACTTTATAATTTAAAAAGGTACAAACAATCTTATTAATTTTCTACTTTGCATAAAAAAAAAAAAAAATAAGTTTTGGTTCAAGTATGATTGTGGATCACACCTTAAAATTTGAAAAGGAACAAATAGCCTTATAAATTTTATACTTTTTATGGAAAGAAATATATAATCTATTATCTATTAAGAAAATTATTAAATATTTAACTTAATTGATACATAATTTGACCATGATATAAAAAGTAATATAAATTTTATAAAACGAGTCAAAATTTGAAAAAAAATTAAAGAATAAAAATATTTTTAACCTTTAATAATATTTTAACTAAGGAAAAAATCATATTTAAGTTTAAAATAACATAATTAAGAGAAAAATAAGTACAACACTTAAAAAGTTAAAAAAAATTAAAGAAGAGTTAAAAGAAAAAAGTTCAACATTAGTGAAAAATAGAAGAATTAAAGAATAAAAACATGTTTTAACCATCAAAAATGTCATGATTAAGAAAAATATCATATTTAAGTAAATGAATGACATAATTAATACCTCATTTGTAATTTTTTTCGTCAAATTTCGTCCAAAATACATGACAATTCCATTATATAATGGTTTGTTTAACAGGAGGTTTTTCTTAAAAAAAACGGTCTTAAGTTTAGGTCTTATTTACATATTTGTAAATCATAAGGTTTTAATTCATACATGTCACACACATGTCACTTACAAAGGTGTGACTTAGTAATAAATAAGTTAAAATTCTAACGAGATAAGCTTTACGAATAGTGTCAAGGATTTAATTTTTGTTAGAGAACACTTTGTAAGAAAAATAATCTCAAACCTCAGTATGTCAAACGATAATTAGTTTTACATTAAAAGAATATAAAGTTATCTCATGAAAACTGAAAAAAAAATCAAACAGTCACAAAAAAAGGTTTTATGCCACTTGAGTTTAAGCTCTTTATTTATACCTTTTTTTAAATACAACTAATTTATGAAAAATAACATTATATAATATTATATATATTTTTAAATTAAAAATTAGTTAAAGGTTGCATAATTTTATTTTAATTTTAATTATACATGTAAAACTCAATAGTCAATATTTATTGCTTAATCTACATATATTGACAATTGAATTTTACATAAGTTGTTCAAATTTGAAATCACTTAATAATCACACACTACTTAAAAAAATATATGACTTTATATTATACCATTTCAAGCTGAAGTGTTATTTATTTTTGAATTTTTGTAATCTAAACTCAAAAGATATTATTTCACAGACTAATTAGAACAATTTTTATTAACTAAATTATCATGTGCTAAGTTTATAGGTAATAAAAAAAAATTAAATAGAATCAATTATATCTTAATACTTACATTTATACCTTGAATTTTCTGTCAATATTTTTTCTATCAAATTCAATGCATCTAACACAATAATTTAAGATTAGATAAGGGCACACAAAACCTTTTTAATTTAACACATGATAACTACTAATTTAAAAAATTGTACGCTGGTATATCTATGTACATACATACACTGATATAAATATGATAATTTTTAAATTTAGATTTTTTTTTGGGGTACATAATTTAGATTATTTATTTTCAGAAATAAAAAGGGAATCCTGTGGCTCTGGCATATTAGAAGAGAGAAAGAGGCTCTTCAAGAAGGTTCAGCAGTGCAGCTTGCGAAATATGTCACGCCACAGACCCAAACCCTAATCTCTATTTCTCACACTCTTTCCCCACTGCGTTTCGTCTGCGTGCTTCGAGCTGCGAGCATGTCTCACTTTGGAAGGTCTGGCCCCCCAGATATCTCCGACACGTACTCTCTCCTCGTACTCAACATCGCATTCCGTAAGCTCTCTCTCTGTCGCTTGTCTCGGTTTGTGTGTATGTGTGTCTTTCAATTGTTTTTCTGTTCTGCTCTACTTTAATCTAATCTCTGCGTTTCCGAAATTTTGTTCCTTTATTTTTTTTTTCAATGCGCAGGCACAACCGCTGACGACCTTTTCCCGCTGTTTGATAAGTATGGCAAGGTCGTCGACATCTTCATCCCCAAAGATCGAAGGTACTTTCGGTTCAAATTGGGTCATAGCTGAAATTTCAAGTGTTGGACTCTTATTTGGGATTTATGTCGATAAAGATCCCTGCTGCCATTTATGTTCCTATTGAACTGGTTTGATTAAATTGCTTTTGTTATGATTTCATAAATGGTGTGAATGTAATTATCCTCCCAATCCTGATGGTGTTATGGGCAAAGGGGATTGATTTTTTAACCTTCTCTTTTCTGTGGTAAAGGACTGGTGAATCAAGGGGTTTCGCTTTTGTGCGTTACAAGTATGCTGATGAGGCACAAAAGGCAGTGGATAGGCTGGATGGTATACATCTCTCTGCTCATGCTTCCTAGTTTTATTTGTTAATTTAATATACCCCTTTAATTTCAGAAGAAAATGTAAAGATGAATCATTTTTGACATTTCATTCTTCAGGAAGAATGGTTGATGGTCGCGAAATAACTGTCCAGTTTGCAAAATATGGGCCAAATGCAGAGAAGATGTAAGTTCTGAGTGTGTTTACGTCTTTTTTTATGCTTGTTATTTGTTGATTTCTGTATATTGTTGCTACGTCAAGCTTTAAAATATACTCTTTTCTGTACATTTATGCTGCAATTTGGCTTCTTCCAGATTATAGGGTGGCTTTTACTTTTAGCTTCATGTTGATGTGCATCAATAGATTGTGCTTCAATACTGTAGAGCTCTATTCTTCTCCAGTTTCATAAAGATATTGAATGTCAAATATTATCTTGCATGAGTGACCTTGGTTTCACCTGGATTAAACTTTAATTCTTATTTCATCAGTTACTAAGTTTAGTTTATTCTATTTACAGTCACAAAGGAAAGATAATTGAAGCAGCCCCAAGATCCAGCCACAGGTCAAGGAGCCGCAGTCCCAGGAAAAGGTGCGTGCTGCTTTTTGTCTCCTTATTCCTTTTAGAGTGTTGGGGTTTTGGTGGCTACTATTTGTCCAGAGAAATTTGAAGCTACAATTTTATAATTGTTTTCCTGTTGACACTACAAGTTGTGCAGTGTGTTTTGACTGCTTGTGATCAGTTGAATGTATTGTTTCAATTACATGTGATTTATTAGCTTTTGTTTTTTTGTTCTGATGGACTGACAAATTTGAGAGCTGAAACCATTTGAAATCTTCATTGATACATTGGATCAGATGCATGCATTTCATGTTCAATCAAGCTGTGTCTTGTGCACTTCACCTCAATGAGAGGTTAATGTTGCTTTTCTGATTTAAGCACCTTGTCTTATTGGAACTTGGAAGAATATCATACAGCAGAAACTGAGGCGGCTGGCAGTGTTGCATTATGCTTATGGTAGATTTCTTGAGTCCTTTGTAGACTTTGGACCAGCCTTGTTAAATGCTTTTTCTCAACCACCTTTTCTGCCATTGGAATAGTTGGCATAAAATTACGTTATGGTTGATATATTCAAGAGGATCTTATCTGCTCATTTTGAGAAATTGCTTGTGGTGATTATAATGCATTTCTAAAAGTCAATGGTGTTTGGCCATGTCATTTTTCTAGTGACATTGCTGGAGATTGATATTGGTTGGTGCTCATTTATTTGCAGGTATCGTGATGATTACCGAGACAGGGATTATAGGAGGAGAAGTCGCAGCAGAAGTTATGATAGGTATGAACGTGACAGATACCGTGGGAGAGAGAGAGATATTCGTCGCCGAAGCAGAAGCCGTAGTGCCAGTCCTGATTACAAGGGTCGTGGAAGGGGACGCTATGATGATGAGCGTCGTAGCCGGAGCCGATCAGTGGATAGGTCTTCATAATTGATGCTTAGCTCTTTCAAGTGTGATTTTTGCTAATACTACACCATGAGGTTTATTTTATAACTTTTGCATTGTTGATTCCCCACAGCCGCTCCCCCCTAAGACGCAGTCCTAGTCCTCGAAGGAGTCCTTCCCCCCAGAGGAGTCTTTCCCCCCCAAGAAGTACTTCTCCAAGGAAAAGTCCAAGGGGTGAAAGTCCTGAGAGTCATAGCCGTGATGGACGGTCTCCTACACCTCGCAGTGTCTCACCACATGGTCGACCTGATGCTTCGCGAAGCCCATCCCCTCGAAATTCAAATGGTGATGTAAGTACTATTTGTCTTACACTTTGCCGTGAAAAAATTGACAAATTTGTGATATTCATCTTTTGTACATCTTCTGACTTTTCAATTCTATTCTCTTGCAGGAATAAGCTGTTTTTAATGAAAAATTCTGGAGACACCTTGACTAGTGCTCCTGTAGCTGTTTTGCTAATGTTGGATCTTTTGATCAATGTGAATGATCTTATCAGAGTCAATGAAGGACTTTGTGATCCAAGTGCTGGTTGGTAGGATCAGACTTCCCTGTTGTTTGAATGTTACTATATTTGGACCTATTGTGTCTTCTACTTGGGTATTCGGTAACTATTGGACCTTGTAGTCAATAGATTAATATTTCAGTCTGAGGGATTTTTGTTATTTTGGTTTCATTCTCCTAGTTGCATTTTTCTATCTTTCTCTTCATTGCTTCATTTTCACTTTCCACTTTATAGGAAGGAATGGTTGTGATTTAGTTAAATCTCAGTTAATTTATGATGAACAACTTATTGGGTTTTATAGTTATGATCGGGAAAAGTGATGGGGGCCTGATAGGCATGTTGACATTGTTGCTGTTGATGCTGTTTCTTTGTCGTTGATGATTGGTCGTGAATTTGAGGCTGGTTGCAAGATTATGCTGGTTTTAGGAGTATGATTAGTTTACCAGTATGCTGGTTTGACGGGCAATTAGTTGACTTGGTTTTTTTTCCCGAATGATCTGATTATTGGTAAGGTTTTTTGGTTTATTTTCTTATTTTTTCTGAAATCCCTCATAACCACTGAGAATTCTGATATTTGATCTGGTAACTGTGGTTGGTCTTCACTGAAAAAAAAATTGCCCTGAGGGATTCTTGGTGCTGTGATGGACACAAGTTGAACGTATTTTGACATGTAGCTGATGCCTCATAGGAGTTGGACCTGTCATTCGTTAATTCAGATGCAGATACTAAACATAAACTGTGGGTACTAAATATGAACCCTAATTTGCTGGTGTGGTATTTCCAATCACAATGAAGGGGACAATGGTAACACATTCATGGTTTCTTTTTTAGGTTATTTCGCTGGATACTACCTTATTTAACATTGACCTTTCAAAATTATAACTTTTGCTACTTAATGTAGTGAGAAATGTTTGTTGTAGCACATGGCTCCATGACTGTAGCTGTGAGGTGGTAGCTGATGCATCTTTTGTGTGATATGATTGTGTTCGTGAATAATTTGAAGAACTAACAAATAATTGTAGCTGGCTGTTGCTGCCCTTTTTGCTGGGGTCGGGTTGGCAATGGTATTACCATTAGCGGTCGGCACTGATGATGGCTGTCTAGCTGTCCTGCTGGTTTCTGCTGATTCCAGAGCCACCTGACACAATTTTTTTCACTATTAAGCTGGTGATTAGTTTTGTAGTTTGAATCTGTTATTATATTCATTAATTTATTCTTATGGCAATATAAGATTTATATCTTTATTGCTTTGTCATTTGTTGCTTTAACTATTGTGATCACCATCGCTACAGTGATGTGATTTCTGTTCTGCAACTGAAATAATGACCAATGTGTGTTTTTGAGACGTGGTTCCTGGAAACTTTTTAGTTTCCTTGGGTAGTTGATGAATCATTTTGATTTATCACCAGTGTTGGCAGTCCTCACCGAAGTTCGTTATTATAAGTCTATGCGTGCATTGAGAGAAGCTCAGAGCTTAGATTTATAATGTTTCTGTTTTTAGACCTCTTTATTACTAGCAGATTTTGTTCTGCCTCAAATTTCCTTGTGTTGATTTTTATTTTTTGGTAATCTCGTTGTGTTGATTTTGTCCAAAGTATATTGTGGCAACACGGATTTTCAATTGTCAAAGTGATTCGTAATTGTTTATGTTATCTTTTGTGGTCATCACAGTGCTGTTCGGAAAGGCACATGCATATTAACTGTCTGACGCCCAAAAATTTTTTCCCCGTTTTATGCCGTTTCTTGTTTGAGGGAAGCTGTTATTTGTCAAAAAATGATTGAATAAGCGATGCTGCTATAGCTTGCATAACTAAGAAACATAGGGTTAATCTAACAATAGACATGCAATTAGGGTATTGCTTTATAATAATCCTATTATATAGCATACTAAAAATTGCGTCTTGTTAGTTTTTCCAACAGTCTTATTGCCTGGTTATTGTTATTTCGGGTACTGTTAGTTTTGGAAGGTGTTAGTAACAGTGTCAGTTCATTGTCAATGTCAGGCGGGGTTCTTGTTATCTTTCTCTCCTCTTTGCATGATAGTGTGGGTGGAAATTATTATAGCTTACGTCTGAAACTACATCGAAGTGCACACTTTGGTGATGATAGTAGGAGTAAAGTGATTGTGTTTAAAATAATTTATAATTAAAATTTTATTGAGAGGATTATTTGAAAAAATGATTTTTCTTACAAATTAAACTTTACCTAATTAAGATAAAGCAAATGTAGAGTAGCTAAATCATGAATTACTATTTATCATAATCTTTTTATTGAAGGATTTATAAAGCACGTGCCATTATGAAGAAACCAAACATGGTTTAAGTACTTTTTTTGTTTTTGGATGAATCGAAGGGGTTGAAGCCCAAAGGAAAACGAAATGCAACAAAATAACAATACCACGGGGAATAGGTATTCCCCCGACATCATTCAGCATAAGACCTCTAATCTCAGAAGGAGGAGAATCTTATCTCTATCAGGCATTGTTAAGACTTTCAGCTAATCAAACTCATGATGTGATTCAGATTGCTAGAATTTATGGGAGGAAGAGGCTTACCTCAATTTAAATTAACTGTTTAAGGATATACATCACATAAATGTATATCGACACATATAAATAGATTTGTCAATGTGGGCTTGCCTAATTCAGTCTGGCCTTAGCTCACAAGACTTCCTGAACCAGGATCCAAAGGTTTACTTCTTAAATGGGTTGTAAAGACTCTGGCCAAATATTAAAAAAATCATAAAAAAAAAACTTTGAAGTATATTTAATTCATAAATTTAACAAAGTCACAACTTTTAAATATATTAACGACATTTTATTTACATATGTTTCAGTGGCACACATGTAAAAATTTAAGTTAAAATAATGCACTTAATTGGCATATTAAAAAGACATATTCAATTGCAAAACATCAAATGAAAAATTCACAACCACTAGTATGTGTAATCAAACAAGCTTCAAAGAGGAAGTGAGAAGCTTTTTAAAACAACAAATACAAAGCTCGCACAACATATACTAATGTGTGGATAATGACCATACATATACTGATATGTGGGCCGGTCCACGAGCTGGAAAAGCCACTCACTAAATGGGCTATTAAAAGGACGGTGCAAGCTCACCATGCAGGACTTATGGGCCGGCCATGGACTTTGCCCCAGATTTACATCTCAACATATAAAGAGATTCCACTTGCATTAGTAACTACAGCAACGAAGTTACATTACAGTTTCTGTCCCTCATCTTCCTTGCATTTTATTCTGCATTCTCCTTTAGTTGCTGCTCAAGATTTAGCAGCTGTCTTAGTGTGACATTGTCTAATTGATGAGAGAACGAATGCCTTCGAGTTGATAGCCCCTGTGACACATGCTGCATTGTTGGCCGAAGCAGTGGATTCTTATCTATGCATGTGAGTGCAAGTTTTATGATGCTGATTATTTCCTCCGCCACTTCAGGAGTTGGATCCTCCAGGCGCTGGTCCACCAGATCTTTCAGCAGCCTATTTTGGACGTTTGATTCTGATGGGGATGATGATGATGACGACGACAATGATGAGAGTGATGAATTTGAAAGAGAACACATCAGTTCAGTTGGATGATGCCCGGTAGTAATTTCCAGAGTCAGCACCCCAAACCCATAGACATCACATTTTTCTGTCACTTTCATGGTGTAAGCAAGCTCTGAAAGCATAAGATGAATGAACAAGTCAATAGATGAAATAATTGGAACATGTTTTTAAAGTGAAGACGACTATTAAATGGAGAAGGATAAGTTTTGCAGGGTGCAGAATATGAGTCACAGTACATGCCTGAATTTGGTGCAGACCACAAGAACCACTATAGATTTCTCAAAAGATTGGCTTTTGCCAACTTAAGGGAAAGTTATAAATTTGCATTTTAATATTCTGTTTGTAAAGGAAATTTGAAGCCTCCCTATGATCTTGTATTGGCAAATAAGAATATTTCCGCAACTAATTAATTTGAGAGTGAAAATTCTCATTGCATACCTCTGCATAATCAATTACAAAGACAAGATATAAACTCAAGAGGAAGGTTGAATTACCTGGAGCAATATAACCATAAGTGCCTGCAAGTCCTGTCAAATTAGACGAATCAGGTTTGACAAGTCTAGCAGTGCCAAAATCCGAGATATGAGCTTCATAATTTGCATCAAGCAGTATATTGTTGCTTGAGATGTCCCGGTGAATTATTGGTGGTTTGCAATCATGATGCAGGTAGCAAAGAGCATTGGCAACCCCTTTGACAATGTTGATTCTTTTAATCCAGTCCAATTTTTGTGCTTGTTTGACATCCTTTAAAATGTTGGCTAGACTTCCTCTCTCCAGGTACTCATAAATCAAAATGGACTGCTGAGTGTGTGAGCAAAAACCATGAAGCTTCACAATGTTTCTATGGCGTATTTTTGTCAGTGCCCATATTTCACTCTCAAAAGTTTTTCTATCTTCTAACTCTGAGTTCCTCCGTGGATGAAGCCTCTTGACAGCTACTACCTGTCCTGTTGACAGCTCTGCCTTGTAAACACTTCCATGTCCTCCAACTCCTATGCAATACTTTGGATCAAAGCCTTCAGTTGCTTCCCTGATATCTTCATAAACTACTTTCCCATCATAGCTCCAAATGGCAAACAAATTGCTATGGTTAGTCTCTCTCAAGTCATTGCCTGTCTCCTTCCTTCCTTTATACAAGATGCAAGTAACACAAGCAATAATGCTGACTAGTATTGAAGCTCCAACAGTAGGAGTGACAATCAAAAGGACACCACTATGATCCTTCTTATTCTTAAGCAAAGGACAAGTTCTCAAGCCAGAATGGTTCCCGCACAAAGCTTTATTACTTTGAAATGCTTCAACGGGTGCTTCTTGAAAGGGTTTACTATTTGGAATAGGGCCCTCCAAATCATTGTAGGAGAAATTCATTACTCTCAAACTCAGCATTTGTTCAAAAGAGGATGGTATAACACCGCCGAGCTTGTTGTGCGAAAGATCCAACACTTCCAACCTGAGAAACTTCCCAAACTGCCATGGAATTTCACCAGAAAGTGAGTTGCTGCTAAGATTCAATAGCACTTGCAGCGATACCAAGTTGCCTAGTTCAATGGGAATGCTTCCATATAAGTAGTTATTGCTCAAACTCAAGTAATACATCTTTGAACACTTACCTAGCTCCATTGGTATAAGGCCACTTAACTTGTTTGCTGCAAGATCAAGATATGCAAGATCAGGCAATGTTCCAAGTTCTGGAGGAATAGTGCCTGAAAGATTGTTGTTGCTCAAAGTTAGATTGAACATTGATTTCAGGTTTCCCAATTCATTTGGGATCTTCCCCACAAGACTGTTTGAAGAGAGGTCCAACACATGCAAACGAAATGACTCCCCAAGCTCTGGTGGTATCTCTCCAGTAATGAGATTGTTGGACATTTTCAAGCTTGTAAGAAGCTGGCATTTCCCCCAACTGGGAGAAATCTTACCATGGAAATTATTATAGCTCAAATCAATATAATCAAGACTTGGGTATACACCAAAGTCTTCAGATATATTTCCAACGAGATTGTTCCTGTCAAGCCTAAGCCTTGTCAAGCTAGTGCAGTTTTTCAAACCTTTAGGAACTGTACCTGTAAAACGATTGTTGCTTGCACAAAAATCCTCAAGGATACCACCATGACATAAATTTTCTGGTAACAGGCCCGATATACTATTATTTGACAAGAAGAATAATGTCAAATTAGTGAGATTATTAATCTCCCTAGGCAACGGACCAGAAAGCTGGTTTCCATAGAGTGAAAGAACTTTCAGGCCAACCAATCCTCCAATGGAATCAGGGATTGGACCAGTCAAGTTGTTCAAATATAAACGTAGCTGGATCAGAGATTTTAGATTTCCAAGTTCTGGAGGAATTTGCCCAGTGAACTGGTTGAATCCCAGATTCAGAACAGTGATTTTGGAAAGATTACTTATATGAGGAGGAATCTTTCCAAACAGCTCATTACCATGAAGATCAAGAATAGAAAGGTTTGGAAAAGATGAGAAGTTAAAATGCTCAAGTGTACCTCTCAGACCAATACTGGTCAAATTTATGCTTGTTACACTTCCAGAGTCATTGCAACCGATGCCTAACCAATTGCAGGGCCTTGTGGTGGTTGTTTCTGAATTACCAGAAGAGAGAGACCTATCAGACCATGAATAAAGGAAAGCCGGAGTTTGGTTAGAAAGGCTGGTTTTCCATTTCAGTAGTGCTTCTACTTCTTCCCTTCCCTGTTGGGTTGAAGAAACAGAAGCGGCCAGAACAGAATGATGCTCATGGAAGCAGCAAAAGGAGACAAGAGAAACAGATATGAGAAGGGCCTTGAGTAGCATAGATTTGGGTTGCAATATCAAAGCAGCAAGGTTTCCCTTTGGTGGAAGAACAACCATTAGCTTTAGAAGCATTAAATGTGGGGGTGTTGGTTACATTTGCTTGGTTAAATGATAAAATTTTATGTGCCATGGCTGAAACTGTTGATGATGATCTGGTTCCAGATGGAGACTGTTCAGTTATGTCTCTTTCAGGGTCAAGAACTAGTGCAGAGTCAACCAGCCTTGTCTGTTCTCCAATATTTCTTGCAAAGATTCTTCTTCTGTAGAGTACGTTTGACTATAAATAGCACATGCACTTTATTTTTTTTGGCTGCTTCATCTCCAATTAATGTTGACTATTAATTTGAGTCAAATTTGTTAAATCCGACTTAGTTTTCAGTTGATGTTCAATGAAGTGTCATTTTCATAATAACTTAGTGGTCATGGTTAGGAAATTTTTTTGTATAGTCTTAATTTATATAAGTTGTGTAGACTAAGGTAAGCACTTAACACATCCTCATTTTACATTAAATAATTACATAAAATTTCGTGTTAGATAATTGTTTTACAATTAAAACTATTATGTGTTGGATGTTTATATATTGAATTGATTTGGATTGAAAATGGAGAATGGTACTATCTAGATTGCTCTGGTTATAATGTTTGAGATAATTGTATTGTTAATAACAGATGAAACACCGAAACATACATGAAGCTAGAGATATTTCACATATAATAACAAATGAATTGTATAATTTCTTAGATAATGATTAAATATATATATTTTTTGGTACAATCATTGAATATATTGAATATGAAACTAACTCATAATAATTAAAAGTCAAGAGCACTGGGTAGACTTGATAATTAATATAACACAGAAACCAATTTAACACTTAAAAAGAAATGCCATAGTCAAGGCTCTTAAAATTTTCTATTTTTTTAAAAAAATTTCTTACAAAAGAAGTCTGAAGAAGGATTGAGGACTAAATTAAGATGGATATGACAAATAAGTAAAATTCACGATTCAAAAACTAATTACATCAAAGACATAGCAATGTTGAGCACCATCTTTTATGTGATACTTATTGATAATGGAAGACTCACTAACCTTTGTATTTTTTTAAAAGTCAATAATTATAGCATTTATTGACGATAGGGCAGTATCGAAAAACATGAAAATAATAAAATAAAATCTTTAAAAATCTGTCACTTATAAAAAATATTATTTTTTGGCACAATATTAATTAAAATATATATATATATATATATATTATTTTTTATCATGAAAGATAAAAAGAATAAATCTTTACTAGTGCTGTGTCAGTTCAAAAGATCAATATATACAAAAGATGCTGAGCAAGTAGTTTTATTAGAAGAAATCTTAATTAGGTTTTGAACGTATGCCATCAAATACCCAAAAATAATTACATGCAAGGCGTATGTATACTTAATTTTTGGATTTGATTTTATATAAATAGTTCATAAATTTAATTTCATTTACAATAATTATACTTATTAAGCAATTAAGATTGGATTGGAGATCAAAATTTTAGGTAGTTTTGCAAAGGTTCTAAGTTCAAAGCTTGGAGGTACTACCAGTAGAAAAAAAAAAAAAAGAAGCTTGGTGGTACTATAATCTATGAAAATAAAAGAAAAAAAATTATTTTTTTAATGTGAAAACAACGATACTTATTAAATATTAATTGCTCTTGAATTTTTTAAATTAATACCGACTAGCATAGCTTAAGAATTTTAAATTAGAATCTGGTTGAATAGAATGTCAAAGATTATAGGCTATTGTGGTTGGGGGCAACAATGAATATCTATAATGTTAGTTTTGTGGTGTAGACGCGACTGCTCTAAAAACACGTTAATTAAGGGTGGCTTGAATTTAACGCTTGCATTGAACGAGGAAAAGACAAAAACAAAAATGGATTGGGAAAGAGTTGATGGGACCGAAGGAAAGGCTATACAACCTATTTGCTCTTAAACGACCAATTCAAAACTATTTAAAAAAAAAAAAAGAAAAGACCAATTCAAAGAGTATGATCTTTGTGCAAATGCCATAGCCGCAAAACACACGGTTTGCCTCACTTTTCATTTATGTTTTGTTTGGTATAATAGAAAGGTTAAAAACAATATATATAATAAAAGATCAGAAAAAGTAAAGGAAGATTTTTTTTATTTGTTTCATTTTATCAAAGAGAAGAATGAAAATATTTATAAATAAATATTAAATTATTTTATTATTTTTTATAATTTATAATATTATTTAACTTTTAAATAAATAATATAAAAAAATAAAATTTTATAACTTTTTTTTTCTTTTTAATCCCTTAAATAAGGAAGAGATACAAAAATTAAAACTCACAAAAAGTTTATCACTCCTAATTCTTTTCTTTTTACTCTTAAATTAATACCAAATAAAACACTAATTCAATTATTAAGTCTCATCTTTTCCTCTCCACTAAAATATATACCAAACAAAAGCTTAATTATGCATATTTGATTATTAAAAGTGAGCTATTTCTTTTATATTTTCTTTAGCTTGCAACTCATGAGTTTTGATTAACTGAATGAATACAGAAGAAATCAAAGAGTTTTCTGATAAATCTCAAAAATAGAGTGTTTCTATTTTGAAATTTGGATGTACTATGTTTTAAGGTTCAAAATTTTTTTTTAAACTGTATACTTTTATTTTTCGTAATAAATTTTTGTATTATTTTTTTTCATAAATTCAACCGTGTTAATTTTTATATTCATTTAGTTTGTTATTAATAATATTTTACTACTGTGAATTGTGACACTAATTAAGCACTCTATTTTTTCAACTGATACGAATCTTCTTCATAAATTTGAGCATGCTTCCATTCATATTCATAAAGTGTACAATAAATATGAAGTATTCACAAACTAGAAAAAAAAAAAAAAAAAAAACACAAGTCCCTCCTCTCACCTTGTATGTGTTTTGTGATGAGCCATTAAGATCATAACCTAAAATCTATACTAAAAGAGTAGTTTGTTTATCTCTTGAACACACTATAATTAATTCGTGTTTTTTTCTTTCGTGTTTTTCTTTACTTTTTATTTTTTATAGATGAGTATGGAATCTTCAGCCATATCAGATTCTAATTTTATAGTTTATCTTCTGCATATTTTCTCTACATATACATGCTGTTACATATGATTAAAATGTATAAAAAATTCCTTCTATATTATTTCATTAAATTTAGCAGCCTCTCGGTCATATTACTTTAGGTTTGTGAATTTTCCCAATCTATGATTTGGGTAGAGCTACAAGTTGAAAATTTTAATATATTCAATAAAGGGCTAAATTAAACATAAGATTCTCTTACAAGTTACAAATAGTTTATGCGGCTTTTAATTTCAATAAGTGATTCATACAAATTTTTAATATTTTTCATTTAAAATGTCACAAAATTAAATCAAATTTTTATTAGAAGATCAAAATTAAACTATAAGAGATCATTTATCAAAGGATGGAATTTAATCAGATTATTTATAATTTAATCAAAATAAAAAAAAACAATTTAAAACAGAATATTATTTAACTTTTAAATAAATAATATAAAAAAATAAAAATTTTATAACTTTTTTTTTCTTTTTAATCCCTTAAATAAGGAAGAGATACAAAAATTAAAACTCACAAAAAGTTTATCACTCCTAATTCTTTTCTTTTTACTCTTAAATTAATACCAAATAAAACACTAATTCAATTATTAAGTCTCATCTTTTCCTCTCCACTAAAATATATACCAAACAAAAGCTTAATTATGCATATTTGATTATTAAAAGTGAGCTATTTCTTTTATATTTTCTTTAGCTTGCAACTCATGAGTTTTGATTAACTGAATGAATACAGAAGAAATCAAAGAGTTTTCTGATAAATCTCAAAATAGAGTGTTTCTATTTTGAAATTTGGATGTACTATGTTTTAAGGTTCAAAATTTTTTAAACTGTATACTTTTATTTTTCGTAATAAATTTTTGTATTATTTTTTTTCATAAATTCAACCGTGTTAATTTTTATATTCATTTAGTTTGTTATTAATAATATTTTACTACTGTGAATTGTGACACTAATTAAGCACTCTATATTTTTCAACTGATACGAATCTTCTTCATAAATTTGAGCATGCTTCCATTCATATTCATAAAGTGTACAATAAATATGAAGTATTCACAAACTAGAAAAAAAAAAAAAAAAACACAAGTCCCTCCTCTCACCTTGTATGTGTTTGTGATGAGCCATTAAGATCATAACCTAAAATCTATACTAAAAGAGTAGTTTGTTTATCTCTTGAACACACTATAATTAATTCGTGTTTTTTTCTTTCGTGTTTTTCTTTACTTTTTATTTTTTATAGATGAGTATGGAATCTTCAGCCATATCAGATTCTAATTTTATAGTTTATCTTCTGCATATTTTCTCTACATATACATGCTGTTACATATGATTAAAATGTATAAAAATTCCTTCTATATTATTTCATTAAATTTAGCAGCCTCTCGGTCATATTACTTTAGGTTTGTGAATTTTCCCAATCTATGATTTGGGTAGAGCTACAAGTTGAAATTTTAATATATTCAATAAAGGGCTAAATTAAACATAAGATTCTCTTACAAGTTACAAATAGTTTATGCGGCTTTAATTTCAATAAGTGATTCATACAAATTTTTAATATTTTTCATTTAAAATGTCACAAAATTAAATCAAATTTTATTAGAAGATCAAAATTAAACTATAAGAGATCATTTATCAAAGGATGGAATTTAATCAGATTATTTATAATTTAATCAAAATAAAAAAAACAATTTAAAACAGAAGAAGCAGAAATTTCCCCCCTCCCATCAGAATGAAAGATAGCTTTTGAATAAAGACTTTGAAATATGAAAGGCATAAGACATCACATCCTGTCGGTGCAAACAAAGCAATTTGCAAATGGGAGACTTGAAGCTAAAGAAGCACTCAAAAACCTCTATTTTGTATTTTGTGACTTTTCAAGTCAATACCCACCCATTAGTCTAGATGATCAAGGAGATGCATAAAATCATCAATATCAAAATAATTTGCATTCATGCACAATTTTGAAAATTTGGCATGCTAGAAGGCCCAAAAAGCCTCATTAGTTTGACAAATTCTTTGTTTACTATTATAATACATTCAATTTCAAACCATCTTCCAGAAGATATTTGGAGCTCATATCATTGAAACAACCTCTTCCACATGAGAGGGTAAAAAATTTCTAAAATGTTTCTTAAAAAGAAAAACATAATTAATTCTTTGTTTACTATTATAATACATTCAATTTCAAACCATCTTCCAAAAGATATTTGAGCTCATATCATTGAAACAACCTCTTCCACATGAGAGGGTAAAAAATTTCTAAAATGTTTCTCCAAAAGAAAAACATAATTAATGTATGGTGTATAACTAATCTAATCCTATATAATTTTGAAAAACAAACTTTTTAATAATAAAAAAAGTTTAATTTTGAATCACAGTCAATATAAAAAATTTTATATTATAATCCAATTATTAAGTATTAAATAATTAAAAAAATTTGACTAAGATAATAATTACTTAAAAGATCAAATATTAAATAACATATGATTGAATAATAGTGTAAAAAAATCTTATACTTCCCATTTATCAAAATTATATCCTAATAATATATTTTTCTGTGTTATATATCCAATTAACATTACCCTTTTACATCCTCGAGCAATGTTATTCATCTGTGGTCCTATTACAATTATACCACACGAGAGACAACTTTTTTTTTTTTTGGTTGAGGTTTCTATTTTGGGCATCAAAACTATATTTTTCCAGAAGTTTCATTGATTTAATGACACAGTAGGCATTTTGACAAGATTTTTGCATAAACAAAAGTGTAATTGTAATATAATAAGAGATACGTAAATACCTGTCTTCTTTCTATCATTCACCCTTCGTTGTCGAGAAGATACACAAATGTTTTTTCTTTTTTTTAAACTGAGCTATTTTACCATACTGGATGTCACGGTATTTTATATTTGTCAACAAAACTGACACAAAAATGGTATTAAGTTTCAATTTCAGTTTTAGGGTAATAAAATTGACATTAAAAAATTTAAGTTTTTGACATGAAATTGGCGTCCTAAATGCCAGCTTAATGAATTCATAGTATGTTTCTATCTTAGGAAAATTTTCAGTTACAAAATCTAATGATTTAAAAAAAAAATTGTCAAAAATTGCAAATGCAAGGAATGAAAATCAAAAGATACTATATAATTTTCTAGTACTGGTTTGTAAATGATTAATTTGAAAGGAATGCAAAATTGCAAATAGGAATGATATGATTTTTCATTGGTGGAGATTTGAGAATAATAAAATTAATAAAAAGTTATTAACAATCAAATTACGGATAGATCACACTTTATTTTTTTTTTTATGTGAATTAAGCATATCTCTTTTGACTTATTTGAATTGTTGTATATATTTAATCTCTTCGAATCGAAAATAATAATGATATAATTTTTTTTATTTTTATATTATGATTTTCTACTGTAAACTAAATTTTCTTTACAAAATCTCTACGTCTGTTAGCACCCAAGACTGCTAGAAAAGAGAATCCCATGCAATAAAAAAAAAAAAAAGAAGTATGTGCAAAGATCACGAGCGAGCTTCTCTGTCTGTATAGCCCACAGTGCTTCTAATAGTTTGTACATAACAACCTGTGACAGGAACCTCAACTCACGTTGGAATCAGCCTCATGAACTTCATATGTGCCAGTCTCGTCACCAACCCTCTGCTTGGGTCAATAAAAAAGGGGAAGGATAGAAAATGGGGCAAGAGAGAAGGAGTAAAGAGAAAATTGATTAACAAGAGAAGTCAAAAGAGAAAGAAAAAAATCATGATGGGACTTACAAAAAAATTTTCTTCCCAAAAAAGAGTAAAAAACTTGCCAACACAGGAGAAAACAAATACATTTTCAATTTTTTCCTTTCTCTCCTTTTTAGTCAAAGAGATCTAGTGGAGTAGTAATTTTTGTGTGAAAATTATTATTTTATATTAAAATTTAATTTAAAATTTAGTTATTTCGTCTAATTTATAAAAAAATATATTAGATATGTGACATAAAAAATAACATTATACTTACATTTTTATTCTCTTAGAATAAGGATATATTTATTATTTTATGTGAATATATTTTCTTTTCTCTTACTTTTTTATATAATCAAATAAAAAAATTAATTTTTTTCTCTCCTTTTTTTCTTCATCTAAATAATAAAAGAAAAAATATATTTTTTATCTTTGTTTTTTTTTATTTTCTTTCTTTTTATCTTTTTTTTACCAATCCAAACAAAGTGTAGATGAGTACCTACGTTTAAACAAAAAAAATAGCATTGCCAGTGAGCCAGCAACATAAAAAGTAATAATAATAAATATGTGTTTAAATTATTTTATTTATTTTATAATTAAAAGTAATTTATAATTAACATTTTATTAGTTTTTTAAAAAAAGTTAATTTTTTTTTTAAAAAAATAATCGTTAGCAAACACATAATACTGTCAATGAACCACTCAAACTGACAACAGTAAATCACCCCCTCTCCCTGTCTTTTCTTAAGTTCTCTAAGTTCTTGGATCAACTGACTACCAATCAGCAAACCCATAATTGTTTTCCCAAGATCAAGACTAAAGTACAAGTAACATGTCACTTGATATATTTTCCATAAGAAATTTCTATCACGCAAGCATAGAATTTAGACAAAAGGGCAAAGAATTTCTAATGTCCTGCATTTGGGTCATCATAATGACCTAAACTGATGTCAGATCAAGCTTTTAACAGAAGAATGTAGCACCGTAATCCTTTTGAACACAACTTTTCAATATAAATGAAGAGAAGCTAGAAGAGAGGAGGAGAAAACCTCCTAGAGCAACCAAATGGAAAACAGAACATAGGAAACCAATCCCTCTGTAAATCCACAATAGAAACCCCTTCTTTATTGAACAGTTTAAACATATTATTATTTATCATTTCTAGTTTCAAAATTGTCAGCAAACCCCCGTCCAACCCCAAAGGGCTATAAGCAATATGATCATATGCCTTCAATTTTTTAATAAGGAGATCAACAGTAATAAAGAAAGACGGTAAATATTGTTAATTTTATATAACTAAAAGAATAAATTAATGATATTTTTTATAATTGATAAACTAAATTGATGTTAATAATTTTAAAAAACCAAAATGATGTCACATTCCATAATATCGACATGGAGGATTATTTATAATCTTTGAAAGACCAAATTAAGAATTTAGTCTTAATTAATTAATTTACAAATGAAAAAAAATTTCTTGAAATAACAATGCAAGAAATTAGAAATTTTTTTTTCAATTTTTTTTCTTATTCAGCTCTGGAGGTGGCAAAAGATTGAAAGAAAAAAACATAAAAATGAAAACATTCTTCTTTGAAAAGTACTTTTAAAGCACATTCTACTCTATTTCAAAATTTTGGAGATGAAATTCTGTCTGGTTAATAATCTAATTTGGAGTTAGCATGATTATTATTTTGTCCAAGATCTAGCATAAAGTATTAAACATGCAATTGTAAATTTTACATTGGTTTTAATTGAAAAATTTCTCAACTTGCATCTTAAAAAATGCTTTCAGTTTTGAGCTATTACTCATGAAACATGATCTAAATTAAATGGAAGGCATGAAGGTCTATATTTGCAATGGCTAATGAGGTTCATTACTATTTGTTATTGTCCAACTGCTTCTCAAGCCTGATAAGTTTATTATTATGCAGTAAATCACCCCAACTATTGAAATAGAATTAAGCATATGTTTGGTTCAACTTAATTTTTAGGAAAAAATTATTGTTTAAAAAACTCTTTTTATAAAATTTTAATTATAAGTTATTTTGAATACAAAATAAATTAACCTAAACGTGTACTAAGCAGTTGGGAGCATGTAGCATGTTACTACTTCAAACGAGGATGTGCTACCTAGGAGAATCAACTCTTTTCAGTGTAGTTGGGTGATGTGGTTGTACTCTTGTAATCCTCTAAAGAAGTAATCTTGTATTAATCTCGATTGATGCAAAAGCTAACTAGATGATATTTTCACATAAGAAAAAAAACCATGATGTGCTGCCTTTTAGGACTTTGTATGTGTTTGACAACAATTTATTTTTAGAAAAAAATCATTTTTTTAAAAAATTCTCTTAGTAAAATTTTAATTATAAGTTGTTTTTACCACAAAATAAGCTAATATAAACACACACTTAGTCTAAAGATTTTGTCATATTGTCCCAAGACAACTTTAAAATGGAAGCAAAACAGTGCAAGTGTGAGATTTAATCCCGAATCCGAAAAAGATTGGTGCCTTGCATTGGAAGAATGCAACTTTAGTTTGATGAATCTACTATAACCAAGACAGGTGTAGTGTACCCCTATACTTCAGGTTCCTTGAGCAAGTATCAAGGGATTTCATTTATATTATGGTAAACGTAAATAGTTTTGGTAGGTGGTTTGCTTCTCAGTGTTCTGTTTGCACATGGCAAAAAAAAAATAAAATAAAATAAAATCAACTTAGTTGTTGGGTATACGACTAGTAGAAACTATTTGAAGTGAAAATTTTAATTTTTTAAATTCAATATGTCCTTCAAGGGCATGACATCATTCAGGAATTGCAGTTTCATACAAACCAAGGAATTATGAGTTTGAAATTTGTAGAAAGTCTTGAGGCATCAAAATTCAGCTGGAGAGTGGAAATGTCTCTGTTGCACTCTGTAAAATATCTTCATTGAATATTGTGATTGGCCATGGTTCCTATGAAAATGAGAAAGGAAAAGAATACAACACCAGTATATATATCTATCATCCCACATAGGGCAAAAGCCACAAAAACCCAAAGAGAAAAAAGAAAAAGAAAAGATATTTTAAATTTGGTGGGGGTGGGGATGAGAAAAACTAGAAGAAGTTGAAGTTGTTGTTGAATCTCCAGCTAGCATAATTGGCACTGACATAAGCATTAAGCAACTCATTCTGAGCAGACCAGAAGTCAGCCTTGAGACCCCCTCTCCTAACTGCTTTTAGGATTTTGTTCTTGTGTGTGCACCCAGTGACCACTACCTTCTGGCAGTGAGCATCCACCTCCACCTTCTCTATCCCTGCATGCATGTGGATCCAAAACCAGTACCAAATGTCAGTTCTCGTACTACTGACTCAGAATTATTGGGCAACTGGTAGGAAATATCTATGTTAAACAAACCAACCTTTTAATTTTGAGAGGCATTTCCTTACTCTTTTCTCATGTATACCAACCATCTCCACTTTTAACTCGACAACCTGCAAAGTAAAACAGTGCTTCAATATTACTGAAAATAAAATTTGTCTGCATATAAGAACGACTGAATAGAGGTTTGACTAGCCGGTGTTAATTAATTGTGTGCTTTCCAATTAATCAGGCCATGGTGACACCCTTTTGATTAATTCATCTGGCAAGTAAGTTAGGTTGTTGATTGAGCATGCATGATTTCATTTATTGATTCTAGTATATAGCATCTTCTATAATAAACAAAACAAACCCCATTTTCTGTGTTTTTTTTTCCTGCCTGATTGTCAATGGCCAAAGATGCAGAAATGGGAGATAATTTTTGAATAAACCATGCTACAATCTAAGATATAGGAAGTTCAAGGAATAATACCTCCATAAAAACTGCTGAGAGAAAATGATGCTACAGAGCGATGATGTTGGAGAGGGAAGACAGGGTAGCAGCGATGGATAAAGTGAGACAGAATGATCCAGAAACAATTGGAATGAGGGTTAATCCGATGGGACAGAGACAGACAGTTATTTATACATAACACCAAAGACAAGGTAGCAACTAAAGTTGGAAGAAACATTAAAGTGAAGAATGTCTTGGGTTTTGAGCCTGCTGGCAATTTGAACTAGTAGAAGTAGTCTAAGGCGAAGAAACCATATGCTTTTCCAGGGACAGAAGCACATTTAGCTTTAGAATATGCGGCTCTATCTCCGAGGCTTTAGATCTACTCAAAGCGATAAGTGTCTTAGAATTTGAAATGATTGGCTTTGACAGGTCCAACTTTGCTTTTTTTTTTCTCCCTTTTGACCGAAGTTGTACTCAGACTGAGGAAGGAAAGAAAACGGATAGTAAGAAGCAGCTCTTGGGTTTGATGACAGGTGCATGTTGAACATCTGGCATATGTCTTCTGTATCGAATCTGTCTGTTACCCTATGCTAAAATTATAGAATTTAGGTAAGAAGAAATAACAAAGAAGAATAAAGAGTAATGTGATAAATATATTACATATGTTAATATATTATAAAAGATAAAGTACTAACATTTATTTATATTTTAGTAACCCTAATCAAATAAGGAAATAAATTAGAAAATATAATAAAAATTATAATACGACTCTTAAATTTACTTCAACAATTAGTGCACTAATTGATTCTACAATATATTCTAAAGATCTTCTAAAGATATTCTAAATATATTATAATACTCCCCCTTAAGTTAAAATTCACTAAACTTTAAATTTGTTATAAATAAATATTTTAATTAAATAACATAAATATAAAGTGAACTCTATGGCTGAAACACAACTCAGGATGCTAGAGACGTCGGAGAGATGAATATTGATGGAATGATAACTCAGTAAGGACTGATCATCATCCTACTTGAGAAGAAAGGAATCTATGGTTCTGCTTGACCAGATGGCCGACTCAAAAGACTTGAAGATTTTAGGGTTCTACTTTACTAAACAGCATATCCAAATGATTTGAGAGATTATAAGGATTTGCTTGATCAGATGGCAGATCCAAACAACTTGAGTAGAAATACTACTAGTATGATTTATCAGTGGAAAAAAAGTCACTATCAGAATGATCGTCAATAGAAAGAGAATAGTATCACAAACACAAGTATTGAAAAGATGTCACCACTGATATAAATAATAAGTGAGAAAGAAGTTACCATCGAAATGATCGTCAATAGAAAGAGAATAACATGACAAACATTAGTATTAAAGAGATATCACCACTGATATGACTCATCAGTGAAAAAAAAAGTTAACATCAAAATGATCATTAATGAGAAGATAATAACATGACAAACATTAGTATTAAAAAGATGTCACTACTGATATGACTCATCAGTATAATCCTTTCTTCTCATGTAGGCTGATGATCATTCCTTACTGAGTTATCTTTCCAACAATGTTTATCTCTCCAACGTCTCCAACATCCTGAATTGTGTTTCAGTCATGGAATCTACTTTATATTTATGTTATTTAATTAAAGTATTTATTTGTAACAAGTTTAAAGCTTAGTAAGCTTTAACTTGAAGGAGAGTGTTAGAATATATCTAGAATATCTTTAGAATATTTATAATATTTTTATAATATTTTTAAAAATATTTTAAATATATTCTAACACCATATTAAATTGGTAGGTATATCGCTTATCTCACATTATTGGGTGATAGAAAATTTGAATAGGAATCATAAGTAAAGCACAGCACCCATTGCATATGCATGCACTGCAATACAATGGCAGAGTCACAAAAATAATGGCCACATGAGTTTAGGTTCCTGGATCCTTTACTCTTCGTTGTCAAATTTTTGAGGCATGAGGATATCTGTGTTTTGTGGTCATGCAGGTTATTGGCAACTTTCTTTTTCGTCCTCGAGTGATGCTGCTATCTAGTTTGATCATTCGGGGGTATATCTCCTTCCTTTCATAAGGCTAAAATCAAAATGCTACGTAGCAAGTCCATGTAACTTCGGTGTGAACTTTATCTATAATGTGAGAGTTCCAGTCCTAATAGATAACACTTTGTGAAATGATGCCGTTTCATTATTTCGAATGAGAATTAGTCTCTCATCCAAAAAATATGAGAATACTTTGTAAGAGCAACAAAAAAATAATATAATTATTACCAAATTATCCTCGGTGATACTTTGTAATAGTTACGCTGTTTCAATCAACAATTGTAAATGATAAGAAGATTTGTTATATATAAGGGATTTGCCATTAAAAGAATATACTTCGACTGTGCATATGTCCAGGCATGATACTAGAAAAGATATAAAGTGCCTTAATTCTTTACTTGTGATCTGACGTATGGTTTCATTTGCATCACTGTGGAGCACATTCAGCAGAAAAAAGGAAAGAAAAGATAATAAAAGAAAAAGGGAATAGAAACGTGTCATATGTAGACAACGACAATGACTACAGGAAATAGACCAAGCAGCAAGTTTGGTATAATGGGTTGTACTTCTGCTTAGTTCATACCACATAGATGTTGATCCCAGGGACACGATCGAGCTTTCTATCTCACACACAACTTTATTGTAATTCTTCCAATGTCTACCTTGAGATTCTCTTTTTTAATAACATGGCTAGTCCTAGTTAAAGAAGCTAGTGTGTTGTAGCACCTTGCAAAATTGCAAGACCCAAGCATTAAATAATATACACCTTCGGTGAAGCCATTGGCTTCTTGAAGGGCCAACTGCATTCCCAGAGGCTAACCTACCACAATTATAAAAGCAGGAACAAGGAAGGCTAACGCACACAATATGTAGAGTATGGGAGAGTGAGAGCTCGGAGAAGCTGGGATATGAGGAAGTGATAAAATGTGGGGTAGCCTACACATGTAGAGTTTAGACAAGAAGAATGAAGGGGAGTGACATATACAAACTACAAAGAAATAGAAGAGAGTCAAATATATACAAAGAAATAGAAAGGAGAATTAGATAGATCACAGCTTTCTTAATTGCTTTTTCTCCATAAATTTTGGTAACATGGGGATAATTTATCAGCAAAAGAAACTACATGGCCAGCTTCACTCAAGTGGAATTAGCAACCTTGCACTTCTGGTAAAATACATTAATTGGACCATCTAATGAGAGTGAAAAAACACGAAAGCTAACATTTAGCAAGCCAATCACAATGAGAGTTCATATCAATTTTGTTTTTCGTCAAGGAGATAAGCATATGTTCCTCCGTCAGGTACTTACTGCACTTATGAGGAGCTATATATCCTAATGTACTGAAGCAATATGATCAATCATAGCTTATGACTGCTTTATGTAATGAATGTATTCAGCCAAGAAATTTTTTCATGCTAAAACTAAAAGTTCAACACCCACTAAATGCAATATACCTTTCAACGTTATCTTCTATTATCTTCATTTCATACACATGACGTCAATGATTGCCTACCAGAGAAATAAAATCATGGAAAAAGAAGATTCACATAAAAACAAGAACATTTATTACAGTGTAAGAGTAACAATCTTCACATACTAGTATGATTCAATTTACATGGTAATGAAAAAAAAAATTGTGTATCGACCACACCTAGAACAGTGGCTTTTACACAGATGCAGAATTAGATTCTTTTCCTCCAAGTGTCTGAATAATAGCTTCCAGAAGTTTGATGTCCTTATCACGCTTTGAGATTTCTTCTTGCTTTGCGCGCAGCTCTTCCATGTGTAGCTCAAACACCTCTGTGATCAAAATAAGAAACATTAGCTTTGCTCATGACAGATCAGAATTGTTTCTAATTTACAGAGAGCACTGTAACCACCACTGGATCCCCCAATCCCTTCTCCCCCTCCTAAACAGGATTTGAAATTGGGACATCCAAGTTGGAGTTCCCATGCACCATGGCATCAACAAATTTTTATTGAGAGGACAGTTTGGAAATTGAGATAAGGTTTCAGGTAGAAGTTCAGCAAAAATTCATATAAAAACTGGCTTGAAACAAGAATAAGCATACAAAGTATTCTTTCAACTGAAATGGCAAATTAAAATGTGCAATAAACATTGTTTTCCCTTTCTATGCAGTAATTGTTATCCATAATGGATCATATATCAAGTGTAAAGAGGAAAAAATTCTGATGCACTTTAAATGAATTTGATGCTTTAATTGTACATACATATAAGATATTGAATACATCACCATCAATATCACAAGCCAATATTAAGGACTTATTGTTTCATTCACATCCATTATAACTTGTGGAGTACATATATTCTGACAAAGATAAATGTATAGAAAACCCAAATACGGAAGGTCAAATTTTGTAGCACTATTATCATTAAATAGCTTTCGCTCAACACAGACTATTATAAAATGAAATTATAATGCCAAAGCCAACATGCAATGCAGAGACCAACACTTCAATGACGCTTCTGTTCTCTAGCAACACTTGATAAGATTTAGATATGATATTTAAAAAGGAACATAAATTTGTCTCCCTCCAAGATACATTCTTGATGAACAACCCAAAGCAAGTAGCTAACAGAGCCCAATGCATGTTTACTCAATCTGAGCAAAGAATGAGTTTGAATCCAATGTGGGATAACTGTCCCATTTAGATAGGAGCTGAATGGGGACTTAATACTTCTTTTGTAACCCCAGCAAAATTCATCAACATTCGAAGAAAGTGAAAATGAAAAACAATTTAACAACTTATTCAATTAAAATTACAATAGAATCATCCCTGCCCTGCAGTGCTTTCATTTTAAAGGGACATATAGCTCAGTAGTTCACTATTCACTGAATGTTAATTTAACATTAATAATTGACCACAAAGTATCTCACATATAATGCTTCTTGCTGAAGAAAGGCAGAAGAAATCTGTAGAGTTACTCCAAAATATATTTTAAAATAATCATTTAGAGCATGTTTGGGACAGTTTTTTTTTAGAAAAAAATTATTTTTTTTCCAAAAACTCTCTAGAAGATTTTGATTATAAACTGTTTTGACTACAAAATAAAATAATTCAAACAAACACTTAGTCTACCCAGAAGATAATCACCGGGAAAAATAATGGACTTGATTTATTCATCATACTTGTGGTGTTCTCCAGCTCTTTAGTAACCTCTTGTGCATGAAATTCAGCTGCTTTCTGTGCTGCTTCAGCTTGTCGCTTTTCAGAACGAGCACGGGCAGCAGCAGTGATGGCAGCATCAAGCTCTCTTTCCAACGTCTCCACTCTTTGATCCAGAACCTATAAAAAGGTATCCTAAAAATAAATTAGCATCTCATAACATACTTTAGACCATTCCAGCAACTGTGATGCATATGAATCAAAAACCATATTTTCTTTTTGCGAAAATAATTCGTACAAATGACCAAATAATAATAAAACGGGCAGAATATTCGAGGGTTGGAATCGTAGATCAAGATTAATTTTAAACAAAGAACTGATTCTTCGTTCTTCCATAATTAGCATAGCACAAAGCAATTGGGTCATTCATAGACCAAGTTTAGTTGGAAAAAAGGTGGAAGATTTAAGAGGTTGGACCTTGATGGTGCGGGCTTGTTCAGCGGTGAGGGAGGCCTTGGCAAAGGTGTCGTCGTCGACAAAAACGGCTTTGTTGAGGAGCAGCTTTTGGAGGGACTCCAGATTGGAAGCCATCTCCGTCAGATTCGTTATAGCTCCGCTCCATCGCTCGCTGCCTTTCTCCTCCATCCTCTGCGCCCCACACCCAACGCCACCACACGCCGCTTCTTCTTAATTCCTCACTGCGTTTTTTTATTTATCATTTTCGCTTCTCACACTGGTAAAGGTAAATTGCTAATTGGTAAACAAAGGTCAAAGCTTCTCCATTTTACTCTCATTACTCGTTAACTTCTACTTTAGAAAATGATTATTTTTTGGGAGAGTTCAAAATTTTAAATAGAAATATGGATAAAAAAATAATAAAATACGATCACTTGATTATAAATAATCAAGAATAATTTTTTTTTAAATATAAGTATTATTATTTTAATTTTTTAAAAAATTTTATTATAAATTTAACTTTTAAATTTAAAAATTAATATTAAAATTATTTTTTAATATATAAGAATTAAAATAAAAAAATTTAATAATTTAAAAATTAAATTAATAATATTTTTTTAACATTAAAAGATTAAATTAAAATTAATTTTTTAAAAAAATTAAAATAATATAATTTTTTTAATTTAAAAATTTAAATTAATGATAATTTTTTTAAAAAAATAAAATAATGATATTTATATTTTTAAAAAATAAAAAAATTATTTAATAATTAAATACTATCTCTCATTTTAAAAAATTTAAAATTATTATTATTTTATATAATTTATTAATTATTTATTAATTATTAATTATCATAATTAATATAAAATATAATATATAATTAATTAGTAGTCAAGATATAAAAAAATGTTAGAATAATTTTGAAAAAAAAAATCACATATATGCAAAATGACAAAATAAGCTCATTCATATTTCATAACCAAAAAACAAAAATCATATTAAAACATCTTTTTAACAGAACTAAATTCTTTTCCAAATTTAATAGTTTCAAGTCATCTTGGTGATTGATACATTGCTCTGATGAATGTAATAGTAATTCTTGAAGGATTGGAGAGAGCAAAAATTAGGCTAGTGGCGGTGGTAAGTGGGGGAGCAGTTGAAGAGTGAAGGCACAAATTGGTTGTGCCGCTCCTTGTTGAAGCAGAACAGGAGAAGAAAAGAGGGGTTGGGTTTTGTTTTGCACAGCAAATGCTGAGTTATTCAAAGCTCATCCAACTTCTCCGCTCAAAACCCCTTCTCCACCACCACCTCCTCTCTTCATTTCCTCTCTGCAACCTCAAAACCCTAACCACCACCACCACCTCCGCCAAAGATGACTACTTTGCCGCCATACATCACATCTCCAACATCGTCCGGCGCGATTTCTACATGGAGCGCACCCTCAACAAGCTCCGCATCTCCGTCAACTCCGAGCTCGTCTTCCGCGTCCTCCGCGCCTGCTCCAACTCCGGCACCGAGTCCTTCCGCTTCTTCAACTGGGCTCGCTCTCACAACCCCTCCTACCAACCCACTTCCGTGGAGTTCGAGGAGATGGTCAAGATCCTCGCTTGCGCCAACAAGTACGAGACTATGTGGAAGATCGTTCACCAGATGAAGACCCAGAACCTCAGTTTGTCTCCCGACACCGTTTCCTTCGTCATCGAGATTTACGGCAAGCACGGCCTCGTGGACCAAGCCGTGGAGATCTTCAACAAGTGCAAGGTTTTCAATTGCCCGCAGAATCTGCAGGTACACAATTCTCTGCTTTTTGCGCTCTGCGAGGTGAAGATGTTTCATGGGGCTTATGCATTGATCAGGAGGATGGTTAGGAAAGGGGTGAATCCCGATAAGAGGACTTATGCCATTCTTGTGAATGCTTGGTGCTCAGCTGGGAAAATGAGAGAGGCCCAGCAGTTTCTGAAGGAGATGAGTAAGAATGGGTTCAACCCACCAGTGAGAGGTCGTGAACTTTTGATAGAAGGTTTGTTAAATGCTGGCTATTTTGAGTCAGCAAAAGAGATGATGAGGAAAATGACCAAGGAAGGGTTCGTTCCTGATGTAGAAACCTTCAATACTTTGGTGGAAGCAGTGTCTAAGTCTGGGGAGGTTGAATTTTGTGTTGGTCTTTATCATGAGGTGTGTAAACTGGGGCTCACGCCAGATATTAACACCTACAAGATCCTAATACCTGCGGTTTCGAAGGTTGGTTCGATGGACGAGGCATTTGCACTCTTGCATAATTCAGCTGAGGATGGGCACAGGCCATTCCCTAGCTTGTATGCACCCATAATCAAAGCACTATGTAGAAGGGGTCAGTTTGATGATGCATTTTGTTTTTTCAGTGATATGAAGGCAAAGGGGCATCCCCCCAACCGTCCTGTATATACTATGCTGATAACCATGTGTGGCCGTGGAGGCCGATTTGTTGAGGCTGCCAACTACTTGGTGGAAATGACTGAGCTTGGTTTGATGCCGATATCTCGGTGTTTTGACATGGTTACTGATGGATTGAAGAATTGTGGAAAACATGATCTGGCTAAGAGAGTAGAACAATTGGAAGTTTCTCTCCGTGGTGTTTGATAAAAGCGTCCTCTCTATGGTGATTCACTTGTGGCAGATATCTGCACCTCTGCCATAGCCAGATGCTAAACATTCCTCTTGAAGATACAAAAAGGTGTCTAACAATGAAATTTAGGTCCTCATCCTCTTTTTTACCTTTTCCTTTTCTTTTTATGTTTAATCTATCCGGGCCTATTGTTCTCAATTAGTTATATTTAGTTACCACTTGCAGTCCTAAACTTGATGAATTTCCTATCAAACCTTTAAGAAACTTAATGATTACATATTCATCGCAATTGTCACATCTTTCTGGAAACTTTAATTGTTAAGAAGAGGAAGTTACGTGATTTAGCAAATGAATGTCCCGGGAAAACCTGAGCAACTAGCAGTTGAAATATATGAATAAAGAAAGCCATTCTTTCTCTAAGATGCAAAACCATTTATATCAAGTTCTAATGAGGTAGGCTGTTTGTTGCAGTTCTGTTGCTGCCATCAAATGCTAAATTCAATTCTTGACATTGATTTTGCCTTGTGAAACTGACTTAGATTGAATATCAACTATCCTCATATAATCATTCATGGTTCATTATAGTTTTCAGAATGGCACGAGGCTTGGTACAAGGGCATCTTTTTATCCCGTTGATGTCTGAGAATTGTGTTTTTAAGAATATTACCGTTTAACTCACCTTATGGCATAGGGGCTTAATGGTTAGTCTATGCATTACAGTAATTTTCACCACCATCTTCATGCTAGAAAATATTTAATCATCTGTAAAAGAGAAAAGATAACCATGTAAGAAATGAAAAAATGTAAGAACTACTATCATTTTACATTTGGTGTATTTAATGAGGGGAAGAAAGCTTTTCCCTTCTCATTGTAAAACCATGCATATGTTTTTATTTCAATTTTGGCTTAAGGTGCTTACACTTTTCTGAACTTCCAAGTTCGAAGGTGCTTGACTGCTGCATTTTTTTGCTGAATGATGAGAACAATTATGTTGTGAGTATGAAATTCAAAGAAAGAAAGATGATTAAGTTCAGAAAACAATTACTTCTTCTGAATGATGAAAGCCGACAACCACCCTACCCTGGGTCCTCAACAGAAAAAAGAATCCATGGATCTTCTTGACTACTTCCATTATCCATTTTTTATTCTCAAACTTCCTTAGCATATCTCCATTCCATTCTTTACTAATGTTTTCTCGTTATCTCAACTCTCAATCTACAGAGAGGCCTGCAGGGAGGATGGATTGAAGATGAGGACAATTCTTCCATGTTCATAGATGCTGCTGTTTATCCTCTCTGTACCCTGTTGGAAACCCTGCTTGAATTGACAGCTTTGGCTTTGGAAATTCACGGCATGTAGAAGGTATCCTTAGGCCTGTCAATAGAAAATACGTTTTTGTTTCCCTCATGTCTTATTATACAGATTGAATTTTAATTTGCCCAAGGCTCCAGAAATTTCAACAGGTTGTATAGATCATAAAAAATTGTACGCGTTGGTTCTGGAGCTGCCAGTCTCATAATTCTTACGTTGTTTCTCTTCGTAAATGGAAGTAAAATCATGCGCTGTAGTTTACACTCAGTTGAGTATACATAGCTACAAGTTTCACATCTGTTTTTTCATCTATGTTGACTGAGAGCCTACTAAACCAGCAACAATGGTATTGTTTATATTTGAGTAATGGGTATGGGATGACCATTATGTCTTCTATTTAGTTCAGGTGCTTACTGTGTATATCCGTGTAATACCCTTTCAAACTGAAGCTCTAGAAATTTTAGATGTATGGATACGAAACTGGAACATGTTTATGAATCATCAATTTTATCCTGTATTAATTTCTTTTCCTTTTGATAATTATTCGTTTATTCTTATTAATGTTATCCACTCATTAATTTATAAGCTATTAAAATTATTTTTATATATATATAAAAAATGTGTATTAATACATTTATTAATTATTATTATTATTATTATCATCATCATCATCATCAAATAAATATATAATATTATTGTAATGTTATTGAAAATTTATAAATTTTATGGTATAATAAATTTTTGTATAAAGATAATTATTTATTCTTTTTATACAGAATTGAAAAAAGGTTATTTTTTAAATTTAAAGTTAGATTTATAAGATTGTTAAGAACAACAAAACTAGGATTTCACACGTTTTGATATCTAAGACGAGTTCTAAATATTTAAACATCTTGCACACGGATAGTCATAAAAGATATTAATGCATATGTAACAAAGACTTTGCTTGTTGCCGCAACTCACACCGGCTTCAACATCTAAGATTAGATTATAATAATGCACATTAAAGGATCGATCCTCTACGAATAACACCACCTATTTTTCTCTTTTATTTAAGTACTTACAAGTTACACTTTCTATATAACAGATAAAAAAAAGAAAAGAAAAGAAAAGAAAAGAGGCTCTTCTATTTTCTACTTGCAGACGATGAGAGACATCTTTGAATTATGTTGTAAAGCAATATTAATACCTCTATTTAGCTTCAACAGAACATTGTTTATTTATATATTAAAAATAAATTAGCCTTTTGCCTTGTATGTACTCATTGACATCTTCAGTTAGATAATTAGTAAAGCTGCTAACTTCTCTTCAATGGAAGTAATATAGCATCTTCAATATTCATAAATTTTACCCACCCACCACTGCTTTTATCTTTTATGGCCGAAACGTAAGGTCCAATAATGTGATTGCTTAAGAAACAAGAAGGAAACAAAACACTACCAATCAGCAAATCCCCTGAATAGCTAAGCATCAATAGTAAGACCAACATCTGGGGCTTAATGGAAACAGGCTTGATCAGCTGGTGGCGGAACCATTCTGTTCATCAGTATCACTCTTCTTCCCACTGCAACAGAAGAAGTGTGGAAGCTTGACACGACCGCAAGCCCTGAAGAAAGAAATGATGTTAATTGCTCATATCTGAATCAGAAAAATACAAATATTTATTTTTTTTGTTAGAAGCCTACAAAACCACGAGAGAGCCACACCCCAAAAGCTAACTGTTAAGGTTGGAGAGCCCATACCCTTATAAACCCCCTTTCGGGATCCCCCACTTTCGATGTGGGACTCTATCATAGCACCGCCCCCGGACAGCCAACGTCCTCGGCGGTTGCACTCTGCCTGGCAGGTCCGGTCAGCCCTTCTCCTCAGCCCCCTGGGCCTTTCTCCAAGCAGCCGGTTAGCCCCAGACAGGTAGCCCTCTCCGAAGGGCCGACTACCAGCTCTGATACCAATGTTAGAAGCCTACAAGACCACGGGAGAGTCACACCCCAAAAGCTAGCTGTTATGGTTGGAGAGCCCATACCCTTATAAACCCCCTTTCGGGATCCCCCACTTTCGATGTGAGACTCTATCATAGCACCGCCCCTGGACAGCCGACGTCCTTGGCGGCTGCAAAGTTTAAAGTTCAGTGAAACAGTTAACTCTGTTAAATTTAAATGTATAAAACCCATCGCTCCCATATGATACCATTCAATGGGTGACTCTGTTTGCTCAAAAAATGAGAGAAATGAAAATGAAGAACCATTTTCTCAATATTCCATCTTAAGAACTGCAATCTGGAATCCAGTTGAGCCATGGGACACAGTGTGAATGTGAATATCTTCTACAATGCTGAGATATATGCCAATAGGAGGGCCAAAGATATAATCGATCAGGCTATTCATGACATGATGTCATGAGCTAGGTTGGAAGAGATCATATATTGTTAAATTCTATCCTATGTCCCTCAGTCCACCTATAATGGAGCACATACTCGACAGTCATACGTTCTGATTATGCAGGCCTTCCATAATTGTGATAGATAAATCCAACTCAGCCTCAATATTAAAAATATATATAATAATGTTTTCTCTTCTTTGAGGACCTGTCAAAAGACTCAAAACCATGCAGAAGAACGAATGGATTTGCCTTTGTTCTCTAACAGCATCTCTTTCTGCTTATGTGCTGTTTTCTAGCTACTAAAATAGAGCACTTCCAAAATTCTATATCTTATTTTGAACAACTTTGGAAACTCCCGCATGGATATTGAAAGATGTTTTGATTATAAGGTCCACTGTCCAACGACACATGGCGAAAAAACTAGGACTGATTAAATATTAACACCATAGGTAGTTTGGTTGAAGTTCTATCACTTCCTTGATCTGATGACTCAACTACTTGTTAGAGAGATGTTGTCCTCCTTCAACCTGTATATCAATAAGAATTTGGAACAGAATGATATTGTCTGCAACTTTCTAACTTCGCTGAACACTTTGAGTAGCAATAGAAACAAACAATTTCAGGGATTTGATAGTTTCATACGGTTTAACCAAAATTCGACTTTATTAATAACTTTATAGATTATTTCCTTTAGAAGTGGCACCATGATGGATCCCAGCTCATGAGATTTGAGGATAAGAGAGTGATTACATATTCAAGAAACAAACTGTTAGTAGCTTGGTGTAGGGCAGTGTAAGGAACTCATTCTGGCCTCCTCTGATGTTCTGCCACTAGCTGTTACCAGAAACTTTCTATTTTCTCCCGTTATCTGTGTGTGTGACTGATGGTAAAAGAGACTGAGGGTGAGGGGGTCTGAAGGGGATGGTGATCATGGCAAGCAATGAAGGGCAATTTGACATGAACTCTTCATTATATAAAATTATTGTCAACTTGCAACAATTTATTGGGCCTCGTATTACCAGTGAAAAGTTAAAAAATGTACTTTCATTTTGTGTTCCTCAATCCTCACTTTTTATGGAATTTCATCTGCTAAATCTACAGATTGTCCATTTAATTCGTTTAAAAAACAGAAACTTGAACTATTTCTGTGCCAGGATATAACTAAAATAAATAAATAATAAGAACCAAGGAAGTAAACCTCAAATTGTTATAAATTTACTAAAACTACCATATCATAGATTGAAAGATATGGCCAGGCAAGATTGAGTTGTTCACTAGAAGTATCACACCTAAACTAAACTGTTTTATAATGAAACAAAATTTCGTTCAAAGGCTCTACTACGTCTAAGTAATAAAAGTAAATTGCCAGATATTTCCAGAACATAACAAATTACATAAGTCACAAATAACAGCAAACATTATTGGGAAAGAAACTAGGGCTTACTTGCATCGGATAATCACGGGGATAGGTTTCAAAGCTTTTGGTCCATTCCTTATTCCTCTTTTATGGGGAGAGACCTACATGACAGACAAGACCATAAAATGATTTTAACTGCAAAATTGAGACAATACTACAGTGTGAAAATTAATACACTCACGTAAATTCTGCTGCAAACATTATATCACTTTGCTCTATTTGATTGATACTCCTAGCAGTGAAATTCAATATCTCTAGAGTGCCAAGCAAGAACAGGAAATGCAAAATGACAGAGACGTCAGCTGGGTACCTTACCTTTCTTTTTGGGACAGCCATGAGCTCCATAGATCCACCAAAAGAGAAACTTGGGGAACTGAACTCGGGCAAAACGAGTTGGGGTGATGGAACCCCAAGGTCGATGCTCCCAGCTAAAGGTGGAGAATGAGATTGGGGCACGGAATGCATCCACCTTTTGATCCCTAAAATGTTACCCATTTTCCCTCCAGTGGTCCTGAGCATTGCCAATCTCGTTGCCATTGCTGTGGTTGAACCACACCAGGGAGCCATTGAAGACACAGCGAGAGAAAAAAAAATGTAAAATTTAACAGCTGGGGAAGCTGGAAACTTGGAATGTAGCTCAAACAAATTTAATCGTATGAAGAACATTGTGAAGATTTGCAGATGAAGTAAACTGAAGGAGAAATTGGAACCAAAAAAAAAATTACTGAGAAAAAAAAAAGATAATTCAACTTGAGAGTTACCGAATTTAACTGTGGTGGAATTGTAATGGATACTCTAATCGATCGTTGGATGCAGTTAAATAAGTATGAGCGCTGGCGTTGTGAACGATGGGTGTGAAGAAATGAAGGTAAACTGTTATGAAACTCTCAAAAACCCTAACACGATCGAGGAAGAAGAAAAGGATTTAGATTTTATTATATTTTTAAAATTTTCTAATCTGAAACGACGTCGTAAATTTTTTGTTTTAAAGAAAATAAATTTCAACCTGACTATTCAATTCAAAATCTTTAAACTCCATCCAACTCCGCTTGATTACACTTCTAAAAAATTCAATTATAGGAGACCAAAAAAAAATTCAATTATATACAAAAATTAAAAATTGTATTGAATTATTCCTAAGAATAAATTTATAATCAAATCATACTTGTTGTATTATAAAATTTATAAATTAAAATTTTTTTTTGATATAAATTAAATTAATTTTTAAATTTTTAGGTAATGTTTAGTACACAATCAAGATTATTTAATTCCATTGTCATTGCACAAAAATTTTTTATATTTATTATAAAATCTATACTATATATAAAAAAATTCCTCATTTCGGTCTCTAATTTTTACTTTCTTAAAAAATTATTAATAATTAATTGAATACAAATAAAAAAAATAAAATTATAAATATAAATATTTTTTATAATTACATTTTACTATTACAATTACTTTTAAATATAAAGAGTTATTTTTTTACACTTTAGTTAATTATTTTTATTTTATCACTTCAAATATATGTTACATTTTTATAAAATTATTTTTATTTAAATAATTTTAATTATAACAAATTTATAATTAATTGATTTATGAAATAATTATATAAGTAAAAATTTTAAAAAAATACTGATTAAAAAATATGATAATATCTATCAAAATATTAGTATTAAATAATAATTTTATCTCATATACTATTTTATGTATTGAATAAATTAAAAATAATTATTTTTTTATTTCAGTCAGTGTTATTTTATTTTTATTTCACATAATCATCATCCTTTTATATATCGAATGAACGTTAAAAATGAAATCAATCAAAATCATAATTCATAATTTGGTTCAATTCCAAATCAATGACTAATTGCGTCTCAAGTTTAATTAGTATATTATTCATACTTAACTTGATGTTAAGAAAATGTAAATGGATTGAGTTCGGGAGAAATTATGCATCATTGGAACTCGAATTGTATTGCATCACTTGCTTTAAAACTCGAATAATGTTCGTATACATATATTTCCAAATCGCATTCAAATATTATATAAAAACTTATCCCTTATTTGAATTTAAAAAAATATTCGAATATTTAGCGTTGCAATTCCATCACTGTCAAATTTTATACAATAAATTGATAAGATTTTAAATTTAAACTTAACTGATTCATTCAAATTATTTAGTTAAATTGAATGATGATATAAAATTAATTTATATATAATAATATAAAATTTATAAAAAATTTAAAATTTTTAAAAATAACAAATTAATGATACGTTAGTTCAAATAGCTTTGATTAATTTTGTTCATTTTAATCGATTTAAACTGGTCTGATCGTAAATTTTATAATAAAACTGAACCATAATCAATTAAGTATTTAATTCATAATCAAACCCGTTTAACTATCTAATTTATTTCAATTTTAACAACAGCAATTTTACTTTTTACTTCAAATAAAAGTTATTCAGGTGATAAGAATCCAAATACTTTACTTATAAGACTATTGGTTGGCTTTTTTATTTTACGACAATGATCGAGTCAAACGATTTTTGTGTCAACAAAGTTATGAATTTGTATATATAAAATGCACATTTTAATAACACTGCAATTATGACTACTGCTATTACCGTTACGTTTTACTTTTAAACTTCAAAATTAATTATGGTTTCTCTATTTATAACTTTTGTTGAATTACAATATGAAATGTTAAGTATTTTAACCAGTTTCAACTTAAATTGTGTGTGTGTGTGTGTTTTTTTTATAATTCAAAATAACATGACCTTGATTTATCAAAAATGTTTCTTTTACATTAAGATTTTTGTACTATTTATACACCGGTTAACGATGATTGAATTTTTAATTAAAAAGATATATTGATTGATTAGCTGATTAGTAATTAATTACTAGTTAATTAATCAATTGATATACTTTTTAATAAAAAAAATTTAGTCATCACTAACCGGTATAAAAAATGATATAAATAATATATAAATAATAATATTTAATTTATAAGCATAGAAACTTGTGAATGACCTCTTACATTTCAGATAAATAAGTTAGCATACTTTGAGAATCCTAATAGTATGATCGCATTCACCTAACGGATCTAAAATGTAAATCCTAATCCTTCACAATGTTAATTTTAATCTACGCCAATTCTAAACACTGAACTAGTTTTTAAGTGACAAATACTTTTTTATAGATAATATAATAACATGTCTCATAAGTCAGGCGAGAATCACTTTTATCTTTTCATTTGTGATACAATGATAAAAGAAAGATAATCATTATTAGGAAAATAGACTATTTTTTATATTTTTAAAAATTCTTTAAATTTAAAAATGGTATAAGTATTTTATATTTCATTAAGTAAATACTTACTATTTTTTTTAAACATGTTCTTTATAAAAAAATTTAACAAAAATAAAAATAATTACCTTAATTATCAAAATTAATGTAATTTTAATAAAATTTAAATAAAATTCATTTAAATATGGTTCAAAATGTATTATTACATTTTTTTAAGCACTTTTTCATTTTGTGCCAATTCTTACATATAAAGGTAATGAAAAAAGATTTATTTGATTGGACTTTTAAAGACTAATGCTTGATCTACGTGTAAATAGTCGATAGGACGAATCTTAAAACATGGTGGACCCGCTCTAAGTATCAATCTACTGGCATTTGTGGGTCCATGCGGTTTCTCGCTTTCTGACTAAGGAAACTACTTCAACCATCTCTGTGACTTTGTTGCATTTATTATCTTTTTTGTACTTAATATATATATTTATTTAAACTCTCACTTGCCAATTATTTGTCCTTTGAAAACTTCAAAATGCCAAACATGTCCTTTTCTTGGAGACCAAGACATGCCATGCCACCTTCTTTTTACCCTAGTGTTGTTCTGAATATGATGATTCTATATTATTATATGGAGGTGTCTTCGGTATTTTTTCTTTTTGATTATGACCAATTTATATTATTATGCAAAGGTGCCTTTGATATTTTTTTGTGAGGGTATTAGTTTTTTAATAACTAATGATTAATATTTAATCATGTAACTTATTTTATTGTTATAAATTTAATAATTTTTTATTAAGTTTTTATATTTTATAATATCACTTTATACTAATATTTAATTAAGTATAATATGTTATTAAATATTGATCATTAATTGTTAAAAATACTAATACACTTATAAAATAAGTATCCAAACAATCTATTTATTGTATATAAATATAGATGAATATGGTTTAATTAATCTTACCACACTCCTATTTTTTTGGTAGCTAATCACTTCAGCTTCTACCTTTTACCAAAAAGCAAAATAAGAGGTTGAGTGAAACCAAAATTCTATAAAAGGAAACCTCTTCCTAAATAAAAAATAAGATTGTATTAAATAGTGCAAGATCATGTTGTTTATAAAATATTTGATTTTATAATTAAATAACACTCAGATTATTTGTATGGGTGTGATTCCCACCTCATAAAAGTAAAATGTTAAAACTACAATTTTTGTAGTAACGATGAAGTTTTTCAGAAATGGCATGCATGGCAGATGAGTTGCGTGCTTTATATCGGGTTACAAAATGAACCACTTGTTAATAATTTATGCAGAATAAGAAAAAAAAAAGAAAGAAAAAGCTACACAGCAATGGTGTTTTATTTGCAAGACGCGCTTTTGAGATATGGTATATCATTAGGCTAAGTGGCTAATTAACACTGCAATCTTCATTTTGATACCATCTTCTACTCTTTTACTTTGTGTCTTGGTTTCCTTGAATTTCATTATGTTTTTGCAACATGTATAAAAAAATCTTTCTGGAGTATAAGAATAAAATATATATATATTTTTACAATAACATATGTTGAGTAAAATATAACAATGAAACATGTATGTTGATATTAACGTATAATTATTTTTTTTAATACACTGAAGATGAAGCTGATTAATGTTTTACAAAAGTTTATTATAAATTTTTGTTGATAACTACTTTTACATAAATGATCTTTTATGTAAAACTAAAAATGACAAAAGTAATGACTTATAACTATTGGTTTATTGTCTCTTCTTATTTTATAGGATTAAATAAATGCATTTTTTTTGTTCTTTCTAATGCACATTTCGATTTTTGTCCCCTGTATTTTAATTTAATCAATTTTATTCTTTTCAAATTAAAAATAATGATATCTTTTTTATATGTAATAGCGTTGGAATAAGATAATTTCCACATTTCTTAACTTTATTATAAACAAAAACATTGACTAATTTTACTATGATGTTTTTAGTATAATCTTTTTTTTTAAGATTTTTGGTATAATCATGCAAAATGAGATGGGATAACTATTTTTGATCTTTTAGAGTCGCATTTTATGAGAAAGGTCAAATTATTATCACTTTCATTTCAGAATGATTAGATTTATAAATCAATTCAAATGTATCAAATCTTATAAGGATATTATTGATTTATAAAAAAAAATTATCCATGCATTTTTAGAAAGAATTGTATAAATAAAATATACATTATTTTTCATGTTACTATGTATATCTTGTTTCTATACATTTTTTTTTAAATACATGAATAGTATCACATCTCATTAACGGCATATACATTATATATGAACTGAAAATAGCTTTCCATTGTGCTTAAGGCTGAGGTTGGACTGGTCAGACCGTTAGCGTTGATAAAACCGCACCAGGATCAAATCCCAACTCCCCTAAATACCCCCACCCTAGATCAAAAAACAAAAAATTCTTATAAAGATTGAACACAAATTAAAAAGAGGTAAAATTGTAAATATAAATATTTTTTTCATAATTATATTATACTGTTATAATTATTTTTAAATATAAAGAGTTATCATTAATAATTAATTAAACATAACTTAAAAAGAGATAAAATTATAAATACAAATATTTTTTATAATTATATTTTACCATTGTAAATATAAATATTTTTTAATAATTATATTCTACAGTTATAACTACTTTTAAATATAAAAAATTATTATTAATAATTAATTAAATATAAATTAAAAAAAATAAAATTATAAATATAAATATTTTTTGATAATTATATTATACCGTTACAATAATTTTTAAATATAAAGATTTATTTTTTTATTTTTTATAAAATTATTTTTATTTAACTAATTAATTTATAATTATATAAGTAAAAAATAAAAAAAAATATAAATTAAAAGATACGATATTGACGCTCAAAATGTTAATAATATTATAAAAGTATTGTTTTATTTTTAATCTCTAAGAATTAGTCTTGTTTGATGTAAAAAGTTAAATTCATGGTAATACCATTAATTATTGTGATAATCAATTTTTTTAATAATATAATAATACATTATTAAATGATAATTAATATATCAAAATTAAACTTATTTATTTATTATATTTATCATCTGTTTGATTGAAGTTAAATTGAAAGGTTATTATGAAATTTATTATATAAGGAGGAGTTAGTGAGATTGAGATATAGTAATATAAAGAGCTTTATAAGAAGAAAACAACTTTAAATTGAAGACGATGAGAAGCGTTGTTGCAATTTATGTAAATAAGAAAGAGAAAAATAAAAAGCAAATCTTTTAATGTAATATTAACTGAAAAAATAATTATTTTTATTTTTTTATTAATAATTTATTTGTAAATAATTAGTTACAATAATTAATATATCGCAATCTTATCACTTAAAAAACGCTTTATTTGTTACATTTTTGGTCTGAAAGAATGATATTCTTTTCACACTCTCTTGAGCCACTATGAAACAAGAATTTGTGTAATTTGTACGAAGATATGGGTTTAAACTTTGGTATTGTATAAAAAAATTAATAATCTATATGGTCATTTTGGCTCCACGCGTCATATTGAATCCGAATTCAAAGACAAAGAGTTCATTATGTATTGTGTTTCGTTATCATTGAGTGTGTACATAACACGCATGACAAAAGAGTTTGTCTTGACTGTTGAAACAAGAAAGAAGATTTCACTTTATTCTAAATAATATTTAAGAGTTGTAATTCAAGTGACACAATTTTTTATTTATAATAAAAATAAAATTTTAACATTTTATATATATATTTAGATTAACTTATTTTAATTATAAGTTTTTATCAATTTTAGTAATTCAATAATTGAATCATGTGACATGATGATTATATATATTAAATTTAAGATAAATCCATATAAACTAAAGTAATTTAATGAAATATTAATTAAATTTTAAATTTATGAAATTATACAAATTTGATTTGTTTGATGAGAATGTTCAATTTAACGGTTGAATTAATATAATTCAACTATTATAAAAAGTTGTTGAACGAAGTAAGTATGTTAAGGTTTCTAGATTAATTTTTAAATTTTTTATTGGTTATTGAGTATATTTGGTGAGCTTTAAATGTTTATTGTAAAAATTAATAACTAATATTTATTTAATAATTTATCAAAAATACAGCTAATGAAAAAAATTGGATAGAAAGTAACTTCTTGAAAATAAATTGAAAGAAACAAAATGAAAGAAAAAAAACAAAAATCTTATTTTGGTCCTTTACTAATATTTTGTTTTCAATTTAATCCATCACAAATTAATTTTTGCAATCTAAGTTCCTTACGTTTATTCTATTTACTAATTGGTAGTGGGATGGATGGAAATTTTACATATCACTGTTAGAATCTCAAGTGACATTATTATCAACATCTATATAACACCAATTCATTATTTACTAAGAAAATATTGTGTTTTTGTCATCGGTTTGGCTGTTCCGAATTTTTCTCCTTTTCCAAATTGCAACGAATTTAAATCTCTTTTAGTGACGGGATTATTTTATTAAAGAGATAAATATAAATTATAATATATTAAAATTTTGTTATAAATTTTATTTTTTATATTTTTAATAAGATATTTTTTATTATTTTATTAATATAAAAAGATCATAATTCCCTTCGTATCATGTTTCTGCAGACCACCACTGATGATTGATAAATCGAAAGATTAAATTGAAATGACGTTTAATTAGTGAAGGATTAAATTGCAAAAGTTAATGTGTGAGAGACTTAAATTAAAAGTGGAGGATCAAAATAGGGTTTTTGTAAAAAAAAAGGTTACAGCTTTAAAATTAAATAGTGTTAAGAAAGACTCACCCAGTATAGTATTTGTTTCTCTCTGCTCTCGGTGCGTTATGTTTTTATATATATATAAAAACGAAAATTAGAAAGCCCAGAGCGTCTCTTCTTGCTCCAGCTTTAATGGCGTGAGAGACTACGCGAAGTGTGTACCCTTACGGTACCCAGTAACCGCATGTAAATCTTCAATCTTTGCATGCTTCACCAACTCCTCATAAATAAAACCCAGGAACCCAAATAAGAAGATTTTCTGAAATGCAAGTGCAATTGTAATTCCCATCACCAAGAAACCATCTTGATTTTTCAACCTCTGAGCCTAACCCCAGATGACTAAACAGTGGTAATCTCTCGTGGGGTTGTGTTATTTAGCCTCTTTGATCAATATCTGAAATGGGTTTTCTTATTCTGGGATTGCTCTGATTGCTTGGTCTGAGTTTTTGTTTTTCCGGTGGCATCGGTTCTTATCTTTATGTTTTTGTTCTTTCGTTCGTTTGTGGGTCTGAGAAATTGTTGAGATGGGGAAAAAGATGGGAGAAAACGTGAAGGATGATGGGGAGCTTGAGGAGCTTGAAATGTTGCTGGATGAGATCCCTCAGGCAACATCACACAATCTTCTTCATCTTTACCATCGGCATCGACAGGTCCATGGCGGTGATGATCATGGCCCTTTTATGACTCAGACAGTCCATGGAATGTGTGGTATGTATGATGATGACCCATTAACTCAGATTAAGTATCCGTGTATCTCATCCCCTGTCAGTGGCTTCTCTCTGCATTCAGACGGCTCTTCCTCAAGCTTGTTCTCTGGTGGCCATTCCTTATCTGACACTGGATCACCAACCCCACCTCCATTGGAGGATTTTAAATCCACCATGCCTTCTGGAAGTTCCCATCTCCCAAACCGCTTCTGGTTGGATTCTAAGACACCTGATTCAACTGTTAGGAAGAAGGCCAACGAAAGCTTGGTTGATGAACTAGGCCTATGTGGCAATTTGAGTAAAATGTACATCAGAAATCAACAAGAGAATCCTTGTAATTTCAAAGATGCTTCAATAGGCATGAATGGGCTTCCATTTCGTGATTGTTCTTTGAGCGGAAATTATCCAATCAATGTTCACAAACATGGGGCTCATGACAATTTCAATAGAGAAATTTTCGATTGTGTGGGAGTTCGATCCCCTTTTCCGAGGAGCCCTATAAGCCATGATGCCGAAATGAATTCCACATTGTCAGGATTAACCCAGGATTATAAAACGGCTAATTTATTTGGATCACCACAGTGTGCCAGAAGGCCTGACACTATACTTTCTCTGTTAAATGGCTTTAGTGGTTCAGTGGATTTTCCAAGACACAGAAGGCAGCTGATAAATAACTACTATTATAGAGGAAGTCCGGCACCAGAACTTAGTGCTTCTTTGAGCAGAAATCCAATGGTCGATGCTTTACTTTATGCACAGAAAAATGGAATGAATTTAATGGAAGAAACGGGCATGTCAAGATTGCCTAACTCTTCTCTGTGTACTAATTTAAGACCTTATTTGAGTGTTCAAAATTTACTGCAGTATAGCCTTCCTCTGTCTAATGCAAGAGCTATGCCACCTTCAAATGCTAGAATCCCACAAGGGAATTTAGATGCTATTACAAGTGAGGAGAGCTTCATCATACAAGGTGAAGGTTTGAATTATGTTGTTAGCAGAGGTTCAGATCGTTCAAGGTGTCAGAGTAAGGCTGCTGTGCGTGAAACTGGATTTGCTAAGCATCTACAGAGGTCAGAGTTAGACATCCAGCACCAGGTTTGTAGGAACTTATGAGAATCCTAGGAGTGCTAGGATTGGTTGCCAATTCCCTTTCATACCCAAGTATAATTCCCTAGTAGAAGCTCGAGGGTACATATATTTAATAGCCAAAGACCAGCATGGCTGTAGATTCCTGCAAAGAATGTTTGATGAGGGTACACCAGAAGATGTTCAAGTTGATATTTAACGAGATCATTGATCATGTAGTGGAACTTATGACGAATCCTTTTGGAAAATTACCTTATGCAGAAGTTGTTGGATGTCTGTAATGAAGAACAGAGGATGCAGATTCTACTCATAATTACTGAAGAACCAGGGCAGCTTGTCAGAATCTCGTTAAACACTCATGGGTAATGATGCAACTTATGCAAGTATTTAAATATTGTATTGATTGTCTTATGTTGAATTTGACATTACTCTTTTTGTTTTTTTTTGTCAGCACTCGTGTGGTTCAGAAGCTGATTGAGACTCTCAGAACTAGGCAGCAAATTTTGTTAGCAGTATCAGCTCTTGAACCAGGATTTTTGGCTCTCATCAAAGATCTAAATGGAAATCATGTGGTTCAGCGTTGTTTGCAATGCCTAAGCAATGAAGAAAACAAGGTATGATACAATGACCTCTACCTTTCTCAAAGTATATAAAGTTTTTAGATTTGTATAATAATCTTGTACATGATGTTGTTATGGGTGAATCGAAGTTTGTATGCTTATTTCATTCTTGTTGCTATGTTTTTATAAACTTTTGGATGGATCCATAATAACTGATCATCTCATGCGAAATAGCACTTTAATTTTTTGTCACAGTTTGATTCCATTCTCAAATTTATCACACTTCTTCCTTAACATGCAACACTTTATAATGATGTTCTAACCACTGAATTGCACCTTTCTAGTTAAGTTTTCATTTATTATTATTGATAAAAATTTCAAATTGTTGTTTTGCTATATTAGAAGGTGTTTTATTCTTTTTCAAAACAATACATATTACAGAAAAGCATTTAAGGTCATGTACTATTCTTTTTGGCAGGTAGATATAGTAGCTTCACTAAAATGTTTAAGCCTTATTTTATTTTATTCTTCCGACATATATGATGTCTATCTAATGAAAAATTGGGGACCTTTCAGCTATGGTCTTGTGCTTTTAGTCAGAGTATTACTTTTTGACAGAAGCATTTAGTCAGAAACTATACAGGCAAGTAATAGTGCCAGGTTCACCAACACAGATGACATATGTTGATATGGAATGATATATTTCTGATTCACATAGTCCTCGCCCTCCCTTTTTGCAAAGAAGATGCCGAAACTCTAATGTCAAATGATACATTTCACACCACTATCTGAAATTGAGTGGCATTTTCTTGACTAACAGTTTCATTAATTTGTACTTCATTACTAATAAAACACGTATAAATGAGTAAATAACTGTTCTGTCTGTTTGCTTTTTATCCTTATCATAAAATTCAATTGTAGTGAGGTAATTGATCTTACCGTGCTTCACTCTTACTGTTCTTTAACCTTCAGTTTAAGGCAGCATATTTTACCTCCCTTGTAAGTTATAACTGAAAATTTAAATGTAGCAGCAGGGGTATATAGAATCTTGTTCCAAAATTTTGTATCCATGGCGAATAATTTCCTATCAACATCATGAACTGAAATGATATATGGAGACAAATAATTTCAGTGCAATATTATAATGTCTGGAAACTGATCTTGCTCCTGGTTGTTTTAGATATTTTCTACCCCAACGCTTTTTTTCACTTTCTTCGAGACACTCTGACCTGCGTTTTATAAAAGGAAGTAGAAACTTCCTGAAAATCTCAAACAAACATGCTGCTAGATATTAAAAAATAAAATTAACCATTTGTGTCATTTATAATTTTCTTGCAGATATAAAAATTTCCTATTATGCATTTGAGATTTCACTATTGATCAAAATATAGGTCTATACTGATCCCAACAAAAAGAATAAAAATTATAGTTGAGTTTCGCCATGATAATAATAATGGTGCTTTAACAAATGACATCCATTCATTTTATAATGTCATTATGTGAAAGACATGCCTCCACATTTATGACTAGGTGCCATGCCATCATTGATTGAACCTGTTATGCTTGCAATTTTTATGCTACCAAAGTTTAAAATTTTTATGTTCAGTGGACTAAATTTTTAAATGTTATTCAAATTTCATTACCAAGACTGAATATCGGACCATATTTGTATTCCACTCCTTGCTTTTAAAACTGGTGGAAAAATTCAAATTTCAGAAAACAGAGCAAATAGGATTTTAAAGTGAGGAAGTGTATTGCTATTAATGGAAATGGTGTAATACACTAGGCATACTGAATAAATTCTCCTTAATGAGGGAGTGCCTGTTTGTTTGAGACTACAAACGCTCGTTTGCTGGAAGGAGGAAATTCTTACTTTAAGAAAAAGTGCATTGAAGTGCATAGAAAACCGTGCAAACTGGCATTTATGCCTATGAAAATCTAAACCAAACATGCTGGGAATCTTTTTCCTTCATTCCAATCTTGAATATGCTTATAGGTTAATAAAGCTTGTAAACTATGAGAGGCTTCCAACACCAATTTATAATAATATATTAATATTTCATAAAAATGTTTCTAACTACTAATGCCTACATCAGTTGAAACATAGCTCGTGAAGGGTTATGAATTCAAGACTTAGAGAATCCAAGCACATTTGTCTATAGTTAATTTTTAAAAATTTAACAAACTAGAATTCACACGGCCTTTACTTCCATTTTAAAATTAATGCATGTAGGATTTTAAAGTGCATCAACATTCTGGAGAGTAGAGACCAATGAACCAAAAATAATTAGCTTGTGATGATCTAGGGCAAAGGGCTTGTAAATTGTGATTGAAGTGGTGTCTATTAAGGTGTGTATAACTTAGTTTAAGGCTAGGTATATATTGTGCATTGAATATGTTACATAAAACACAAATCAAAGATAATGTCTCAATATAAGAAATGTTGTTATAGATATCCTATTGGTTGTTTAAATTTCCTAAGTGAACTGTATAGATGAAGTTATGATACAAATTTGTTTTATGCCCTCTTAGTTCAATTGGTAGCCATGCTAATTGATTTAGGCAGGTCAATTTGTGGCAAATGTAGCTTTGTACTCCTCAGTATTGAAATGTGATGAAACTACTTAGAAACAATGTGCAAAAATTGATATTTCCTTTCAAAAAAGTTACATTTTCCTTGTTGCATTGAACAGTTTATATTTGTTGCTGCTGCGAAGTATTGTGTTGACATTGCAACTCATCAACACGGATGTTGTGTTCTGCAAAGATGCATTGGTCATTCAAGAGGGGAGCATCGAGAAAAACTGATTGCAGAAATATCTGCTAATGCGCTTCTGCTAGCTCAAGATCAATATGGGTAACTATTGGAAACATAATACTTAATTTATAAAGCACAAAAACCTTTCACAGATAATATATTTAAGAATATCTACTTTTCAGTCTACGAACATGTATTTTCTGTTGTGTTCCAGAAGCAAGAATCTTAGCTGTAGCGAAATGTCTTTGGTACTTGGTATAGAAGTTTTTAACCCATTTTACTGGATGGCCAAGTTTAATGGGGACAAGAAGATGTGGTGGTCATGCAGCATGCTTTAGTTTTACATCTGCACCTTCTGCATATGATCATTCCTTATGCTAGACTGGTAGCAACATATGGTGCAATTATGGAAGAGTGAATAGTACGACTGGGGGAACAAAGTTGTTAATAATTACCAGATTTAAATTTCAAGTTGAAATCCATATATTATTATTACCAGTTTTATCTGTTTGTGGAATTCCGTAAATCAGATGGTAATACGAAGCCCTTGAAATAACTGTGAGCCTTTTTCTCTATCCATTCTGAACTGTCTTCCTTTTCCGCCCCCTTCTGCTTTTGTCTCTGCGTGGGATTTACAGTTAATGAATCAGGCCTGATTGGTCATATTTAATGGAGCAATAATTCAACATTGACCTTTTTGTCATATCTAGAAATTTTGTTGTACTTTGGAACAACGAGATAAATGATGCTTCCTCCTCTTTGATTTTTCCATCCTTTAATCTCTTAGTTCTTTTCGCCTGCTGCAGAAATTATGTTGTTCAATTTATCTTGGACTTAAGGATTCCATATGCCACTGCAAATATAAGTTTTCAATTTGAAGGAAACTATGTGCACCTGTCAAGACAGAAGTTCAGTAGCCATGTGGTTGAAAAATGTGTTGTTGTATTCAATGATGAGGGTCGATCAAAAGTCATTCGTGAACTGCTCTCTGCTCCTCACTTTGAACAGTTGCTTCAAGATCCACATGCAAACTATGTAGTACAATCAGCTCTTCGACATTCCGAGGTTTGAAACATGACCACTTTGGCACTTTATTTTCTTATTCACTTTTGACAAACCCACGAAAAAATGATCAGTTTAAAATCTTGTCATGCTATTATTATTATATCTTAGCCAAAAATTGGTGCCATTTACAAGTATGCTGTGATACTTCATATCCTATTTTGATAATATCTGTATGAAGTGCATATAATTCTCGTACATGTTAGCGGTTTTTGGGCTTCATCAATGAAAGATTTGATCCTGATCTACCTGGGATTTTTGTTTCTTTTTCTTTTCTCACGTTTGCCTTTTCCTTCCAAACTAGGGCCGAGTGCATAATTTTCTAGTTGAAGCAATTGAGTCCCACAAAGCCATTTCACGGAATAGCCCGTATTCCAAGAAGATTTTCTCGCAGAAGCTTTTGAAGAAATGATGTATATTCTCCCCCTTTGCTAGAAGTGTTGTTGTTCTACATTAGGAAAAGCATGTTGGAGTCTGCCACTACAGTTATATGTTTTGCATGGTTATTTAACTGTAAGTTGGGACGCTGATAACCATACAAAGAAAGTCAGTCTGTGTAGAAGTGCTTATCCATCTGCTCTGCTAATTTTGGGGAAAAAAGAGCAGACAATTTTGCTCGCATTTCAATTTTAGACATGTGCATGTACAAACTGTTGTCTTGTATCTCAACTTCTTGGATATTATGATCCTGTTAATGATGGTATTCTCACTGTCTGAGAATGTACAGTGTATAGAATGTCAGAATTTTTGCTATTGTTGTATAAATACTATGAGGAAGCGTTCTGAATAACTTCCTTTGTCTTGGGCACTTTCAGAATAACTACCCTTGTTTTGGGCGCTTTCAGAATAACGTCGTTTGTCTTGGGCAAGGGAATGAATGATGCTAGTTCTTTCATTGTATTTAAATTTACTGTAGTTACCTATTTTGTCCATAATTTTAGAATTTCATGTCTTCATTTTCTTCTTCCTCCCCACATTGAGGTGTTGAATTCTGCAACAAATTTTCTTAGAGGATTGGTTGGTTTTCATGGGAAAAAAAGGGAAAGGAAGAAGAACACACCTTAATTTTTTTCTTGAAAAAAGACAAATTATGAGAAATCTAGAAATTTAATTTATTAAAGGTTATTCCAGTAAACTTCTGACTACAAAACACACATGCCTAAAAAACTACTAGTGCTCTCCTCGATAGTTTTGGAATAACCTATCCTTACTATCATTTTATATTTAAAAAAACCCATTAATCTTGAAAACAACTACTAATCCAGTGATTTCCAGCCCAGGGTTAGGCTTTCTTTTCTGCCCTTTCTTTTATTTTTCTGAGACTGTTTAGTTGTGAATACTATCATTACTTCTTTGTCCCGCAATATCTGACACCAGAGTTTATAATGAGGTTATAAACGTTACTCGTCTATGAGTTTATCGCAATGCACTTATAAGCTTGCTCAAAAAAGCTTGGGTGAACAAAAGATTGGTCTGATCAATAACCAAAGGGAATAAATTATTTTTTTTTCTAGATGGAATATAACTATTGTAGTCGATTCTCGGTTCTTGCATCAATATGGTAATTTCTGAATTCTGATTCTCTCATGTTACGTGACCAACATCTTAGGCGAGGATCATAATCTGGGAGTAGAAGTGCATTGAATTATAAATCAATACTCTTTTTTTTGTTAAATAAATAAATAAATAATGAAGGCTCTCTTTTTCTTTTGCTTTGGTTATTCTGGGCGTGAGGGAAAACAAAATTTGATGCTAGTTTACATAGAGGTGTCGATTTGTATAGAAGTTTCTGAACCTATATAAAGTTGCTTCCTCTATTAGCTGATAAGTTATATAGAAGGTGGTAGATTTCCGTCAAGGTGGGGATATATGACAGCAATGTCATAACAGCTTGAACAAAAGTGATTGCGATTATTATCAAATAAAAGAAACAGTGAATGTTCAGAAAGTGATAATACCCCCATAAATAACAAGGTTTGGGAACATCGCCAAAAAAGGCACTCATGTCAGCAATATCACTCATTCGAAACTCTTACAGAACATGCATATTTTAAGGTAGAGAAGACGACTCCCAGACAACTCCTAGAAAAACTGTCTCAAGCATTCTCATTACCTATCAAGGCTAGAAGCATACGTTGATAGTCTCCAGATGTGTCACCTTTAATGGCACTATCCAAAGGAACACTATTTCTTCTGTAGTACTCTTCCTTTATACGTTCCATATCAACCTCAGCCCGTGTAACCACAACTCGGGTAAGAGCTTCCTCGTCTGTCCCAAGCCTCTGAACGGACAGACGCAGAACTTTCTGAAAATACTTTTCTGGGAAGGTTAGACATTTTATGGCAGCCCTCAGAAATGCAAGGTAATGGTCCTTGGGGTCTGGCTTCAGATTCTGCAATTATATTTCCAAATGTTTATCATATTCATATTCAAACATTAAGCTAGGTTGAAATAATTGCAGAGCAAATCCAATGCAGCATTACTTTTTCCACATTAGAAAAATGAAGGAAAATATAACACACACTGCATAGATCTTCAGAATTGATCATCATAATTCCTGAGTATATGGCCCACTATAACACTACAGAAATGTTGTCTGTTGGAATTAAGCAACGTTTAGATCTAGTTGTGTGGGTGGGGGGTGGAGCTATGTTATGGGTTAGGCTCAGGCCACATGCATCAAAGGGATAAAAATGAAACAAAAGAAATAGTTCGGTCTATGTCATTACTCATTAGAACATGCAATTACACTTCACTAAGAGTTTGCTTGAAATGCAATTAAATTTTACTCGAGTTTGCGCAACACTTGCGCTAGCAGAAGAACATGTTGTCTGATAAAGTAAGGAAATATCAAAATAGAATTTAATCATCATGAAATGTCATTTCAGCACTATATAGGCAGAGAAGCAGAGTCATTATTTGACAATTGCAAAATCAGACCTAAGCCGAAGCAAAAGAAGGGTGTGTTTGCACGTGCAAACTGTTGGATTTGTCCCAAATTTTTATGTTGATAATTATTGATAATTTCCTATTATGAGTTGAATTGTTATTAGAAAGTGTTTATTTTATGAAAAGAAACTAATACTAGATATCCTTATTCAATAAGGAGTGTGAAAGTGGTTGCGTGCCAAACAAATTCTTTATGAGTTATAAATATTTGTATTGGGAAATTGTAAGGGTTACAGGAATGAGAATGAGAGAGAAAAGTTTGTGAGAAGGGTAAACCCTCACAGGGTCAGGATATCCTGTACTCTTGTTTTGATAGTGGAATTGTTCTCTTCTCATGTATAAATGTAAGCATGTTAGTTGAACAACATTAAATATGGTGTATATAGTTTTGGATTGGTTTTTCCTGACAAATATTTATCAAAGCATGTGAATAGGGGATTTAGTTTCCCAAATACATACATAATTTGTGTATCTGTGGGCAAGGTGGGAATGAGGGAATAGAGAGATCCATTTCATAATGGCACCTCCTGTGGCAAATTCTTATAAGCTTTACTGGAATGACATGAAATGCATGTCTTAAGGGTTTATTCCCTCTTGTAATGATGCAGATATAGTGGGCACAATAAAATCCAGCAAAGATTAATATTCAATTACCAAGGCCTGAAAAATTTTCAGTTACCTTGTTAATGGTACTCCCAAATAAGTCATTGTAGTGGTTGAGTGTTGCACTAAGTTGAGCTTTGCTCCTAGTTGTTAGGATCCTGATGAGCTCCTCATGGCTGTACTCCTTCTCGGTGATCTTTTCATGTAGTATCTTAGCCTCTGATGTTGCCAGTGTCATGTTCACCTCGGGTCCCTCATAACGGTGTGCCATCAAGAGGGGTACCAAAATCTGGGGAAAAGATTGATACATTTTAAAGAAGTACATGACTGATCAAGAGAAACATTAATTTCTTACATGAAGATCAATATTTGAACAAAATAACAAGTCTATAATGCAAAAGATTAAAATAACGAAGGAATCTTAAAATGGGAATCGAATTTAAAACTTCCAAATTCCAATATACCTGATCCATTAGGAAATCTTAACTTCCTCTAGAATCAGGAAAGCCTTATGCAGACACGACATTACTCATAATAATAGAAGTCACATGTACCAAAAAACACAGTCACTGCCAGTACAAGTAATTTAACGGATCTTCCTCCTGTATGCCAATTAGCTAATGAGCAAATGGAGAATGAAATTCACCTTGCGAATGTCTCCATTTGTGTGATGGGCGATATCTTCTTCAAGAGATCTCTTGAAGCGAGCATGGTAGTCTTCCCTCACCTGAAATAGATCACGAGAAGTTCTCGTACAAGCTATTTCCATCAAAATATAGTGGCCTGCTGTCCCCTTCCTTGTAGCTTCATTAGCTAGCAATGCATCACGCTCAGCAGGATTTAGTGTCCACAGAAGCACAGCTCTCTGTTGTCATTTTTTAAAGAAAATTAATAACAGAAAGTTTGAAGTAGGAAGGTATAAGAATCTTGGCATACTAATTTCCCTATCAATTTGATCCAAGTGCCTTAAGCCAGAGAGAAAAAAAACATTTATATTTACTTCAGCTCATACTACAATACCTTGGATGCACAATATTCATTCAACTAAATGAAGAGTTGAAGACTAATTGCCAATCAAATCCCCCTTTGACAAGTAGTCTCCTTTCAACAAGTAGTCCCATTTAGTGGTCATCCCTTCTTAGGGATATCCCCTGGCAAGGGCCTCTGCCTGCCCCTCTGAGATCTTAAGCATTGCCCCTATGAGATCTCAAGCATGCCACTAACACCCTGACTGATAGTCTTAGAAGAACTTAACTTTTCAGCTATTTTTGTAAACTAAAAAAAATGAAGACTGGTTCAGAGTCCAAAATCTGACCTCAAAATCACTTGAAAGTTCTTTGTCAAGCGATTTCAAGAGATCCTCGCAATAAGTTTCTGCAAAAGTCTGTCGGATCAAAGAGCGTTGCCCTGCATTCCTGTGAGCCAATATAGTAATAATCCTTGCCTCGTCTGTCCCCCATCCTGTAATCCATCACTTTAAAGTAATGATAACAGAAAATTGAAGGCATCAAATTATTTGTATGTCTAATATATATGTGTTTCTGGATTAATTTATTAGTTTGAAAATGGATATAGATATATGCTTGCATGGATACAGTGTCGATGATGGACAGACCCATAGCATGTGTAGGATTAGATGATTGATTGATTTCAATTAAATTTTCTGAGAAAGAAAGGTATCATTCCTCAGATGTTCCAATTTGAAATGATTTATAAAGACCAATATGTTCGATCTGTTCCCAAAAAAAAAAAAATTCTTGCACAATTTATCAGCAATTAAACAATTCAAGGCTGAAAATTTTGTAAAACTTCACTGCCAACTGTGATGATCAACTGAAATCAGAATTGTAATCGTCACGTGATCAACCAATGAGACAGCTTCATGAGCGATTTTCATGGTACCAAAACTCAGCAAATTAATCATTTTTCTAATAATTCCCGAGCCGATTGGTATTACCCACGTGCAAGCCTCCTAATTCCACGACAAAAGAATCAAACGAAGAAAAAAAAAATCTGAGGATAACATCAGCATGCTCAATTTCTTGGTTCGAGCAACGACAGATACATAACAAACAACGTTTCATTTTCATGTCCAGGAGGTGGCACCAACATTTCAATGAAAATGTCAACAAAATGTTCCCAAAAAAAAGAAGAAAAGAAAAATCAGAGGACATGAGTAATGAACAAATTTGCGTTGATCCGAAATAGAAAGAGGACGTAGAAAAAGGAGAATGGAATGGAGGAACCAAAACGAGACCTTCAAAAGCTTTGTGAAGCTGCTCGCAATCATCTGCCACCGGAGGAACCTGAGCAGGTACATTCAGCGACGCCATCTCCTTGTCTCTCTCGCTTGCTTGCGATGCTCTCTGCTGCTTGAGTTCTATTCTAGTTTTTTTTTTTTTTTAAACGTATCTTGTAATTGTTTGGATGTGTTTTTTTAGTATATATTTAGTACCGATTAATTTTTTTTAAAAATAAATTAATTCAAACATAAATTCAGTCAACAAGAAGTGATTAAAGGTTATGTACTTTTGACACGTGCATTGATTAGGGCCATTTCCGCAATAGGTGGAAATATTGTAATATGTTCGGCCTTTTTCTGCGGTAATAGAAGATTTTTTTTATTTTAAAAATTATTCTTTTTGATAATTATTTATAAGAATGCGCTGGCTTTTAGAATACGTTGAGAAACTGTCCACAATTATGGCAGTTTTTCAGTAGTAAGGATTAAGGAAATTTTTTTTTGGATAAAATATAATTTATGTTCTTTAATTTTATTTTAAATATTAAATTATTTTTTAAATTTTTTTTATTTTATTAAAATTTTTTAAAATTTAATATGATTTAAAAATATTAATTTTTTTATTAAATTAAATAAAAATTAATATACAGTTTTAAGTTATATTAAATTTAAAGAGAATTTAGTAAGATAAAATAAATTTTAAAAAAAATAATTTAATATAAAAATAAATTTTAAGAATATAAATTATATTTTATCTTATACAATTTTTTAATTAAATTATTACGTGGTATGTATTTGAGTCTCATGATATATATGTGAGATAACTTTCATTTCATGTAACTATAAAATTAATATTTTAAAATTAAATTAAAATTTATAAGAATTTAGTAAGATAAATAAATTTTTAAAAAATAATTTAATATCTATATAAATTTAAGTACTGTAAATTCTTTTTTTCTCAAATAGGAAACCGTCCTTAGGCACGGTGGTTTTTTATCACCATAATGACAAAAAGAAAAGTTTCTTATAAAACACCTTTCAATAACACGTTTTTTAAACTTCAAAACAAACACACACAAGAAACCGTCCTTAGCGAGGGCAGGGAGGGCGGTGAGGGCGGTTTTATAAAGCAAAAAAAAAAGCGCACTTGGCGACACGAGGGAGTCGGGTGCTCCTGTGAAGCCGGGGCAGCTTCCAACTTTTTTTTTTTTTTAATGTGGTTTCAAAACTATAAAGATACATCTTTAAAATGTAGATCAGAAGCGGCTTTTTTTTTTTGTGGCAGTTTTCAACTTGAAAATAAAAAAAATAAAAATCTTTACTATTAAAAAACCGTCTTAAGAGAGGACAGCTTTTTAAGGCCAAATATTTTCTTCGTGTTCTTATAAATTTTAAAATAATAAAATATGAAATATAAAAAATTTCCTCTATTACAGTTCAAAAAAGCCTTATATGTTCTCCCTATTATTATTATTATTATTATTTGTTGAAATTGGAGCTGAGATATTACTATTCACTGGATCTGATAAGGGGTTGGGTTTTACAGAGTTTTCATCCAGCCTTTCAATGGATCACACACGTTTGGGCTTATGATCTAGCCCAACAGTCATTGAAGGTATTCCATCTCCAAACAAGTCTACACTCCACATGGACGACCAAAAAAAAAAGTATACTCTCCACACACCAAAAAAAAAAAACACACTAGTCTCTCAGCTGTTGTAACACAACATAATGGTTTTGGTGTGACACACTCATTATATATGTATATTTTTTTTTATATACATATATAGTGAGTGTGTTATTAGCATGTTGCAAACTAAAAAACATTGTTCCAGACTTCGAGTAGGAATTCTTTAGAAGTTCAAATATTAAAAATTTAGTTAGAACGACTTGCAAATCAAGTTTGTTATAGTGAAGGATTGAATCAGTTATGTTTTTAATAGTTATTATTTAATTTAAAAGTCACTTATTTTAAAAGTATTGATTATAAATTATCAGTCATTATTTAATTAAATTATAACATGATAACTTTACCTTTCAACCAATTATTTAGGTGTGTGGAATGATGGCAAACTGAAGAGAACTTTGCCTCGAGGCGATAAGGTAAGGTGATGCTTTTTTTATCTTATATCTCTGTTTTGTGTACTGATAAACTTTTTCAATATGGTTAGTTTGATATATCTTTAATTTTTCATTCCATTTTTAAGGGTAATGGTGGCATCAGTGGTATGGCATGCTATTAGAGTAGGAAGATAGGGAGCTTTATTTGATATCACGTGCACACTATCTTGCTTCTTGTAGAGGCTGTTAGAGTTTCTTATAGTTGGGTAACCATTGATGGATTCTTTTATTTGCTTTAGCAAAAAATTGTTGAATGGTAGCTTGACATTTCCTATAATCTATGTTATTATATTGTGATGAATCTATTCTAAGAAACGTTATCATACACAACTCGTGCATGTCAAGAATTAGAGGCTTCAACTAGTCAACTGAATTATGTTAGCAATTGTTTAGTTCTTTAATATGTTGATAAAAAAGGGTTTTTGAAAAATATAAGAGAGGGGTGAATATCATTCTAAGTTTAATTTCAAAAGCTACATAGTTGCTCCTTTGAAAAAATATGGCCAAACTTTATCTTCAACAAAATATAAGGTGTGGAATATAGGAGATAGTAGTTTTGTCCTTTTTCTTATTAGATTCGTGTGTTAATATAAATTTATAAGAGTCATCTCATCCTTAAAAGTTAGCTTTGGAATACTTGTACTTAATACTGTGATTCAGTTTCCTGTTTCCATTTATAGTATTGAGAAGGAGATATTGTGAGCTCTTCGTTTTTCTAATTAATATTCTCTCTCAAAATACTTGGAGTATGTTTGGTTTAAATTTCTCCCAACGTCCGTCGGATGATGGCGGAGAGAATTCTCACAACTTTTGAGAAATGCTGCTTTTCAATACACTTGAATGTGCATTTGAGTTGTAAACAAACGCGCCTTTAAATGTGAATCTCATTATGTCATTCCCAAATACATATATATTTGAAATCTAAATTGTAATATTAACATTAATAATTATATAATTTATCTCTATCCTGTAATTTAATGATTAAATATATATTTGATGGAGATTATTTCGGTACTTATCTTTTTTTTTTAAAAATTAGATAAGTACCTAAGTTTATTTGTCAAATATTTATTGATTGTTAACTTACTTTTTAGAATTCAAGTATCTTTATGAAAAATAATAACTAATAAATGTTTGACAAACTAGTTAGAATATTAATATCCTAAAAAACAAACTAACGTACCATATATGGTAACACCCATATTTGATTTGTGTTTATAAAAAAAAATCTTAACTAGGCATGCGGTTTTATAAACATTCAAATTAACATTTTTGGATTTATGGTCTTTGAAGAAAAATGCATATATAACATGACTTACAAAACTTTATACATATCAAATATTAATTTAAATTCATATATAGACATATATTTATCTAAAAATTTATCGTTTATTAAATATGTACAAAGTTAGAGGGTGTCATGTCATCCTAAATTCAAATTAGTCAATTTTTGACCTTGACATAGTAATAACTCATATATATGTATCATAAGATCAAACAAAGCATTACTATGAGTACAAAAAAAATAAAATCAAAGCATAGCCATAATCAACTGAAACATATATCTTACACATATCTATCATTTTTCAAATAAAAATCATCAAGTGATGCAAACCAAAAACAAGTAACCATGACCATAATTTCAGGCGACTGATTAAATTTCTTTATTATTATACTTTGATGTAACTACTTATACAACAATATATTTATATCTAAATACAATTATTGCATACAAAGTACAACGCTTCTTATAAAATAGTTGTAATGATAACCGTGCATGATTGCACATAAGGCTTCATACGAATTTAATGGAAAGACATTCAACAAACAGGTTTGACTTAAATTTAAATACTCATATCAATCATGCCCGTAAATCAAATTTATATACAAAAATTGTTAAATAAAAATGATATAAAAAATTAACATTTAATAATAATTCTCCTCGCACAAATATTGTGCACAATTTTGTGACATCATTTAATTGTTCTCTTTATTTATTTTATCATAATACCATAAAAATTAAAATACTTAAGAGTTAGATTGGAGAACAACAACTCAAGAAATATTAAGAATGGTAAATGGATAGATTAGATAAATTTTAATTTAGATCACTAATGGATGAATAGAAAATATACTAATAATTCATTAAAAATACATTAAAAATTTATTAAAATCATTCAATCCATTTATAATTTATTTTAATAAATCATATCTAATTCATATTTATTAATTAATTTTAATGAATAGATATCAAATCTAGTCATCTTTAACTAAATATATCTAGACTTTTTATATGTCTAAATATATTATATTCTTCAAAATATATATATATATATATGTTTATTAAATTTAATAAATATTTAATATATTCTATTAATTAAAATTAATTTAATAAATCTAAATTTATTATATCTATTATTGTAATTAAATAGACTAGATTAAATTTACATATAAATGAATTTATTAGGTCATAAATTCATAAATATATGTGATTCTACTTGTTATTTTCACCTTGCAAAATGCATATACTTCACGTGCAAGCTTTTACGATGCAAAAGAAAAAGAAAATAGAAATATAATAAACATTTTTTACGGAGAAGTCGAAGAGGTTCCAAATGGCAAGTTATTATTAAAATAAAACTTATTTTTAATTTTTAAAACATACATTATTTTTTAATTCAATATTAATTTTATAAATTTAATCGTTAATTTTTAAATTATTCATAAATTTTATCATATTATATATTTAAAATTTAATAAATTAATTAAATTAATTAAATTTTTAAAAATAAAATTAATAAATAACATATTTTTTTAAAATTTAAAATATATTTTACTTTTATTATTATACTCAAAAAAATTCTCTCATAAAAATTATTATTCTTATTATTATACTTTTTCAAAAAATACTCATAAAAATTCTCTCAGTAAAAAAAAACAAACACAACCAACCCCGATGACGGCGCGTGCGGCGTCCACTGCGAGGATCCACAGCGTTTCCATCGAGTGGTTCCTCGACACGTGTCTCACTGCAAATGCCAAACTCGTACGTGGACCAACAGGAACGCAGTAACTGATCGGATCTCAGCGGCCCCCTCCCGTCCACGAATTCTGATATCCTCTCCTCGCCACGTGTTCATTTCTGCGTGGTACCTTTCGCTTAAATTCATAAACATTATAATATTTTATATAGTAAATTAAATTAAAAAAAAAGGAGAGAAAACTTCTGCGGGCGAGTTCGACGGGAAAGAAAGCTCTGGAAGCTCCTTGGAATCCCAACTGCGGAGGTGAACAAGTCCCCAGGCTTGGACCCCTTCTCCGCCCTGCTTTTTTCCCGGAAAGTTCTGGTTTTCCCGGAAAAGTTGGTTCTCAGGTCAGGTTAGTTGGATGCTTGGATAGTTTTCTTCAGATTTCTGGTTTGTTTTCTTGGTTGCTTGCTTGAGTTCTTTTAGCCGATGACTATAGGTTACAGTTGAAGAATATGAAAATTGGGCCAAAAGAAAAACAGTTCTTAAAAACTTCACGGTGTTCTAATTCGGCTTAATTTTAGGTTATTCTTCCTGTTCTTGTTGCTTTCTTTTTTTTAATTTATACGAACATAAATTAGGATGAAGAGTTTCTAAATGACTTATTTATGTACTGCTTTAGGGGACTTTTCACTTTTTTTTTTTCGTGGCAACATGCCAGTTATGGTTGAGTGGTTTTTATTTTGGTAATTAAGCGCTTTCATTTTAATTATAACATAGCAATACGGTTGGTGCATCGTAGGGAAATGGTAAAAAAATGACCTTCAAGTGAAAATTTTTGAGATTTAAATTTGCAATCTATTGCGAATTCGGATAACAACAGATATTGATGATCGTTATTGTTAGGGACGAACTTTTGCATTATGGATCTTCAACTTTCTCTGTTTGGCTCATTTTATATTTTACGACATTTATTCTGGTGTATCTTAGTATAGAAATTGTGGTATTAGTTCCCAAATAAGTTGATTTCCTAATATTTTGAGGGCTCTGGTTCATGCTTGAAATTTAGAAGATGAATGCCTTCTTTCCTAACAAAAGGCAATGAGATTATGGCCATTTTATCATAGGTAACTGATATGATCAACTTTGTTTGATTTCTTGCACAAGGTAGGCATAAGATATGATTGTTGTATAAATTTCCTCAGCTATTGTGTTGCTCTGTCAAACTGATTTAAAATTGGTGGTGAATGTTTGGGTAAGGCTCTATTTGAATATTTTAATAAATAGAGCTTATTAGCACCAAAAACAATCTTTATGTTTGTAGAAATGTTGAAACAGGAACAATTTGGGTCCTGTTTTATAACTTTGAGACTGAATACCAAAAATTGTGGCATAGTGTCGCATTGTATTTCTTGGACTGAAAATGTCGTAGTGAATTTGACTAAATATTTGACAAATATATATTCGAAGAGTCCAGTTTTGTGAAATGAAAGATGATACTGGTGGTGAACAAAGATGGTGAAATTGGTATCGGTAATCTCTGATGGTTATGTGATGTTTGTATACTGCCAATAAGGTGGTGGTGGTGCTATTAGTGGCAGTTGACAGTCACAAAAGATTCACAACCTGCTAACTATTGTGTTAACCTAACATTAAGAATTCACTTATGGTTGTTGTTGGCATCATTGGTCATTGCTATTCACAATTTCTAAACCTACTGGATATGTGAGTGCTAATTGGCATATACTGGGCCATGTTTTACGATTAGATGTCGAAAGTTCTTTTATCCTCAAGGGTGCTATCCTAGGATTATATATGAGTTGCAAGTGTTCACACATATTTGTGTCTATAACATTTGATGTAAATATAATGGGCTTAAAACTTAGGATTAGATTTCTTTCTTAATGGTCCAAATAGTTTTGTTCTTACTTGATATTTCAAACTTGCGACTAAAGGTATTTTTTTTTGGTGTATTCTGTGATAGAGAAGCATCTTTAAGGACAGATATTGCAAAAGAACCATGACATTGGATCAAGCAATTGCATGTGTCTTTAGTGGTGGATAGAAGATCTCAGACGAATGTCAAACTTCTGTATGTACGAGGTATACAATATTGCAGTTCACTTCAGACTCCAGTATTAGAATATAATATTCCTATGCTATCTACTCTTCCCATAGAGCACATGGCTTTTCTTGATTACCTCCATTTTAAATCCCATTCTCTACATAATGCAGAATATATTATCCTAATTCCTCTCCTTGTAAGACATCAAATTGCAATGATATTTTTCTTGAATTACATATTGACTCTACTCTCTTAATTTTTTAACACAAAAGTTGTCAACCTTCTCCCATAGTTCAAACATGGATATATTTTATCCTTAAATTGTTAAGATAATTGGAAACATTCCTGTAACCGGAAACCTTTGTGAACACGTTAGTAGATGATCTTAAGGCATAAGATACAAATTAACTACTCTTTTCTTCTGACTAAAAACATACAGCATGTTATTACTGTGTTTTACTATTGAAGTTGCCCTTCAGGTGTTTGTTTCTTATTTTAAATCATGGTTTAATGTCAGCTCACTCATCTTTATTGAGCATAACATAAGTGCCGTATCTGCATTGAACCAAAAGATTTTCTCATTTGCTGTTAGATACTCCATCATATAGGTTAGAGTCTTAGTAGAGACTTTTCAGCAAAATTAGAGACTTTTTTTTTTTTCATTTATGTTTTGTTTCTGTGACACGTCCATTAAAATGAGTTTCCTCTCATTGGTAGCCTGGTGATGTCATATCTTGGACTTTGCTTCCTAGTTTTTCATTATTATGTAAATGTCAGCATTCTAAAGTAATGAAGTCAACATTGAGCAGTTTGTGTGAGTTGGAGGAAATTTGACAAGTATTTAGTACTATGGCTATTGTTCAGTGGCAGATCTTGGTGATAACTGAAGAATGTGCCTTCGTATAGTGTGAACCACTCTGTATTGTTATTGATGATATCACTAAATGGACTTCAGTAGCTTTTCTTTGCAGTACTAATGTTATTTCCGATTGAATTTTACTTTTGTATGCGAATGTATTTTTGGTCTGTCCTTGTAGCATAATCTTATTAGCAGGCTATTATGCAATCCTAGTTCAAAAGAGCTAAAGGATGGAGAAATGGCTTGGTAGTTATAAATAAGACTCCAGAAACACTACTCTTGAAAGGCTAATTGTTGATTGGTGGTGGGTGTAGCTGATGTTACTGTTAGGCTACACCACTTTTTAAATGGTAAATTTAAAACTTAGATTTGTATACCTTTCCTTTTGTTAGCGTGCTATGGCTACACTTTGTCCTTATTTGAATTAAAAGCTTGGTCCTCGTAAGAACCCTTGTTAACTGGTCAGGCCTGCAAAAATGAAGTTACCCTTGCTTGCTAGTAGCTTAATGAAGTTACTGAGTTTGCAAAAATGTTGGAGAAGACTTCTTGATATTTTTTGCATGGTCATGTCTCCAAAGTATATCACAAAATCTGGTTGTGACTTGTTAGAAGCTTGAAGTATTTTACGTTGTGACTTATCATGGTGAACAGTTCTGTCTTTAGCAGCAGCACCATAATGAATAAAATTTAAGGACATTAATCACTGGACTTTTATATGGATAGAGGATTCAATTTGATAAAGGGGCTTTTTGAAAATCTCAATTCAGTGCTGAAAATGAAAAGTTTCAGCACTGAAAATGATTTAGTGATGTTTGTTTAATACATACCAAAAGTGAAATTAAGTGAGGAACTGCTAAAAACATTTAGCACATGGGAGGTCGTTTAATAAATTCAACAGTAAACATTTCCTTATTCAAGTCATTGAATGATAATGTTTTCCTTTTAGACAAAAAACCTATTTTGGTCCTTTACTAGTATGTTTGTTCTTAAAATAATCCCTTACAGATCAATTTTTGCAATCAAATCCCTCACTGATCAAAATTCGCTTTAGTCTCCATGAAGTAAATTTATGACAAATTTTTATCACGAAATGACTAAATTCAGGCAAATTTTGATCAGTGAGGGGCTATATTGCAAAAACTTATATGTGAGAGATTAAATTGACAACAAGCATACTAGTGAGAGACCAAAATAGAGTTTTTGTAACATTGTGTTGTTTATTTTAGTAACAGCAACAGTAAGGTTGCTGCCTTGTTACCTAGTGGTCACGGGTTCTAGTCGTAGAAACAGCCTCTCCGCTCACGAGGTTAAAGTTGCGTACATTTGACACTCCCTATACCCCACTTTAGAGGGTATTTTGGTGTTTTCATCTAGTCTGTGTTAAAAAAAAAAAAAGAGGTAAAGCCTCATTTGAGCATCATCTTACCTCTGCAACCATCATCTTCTTGGCTGCTCTATGAAAGCCATCCTACTTGGCTGCTCTGCTCTGTGTCTCTCTCTGTCTCAGGCTTCTATCTCTGTCTCAGCTGCTTTGCTCTACTCTGCTCTGTATCTCTCTCTGCTGCGCCTCTGCATCTCTTCCTCTCTGAGTCTCAGGTAGTCTGGTCTGTTTTTCTTTGTATTTTGTCTCTGCGTGCAGTCATAACCCACCCTTGCTCTGTGTCTCTCTGTTTCTGCCCACCCTTACTCCACTTTCACCATAACTGACCCAGCCATGCTTACACAAATCTCACTATCTTAGCTGTTTTATTTTTCTTCCCCTTTTGAAATTCTGTTACCTTGCTCTTGCTCTGTATTTTTTTTCCTTTTCAATTTAGCTTCTGAAATTAAATCTTTTTCTTAACTTTCCTTTTAGGAATTGTTGTTACTTATTAGTCCCTTGTGACATTATGACATTATCATTTTCAGAACTTTATTTGATTGTTTTATGCTTTTTCTTTTTGTGTTTTTTCCCTCTCTAATGCATTTATATCTAAGTTTGTGATACTTTTGGTAAGTTTTATTTGCTAGGAAATGCTTCAATTATGTTTATTAGTTGTTAGACCTTTTTTTTTTCCTACAGGTCTTTAGTATATTTTACATTTTTTTAACATGACCACCATGTTTCTGCCATTGGCTGCAATGCCATCCACCATACATCTATATCAGATTTTTCGCTTGCCGCTATGGGTCTGCCGATTGACAACACTGATTAGAGGAGCCGGTTGAACATCCTTCTCTCCTTATTTGACCTCGATAGCTATAATAACTTATTTTCTTAATTTTATGGATTGAACCAGATGTGCGTAATATATTTAAATACTTTTTTCCAAAACTTCCTTTCAAGCTGAGGCATGAATGTCAATCCCGTGTAACTTTTTACAAAGCTTCATTAAATGTTCTGACGCAAAGCTTTTACAAAACACATTGTAGCTGATCTCCAGAATTGCAGACACATCAGCAGTTTGTTTCCTTCTTACTAATTTCTAGGAAACTGATAATCTACCTTAATGTGTTTGGTTTTTTGTACTTAACAGTAGTAGTAGCTACGTATCTGCCAACTTGGTGGTTGTAAAAATTTTCATGGATTTGTCACTTGCAAACCCAAAGGATTAAAAGAGAGGTTGCACCTGTGTTGTCTGGTATGATATACAAATTATTGCCAGGGAGTATTAGCAATATATTAATCGAATATTCTCATTGAGGGCAAACTGTTTATTTTCCTTTATTTTTTGAATAACATTTTCTCTGATATATTGGAATTTCTGAAATTATTGTCTGTTTTTTTTTTTTTCCTTTATTGGGTTTGATGCTATGTTTATGAGGACTTATTATGTTCTGTGGTGCCAGGTTATTTTAAGTAATTTGCTAAATATCTGTCTTGGTGTTACAGCTTGAAGATAATGTGTGGGATGAATTTAGTGAAAATGATGATCATATAGTGCCTTATGCTGGTGACGAACGTAAGGACCAGTTTGCAATACAGGGTGATAGCTGTAAGAAATCACTTCATGAATTACGTGGTATCAGAAGAAGTACTGATTATGTGGGAAGCTATGGTACTAAGGGTAAAGAGGACTTGTACTTACCAAATCTGACACAGAAAGAAAGAATGCTGGAAAAGGGTTCATGGTCTCACACACCCGAAGGTGTGTTTTCTTCATATGATAGTGACTCATGCAAAGATCTGACAAGGCTGACATCAGATACTAAAAGGATGTCTGATCATTGTTTCAAGAGCAACAATATAGATTCAAGTGGTAGCGAGCTTTGTGCGGATGATCCTATCTTGGGAGACAAGTGTGTGGTGGAAGATGATAGTGTGTGTCAATATCCAATCAATCACATATCCCAAACTGACAATGAACTTAGTTTTCTTGATAATGATGGGTGGCTGGATATAGGAAACTTTGAAGATGTTGATAGGATGTTGTAAGAAATTCTCCTATTTAACAGAAATTTTCTCAGCTTTCCCTTTGTCTGAAATTCTAATCAATTGATCATGATCATATATATATATATATATATATCTTAATATTAATTTTATAATTGCAGAAGTTGTGATTTAACTTTTGGAATGGGGAGTCTCAATAACGAAGAGGAGTTCTGCTGGCTCTCGTTTTCACATGGAACTGAAGGATCTGATGATCCATTGAAGTCTGACTTCAAATTTTCATCTGCTGAAGTGAGTCCATTGAAAATTATATCGGATTATAATATCAACTCCGGGGAAAATATTGAAGGTCTACCAAGTAATGATTCCAACAGAAAAGCATCTCCTATTGATAAAAACTCAAGGTCTCAAATGGATGTTGATCATGATGCTGTCCCTGCTCCATTATCAATGTTCAGTGAATCGGAAATCAAATCTGGTAATACAGATGACTTGATGTCCAAAGAAAAGGTTGGTTTCCCTTTCATTTCCATTTATTTTTTCCATTTTACAACTTGGATTCTGAATTCCTGAATTTCAAATTATGGAGCTACAATTCTGTGTGGATTCTTTCACCAAAACACACGTGGAGATATATACACACTCACATAATGGTCCTCTCAATGGCATATGACATAATAAGTTTGACATAGGCCTCTGACCTGCTGAAAATTGTTAATGCCACTGAATTGAATTATTGAAGTCTGGTAATTCTAGTATATTACGATGTAGGTACTAGACCTGCTTGTCTTTGACATTTCAATGCTAATCATGTCAGAATTCATATATTCTAGAATTCAGTTCAATCTCTGAATATAATCATACATTCACCCATTCAAAAGAGATTTATAATTTATGAAATCAAATAAATTTCTATCATCATTGACTCCTAAAACTTTGAGGAAATGAAATCTCTGAAATTTTTAGTCTTCATAAGATGATTTTAATGTATATTCATGACCTAGAAATTTTTATTCTGAGTAGAATTGTAAATAAGTTTGCATTAAGGGAAATCAAGTAATTGCTTTTCCTATTTGATGTAAGTTATGTTTTTCTATGTTTCTTTTTTTGTGCTTTGTTGATAGAAAATTTGGCATGACTCAAAACCAATTGTTTCATTTTGGGGGTAATTTGCTGCATTCATCTGGTTTACTATGTAGATTTTGTATCAATGGTTAACTCGTGGTCTATTTAATTTGGGTGAACCTATAAACTGAAATACATTGTCTCTTAGTTTGTATATAACCAAAAGTCTCTTTGTATTTCAGATACAGGGGAAGCTGTCAAAGCCATCAGCAGGAAGGCGAAAAAATGGCTACCTAGAAAATGGTGATTCTGTTCATCCCTATGATCCTGTGGAGCAATATGCAGATCTAAAGCAAACCTTTGGAGCTTCTTCTAGTGGGGTTACTTCTCAGGATAGCATCCAGAAACATGGACTGAACATAGATTCTGATTCTTTAGGTTGCATAGAGACACAAATTATCCAAACGCACGCAAACTATATACATGCTCCAAATTTCACTTCTGTCCTTCCAACTTTGTCTGGACTGAGTTCTGAACATGATGGACATCCATCTCCTTCTCTTAAAGAATCATCGTATGCATCAAACATGGAGTGTTCCTATGGTCATCCCTTGGAGGCTGCTGCCTTGAAAACAAATGAGAAGAGAGAAAAGTTATATCATTGCCATGATTCACACCTGTTAAGTAGGAGTTTCAAAAATGAAATTATGGCAAGCCCAATGCCATTGCACAGCCCAGGTTCAGCTCAGCAGCTAGGTCATCAGTTTGAAAATGAGAATGAAGGCCATAGTGAAGTTGGAGGAGTTAGCATAGGATTTTCACCAGAAATAGACTCATCAAATGTGCAGGATAGCTCATCCATGAGCTCTGCACTGGATGAAGCAACTAGCTTTCGCCTGCTGGAACAAGTCATGGATCAGGTATTGGAATCTTTTCTGGTGTTCAAAACTTCAAGTTTGATCCTGCATTTGTTATTAGTGTCCCTTGGACTATGAAGTCAAAATTTACATGCCATGCATCTAATTAATTTCAGCTTATTTATGATGATAGATTTTCTTTTCTGGGTTGTGCTAACATTACATATCTAATCCTGATGTTGTGAATATGATGCTCCTGAAACACAGCATGTTAGGAAGCTAACTCCTAGAGTATCAACCAAAATTCTGGATTTAAGGAGGTTGTTATTATGGGTGGTCCAGAATAAAGAAAAGATGAGGAGGAAGTGTAGATATGGTACTTTATTTTTATCATAATCTTTGTTGTGATGTTCCTTTCTAACTGTCCAAACATGGAGAACAATTTTTTGGGTCTTAGAATTGTAACCTTATAAAGTAAAGAGTGTAATTAACCTCAACATTGCACTCTAAGCCTGTTTAGTGCAAAGGTGAACAGTGATTTTGATCACTTATGATAGTTCTGAGGAGAAAAGAGCATGTAAATTTTGTGAAATGGGTTACTGAGGGACACAAGTTAAGCTGTATCATAATGAAAAACCATCAAAGTCCAAAATTTCCAGCTTATTAGTGGGTAATGTTTCATATCAAATCAGGAAGAAAAAGTCTCAGCTCCCTGGCAGGTCCCTCCTTTTTCTGGGTGGGATTGTTTTCTGATTCTAGTGCCTGTTTGAGGTTTGGCATTGCCATATGCATTTTTAAGACATTCTAATGCATGCAATGTAGTAAAGTAGTTTCTCTTAGAGGTCTCAATGCAGTTGAATGTGGATTACTGCATAAGTTACAGAACTTTAAGTTACAGAACTTTGAGAAAAACTAATTCGTTGTGGCATTTAATTAGAACTAAATATGAAACCTGTTTGGGGTTATGGATAATGTACGAAAGGTTTGTGATGATAGAAGAATGATAGCCGCACATTAGGATCTATGTAAAATGTTTGCTGTAGGAGGGGTTGGGCCTCTATATTTTTTTATATTCATATACTTTCATTAAAGTCTGAGATTCTTTTGTGTTTAATCACTGCCAAAAAAACTAATTTCCTGGATTGTGGATAGTTTATGATTGAAGTTAATTCTATTTTCAATTTCCACAAGCAAATTCTTTTAGATTTCATGAGTGCTGTGTTAGCAGATTCTGGGGTTTGGTACTCTTAGGCTATGTTTGGATGGAGGAGTGTGGAGGGGAAGGGGGGGAGGGAAGGGGAAAATTTTCATTTTAAGTAAACATTCCCCTTATTTGAGAATTTTTTAAAATGAGAGGAATAAAATAAGAGATTATCATGTAACCTTCCAATACTCCCTTATTCATTTTTATAAACATTTTATAATTCTCTTTGAAAAATCACCCCTCCCCTCCCTTCCCCCCAAACTTCTCCATCCAACATAACTTTACTGTGCTAAACAATTGGAGGTGAGGTCTTATTTCCTGGGCAGTTCCCTAGAAGAGATCTGGTTTAACCATACTCCCAAGATTAATATCACCTTTACATGTGATCTGTGTGGAAGATGAGGCAAGGCAATCTTTGTTAGATGTACATGTCGCAAGTGGTTTGATGACTCTGCCTTGTTAACATGCCCTCTCAAGGTTGTCATTTCAATTTATACTCAATTAGCTAAGGGTACCAAAATAAAATTTATTCTTGACTTCAAATTTTAATTGGCTGAGGATTGTTGATTACTTGTGCTAGTAGGTAGGACAGGTAATCCTTTTGCTGGATAACGGTGTACAAGTTTAGGGAACATAAATGTAGACATTTGGGCCTCCAGATCCTCCGCAACAAGCGGCCTCCAGATCCTCCGCAACAAGCAAATAAAACTACCATTTTGTGTCTATCAAGTTATATTGTTCAATAATAATGGTGGTCATTGAGATCTGCCCCGAGAAACTCTTTCTCCAGTTCATGTGCAACTAAGTATATGATCGCTCCTTGGTGCCATTGTATCAACTTGGACACTCATCCTATTGATGCTTCCTCATGTCAGCAATGCTCTGCCGTCCAAGTCCTTTATTGCAAACATTTTTCCTGGTTGCTTTGCTTGGGGTATGTTTTCTGGAATTTTGGTTGAGGTCCATTAAAGTGATTGTGCATTGTGGTAGTTTAATAGCATGAATATGTGCTTTTGGATGTGCATTAGAGGTTGCAGTCCTTGGAGATTGTTGCTATCGCATGTTTGTTTGGTTTTAGTATTTGATTGTTGGTAGTTGTGGTAGTTCGGTGGTTTCTAATGGAGATGGAGCCCAGACTGTTTTGGGTTGTGATTCAGTTAAGGTTGCGAGGCAGGCATGAGGAATCTTGACCTTTGTTTGTTGGTGCAGCCAAGAGAGCTACTTGATCGGCGGACATAGTCAAAGAAACTATGGTGCAAGGAAGGAAACTACGAGCACAAACTGGATTATGATATATCAAGGGAGGTGCAATTTGGCTCATGGGGGCTTGTCTTGCTGTTGACAGTGCCGTGAACTATGATGCTAGTAAGGGAGTTGTGTTTGTTTTCGGGTGGTGAGACCCAGGAGGACCATCTGGGAGAAGGTTGAGGCGGCCATTAAAGAGAAAGGTTGAAGACTTAAGGAGCTGTGTTGTGTGTTTGGGAAGGAGAAGCTGCAAGAAGGTTGAGGAGGCTGCTAAGGAGGAAGGTTGAGGGGGCTGCTAAGGAGAAAGATCAAAGACCTCTAAGAGCTGTGTACAAAGGAGATTGCTAACGGTTGTGTTATTCAGGGGGAGTACTAGTTGCCTAAGTTGTTTGGTTGATTGGTTGAGTTTTTGGGTTGTGTACTTGTGTTATTTTAATTTGGGTTACTTTTTGAAACAAGCTGGAAGCTTATTCAGCTTTAGGGGGAGTGTTAAGGATATGGTATAGTAATAAGGAAAGTGCTTTGCAGTTAAGTAAATAATTACTTGTAGTGCACCCAAAATGAAGGGTATAAGTCACTGTGCTGTTGAAGTACTAGTATAAATAGAGGTACATGGTCAGCTTATGTATACAACCATTCTAAGTAATTAGTGATATATTGTGTTTTCTTTCTCTTGGTCTCACATCTCTGTTTTCCCTTTTTCTCTCTCACTAAAAATCTCTTTTCAACAATTGGAGCGCAAGGGAGCTCATTAGCAGCCTTACACCAGTTAATGCCAGTTTGAGCATTAATGAGTTGACAGCAATAGCCGTGAGGATTATCTCTTGGAGTGTTGGGTTATGATTTTGGCTGTAGAATAGAATTCAATTTGCCCTAGCAAACAGGCCATTTACTTGACCCTGCATGTTATACTTAGCATGTTTAGGAAGTCTTCAAAGTTCCTGAAGTTTTACATATTTATGGATGTAACATTAGAGATTGTTGAATGCTCATTCTGATACCTTAATGTCTATTATATGGACTTTGTTTCTTGTCACGCCTGCCATCTTGCTTGATGTGAAAGTTTTTGTAATCTTCTCTACTTATAAAGATAGTAGTGCCTTTTTTTTATTTATATCATCAGATGTTTGTCTGCTTTAGATTGGTCACATACTGGAGTATGCTATGCATTTCATAATTTATTATAAGTGTGTATGCTGCGGATTACATAGACTAAGTCTAGATTATACATATTAATTTTTTTTTTCTAAAAAGAAAATTCGATGTGATGCTAAAAAGGTTATTACCTACATATGACTCGTTGCTGAAAGTCTATCATTTCTATGATTGTAATTTACTTTTGTACACAAAATTTGCTTGATTGCAGTTGGATATTAGAACCAAACTATGCATAAGGGACAGTCTATACCGCTTGGCTAAGAGTGCTGAACAAAGACATAATAATGCAAATGCAAATGGTCACATCGGTAATGATGTTGACGCGTGCAAAGCAATGATGACACAGGATGCAAGCAGGTATTGCTCACTTTATTCACTTCTTGTTCAGATTTATATTTCTCTTGACTACTAGGCAACCACCCTAAACAGCCATTGGAATGCTGGGTAACGTAATTTTGAGTGAGTAGTTTTGTGTTCTGCTTATGTGGAACTTGAAGTGTATCCAAAGATTTAGTATTCTTTGTATTTTATTCATGTGCTGTCACAAAACACTCCTTTGTTCAGAATCATATAAAGATATGTGAAATGTGATATATTGATGACATGGAAAATGAGAGACTTTTTGATATGAAAAGACAATATCATGAGTTTTTGAATGTCCGATGAAACTTTTTCTACAGAATAATCATACTGCCCTTTTTCCCTCTTCTTGCCCTTTTTTTCATGGCATGGAAAATAACACCAAAATTTTGTCCAGATTTGAATAGAACTAAACTATAGTTACATTACAAGAGTTCTGATGGGATTAAGAACTCAAATTCTATCAAAAAATAAATGCTACTCAGAAATAAGTAAATAACATATTGTACTTGAAACTGTGATAAATCAAGATACATAAAAGGATATGTTGACATTGGTGTAAGACAAATTAGTAGTTTACGCAATACACTGCTGGATTAAGATCCCATCATGTAAACCATCCTAATAAAATTTTATATTTAATCGCATATCAATTTATACTGCGTTGGAATAGCTGAAAATAGACATATAATATATTTTTACAAATGTGATAAAATATCTACTATATAGTTAAATACTTATAGATATCCATTTTTTTAAAATTTAACTTTAAAATCACCATGGTGGCTACCTGTAATTCAACGTAAGTTTTTAAGTGGTGTAACTTAATAAAATTTATAGTGACATCCATGGATCCTGATCATATATATGTGTTTGTAGGTATAAAGACCTGAGATTGGAAACTTATATTTGAAACCTCCATGTTTTTTTGTCGCTTATCTATGCTATACATAAAAGCATGGATTGCAGAAACTTTTATTTGCCAAAAATATCCTTCTACTTATCGTTAATCACTGTTACTTTTCTTGATTATTGAGTTATCCTTTTTACATGAGAAATTTTTTTTTTTAATTCTTGGTTGTAATAGGATTTTTTTAGGTCAATAGAAAATACTTTATAGGTTTCAAATATTAATTACATTATTAATTTTTTAATTATTAAGACATCTTTTATTAGAAAAGAAAAATAGATTTTTTTGTAATGGCAATCAAGTTCCTGCATATAAATTCTCAAAGACACTTGCGATTATAATTTATGCATACAGTGATTTACAAAAGAAAAAAAATGCTATTTAAAAATAAGCATTGAACCTTACGTTCAACTTATGTCTCAAAACTAGTGCGTATATAAATATACAAAGGGGGAAAGAGTTGACATAGAGAGAGAGAGAGAGAGTCAGAAAAAGTAAGAGTCCCTGATAACCTACAGCTTTACGAAAAAGAAAAATCATATCTCTCTTGATGCCTTCTTCAAATGCTTTTCACATCTATCAGCTATGTCTCTGACATGACATCAAAAAGTTAATTGCAATATTATTGACTTGCATGGGATGGGTGGAAGTCAAACCTTCCTGATAAAGTTTTCTGTATGAGCTGGATGTAGCTTCCCCATTGTCATGGTTGTCATGTACTCTTTTTTATATTCATGTTAGTTATGAAATTCCTATATCAGTTCTAAGTTCTCCCTAGTTTCTAGTGCATGGTTATAGAATTTCTAAAAAATGTATTGAAGTTGAATTTCTTAAATTTCATTTACACTGTTGTTTTTCGTTGTGATTTTACAAGTAGTCTTTTATTGTTTTTTGTTGGGCTTAAATTTTATGATTTCTATTTAAAAAATCATTGTGCTGAGTGAATTATAACTAGAGCAACTGAAAGATTTTCATATAACATGTACTTGTTTGGGCGTAACAAGAGATCTGTCTAAAGATATATTCCAAAATCATTGGTGCTCTTCACAAGAATGGTTCAACACTATTGATTCTACATATACAATAGTAGTTGATAATATTTGAGAAAGGGGAATGCAAATACTAAATTTTATCCATCTTTTTCGTCTAAAATATAAATAAAATTTAATTCAAAACTTTTAAAACACCCATGCTTCTATTCCCTTGAAACTTTTTACTCACCTTTTTTTTTGTTTACTTGAGATATCCTGCAACCTAGTTAAAACCTGAACTTTTTACTCACCGTATAAACCTAGTTACTTGTTGGCATATATCATGTAAATGTTTTAATACTTTAATCTAAATGTCATTGAAAATATATTTTACTGATACAATGGTCAAGGAAGTTTCTCATGGGAAGGGGGAGGATGAACACAGATAATTCCATGTTTGGTACTACATTCTTAGCTCTGAGCTCCCATCCATTTTAGATTTCAGTGGCAAAAATAGTGTTTATTAATTAATCTTTTTGATAAGTATAACACAGCTCTATTCAGGTGTGCGGGATTCATGGATATGGAAACTGACACAAATTCCATTGATCGGTCTATAGCACACCTATTGTTTCACAGGCCTTCAGATCCATCGATGTTGCCTCTTAATGATACTATGCCTTTCAAATCCACTTCCATGGTAAACAGTTAATGATTTTTTAACGCTTTTCAATGAAGTAGATAGCTGTTGTTTGCTGCTAGTCTCATTTTCTGGTTTAATGAACAGATACATGGATCGGTGGCCAATCCACCACCACCAGTAAAGACTGAGAAACAGGTTTATCAGGAAGAATCTTCTACTGGAGTGGAAAAGAAGTATTTAGGGACACCTAGTGAAAAGTGAAACTAGCCTTGGCGTTTTCTTGGCGTACAACGTTCTACTTTTCAAGTCATGATATATGATGTATAAATATTTGAGGCTTACTCAGATCCCTTTGTTAACTTGTGATTCACTTTTGCATTTGATACCATAATGCTGATGTATATTTATGCTGATCATCAAGATAAGGTAGCATATATGATGATGTAGAGTAATGTTGCATCCACAGCTCTTTTCATGCAAAAAAATACAATTGTCTGGCGCAGGCCGTTGATTTGACAAGTAGGCAGCCATCCAGTGGCCTACATAGGTACTTGTGATGTTTAAATTCTTATGGCCAACGGAATGTTTTATTTTGATTAGTCAAAAGAAAGTAATTCTGATGTTTGCTAGTTTATGTTGTTTATATTGTTAGTAGGGTTTAATGTGGTTATTTATGATTTGTTACTCTTTTGCCTTGAACGGTAAAGTAATCCTAATCATAAAAAAAAAAAAAAAGACCAAGTGAAAAACAGACTTTTTTACAGGCTATTGAATTACCTGCTTTAGTCATTGATTTATGAGTGCTCCAATCCTTCCGTGAATGGTGTCTTCATCCAGAGCAGACATCCCCATCTGATGATTGTTGCTCAGAACGTGGGGTTGGGGGAAGCATCGGGGGCCTTGGAGGCAACTTCCCTGTCATGCTACGAGGTCATGCTGCACATTCTGAAGCTGCTTTATCTCTTCAGGAATTGTCTTCATCCAGAGCAAAATAAAAGGGAAGAGATGGAAGAGGATGTGAGGTTAAGTAATAAGTTTCTTTCTCTTTGATTGAATATTTAAAATCTTCTAATTAAGAAAATTTTAAAATGTTCATAAAATTGGATAAAAAAATTAGAGGATCAAATCGTGGTAATTCTTTGGTTTTTTTTCCTCCTCATTTAATAAAACCCTCAAATAAGAGGAAAGATTACCTTTCATTTTTCTCTCTTCCTTCGTTATCTTTCATCTAAACATATCTGTATTGATGGCTTTTTTCACACGATTTGGAGCTGAGCTTGGACTGCCAGCAACAACATATCTCTTCTTTTGGGTGCTACTCTCTCTGCTTCCTGCTTACTTTACTTTGAAGGTGCTTGCCCTTGTGGGCACCATGGTCATCACCAGCACGACCTTCGTGAAGAGGATCCTTCTTGTATTGTAATAAGGGTAGTTGATGGGGTTGAACGGTGGCTCCTCTGAAAATGTTCTAGGAGAGCTGGGAGAACTCGCATAGGAGAGGCATGTATTCTGCAAGATACGTCTCTTGCAAAAAATGCAAGCTCCATCCCACGATCCTGTAAGAAAGTTACGTATCATTGAATTGAAGCCAGTAGCAACTAGCCAATCCCATCGCAAGCACAACCTTTATATGTCTCATCTAGGAACGTTTTTAGCCCACTTAAAACTGTAGTCTCTCTTCTTCATTTAGTATGTTCAATCATCCAGGCATGCACACACCTGACAAATTTTATACTCTTTAAGTCACCTCATCACTTTTTATCCTTGTCATCAACTTCCCTTTTTTTTTTTTTTGGTCTTCATCATCATCACTCCCCTTTGACTTCATAATTTTTCACTTTCTCTTCCATCTTCTCCGTGGCAAAGGATTACGAAAGTTGTTTGGTGAGCCTCCGATTTATATTAAATGTCCCTCTCCGAAGTTATCTGGACAGAGAACATCATCCCTGTTGTTTCCTCCTGAACGTAAAACCTAATTTCTGGTTAAATTCATGACATGTTTGAATTTTGATCTAACACTAAATTGGAAAACTTCTGAATCAAAGCTAGGAGAAGAGACGAAGTTTTATCTCGTCCTTCCTAATTTTTATCCTTGAACCAAGCCTGGACATCGAGACTGCTTAACTATATAACAAGTCAAAAATGATGAAGACGACGGTGAGGGGAAGCCATGCCTGTTATGGTATTGGAGAGTGTGGTTTTCGGTTCCACTATCAACCTCTAACTGGTCTTAATTAGCATTTGCCCCCTTGTTTAACCAAGTAAAAATAATAGCAACAGTTATGATGATAAGAGTGATTAATATTGATCAGCATCAGATCCAAATGAAACCTGAATCAAATTTCAACATATAGTATAGTTGGAAATCTGTAGCAGGTGGGGAACAAAAGGTTGACTTTGATAAATTTATATAAAGAAACAGAGCATTCTGTCTTCCCGATAATCTTCTCAACATTCAGTTTGTGGCGTGCTTCAAAACCAATGAGTGAAATACACCAAGAAACCATGTATGTTAGTTTCGTGGGACTGCAAGCTATGCAATGGAGAGGCTATGATCGAGGTTAGGTAACAGCATACCATTATTGTAGGTGCACAAGCCAGAGTGAATTACAGAGGTTTTACTACAAACTTCTGTTGACATTCTAAACAACAAAGGTTTTCAATTGTAACAACATAGCCCTAAACATGATACATTGAAAATCTACAAAGGAAACTCCTTAGATACTGCTAATCAAACTGTTGCCTTAGCTGCATCTCTGTTTCACTCTTCCAGGTTGCATGAGATGACTGGCCCTTCATCCTTTTAGATTTTTCTTTATCCTTAACAGTTGATCCTTTCTTCTTGGACTCTGAGTTTTTATCCTGTGGAGGGCGATCACCACATACAGGGCAGACCATTCCACGTGCGTTGGAGAAGGTCTTGGGAATCCCACATTGCAAGCACATCCTACAGAGAAAGTGAAGTACTCATACTACAAGCAACAAAAGACATCTCTATCCTCACATATATGAAACGGTACTATAGCTTATTCCTCAATTGTTACTGCAAATCTGCTCTAACAATAAAGTGGAAGTTCCTTGTAATCAATGTAAGAGCTCCTAATGCTATCTCTCAGATACACCTACTGCAAAGTTGCAAAGAAGCTGTATGTACAGACTACATGCAACACTACTAGCTATAAAGAGGAACAAAAACTCTGCATTTTCAGGTCTTCAATATGCAATAATGCATACCTCAAAAGCTCTGCAGCATCTTCTGCATTAGGATTGGTTGCAGTTGGCACCCGCTTGCCTCCCTCTGATGCACTCAACGCAGCTGATGTTGGTGGTTGGCTACCATTGATGTCACTTCTTACTCGCTCATGAATTCCAACTAGTTGAGCTTTCACCTCTACCACCGCACCTATAACAAAGGTATCAAATAATATTATACTTTTGAAATGAACTGGAATGTACATTACTACACTGAGAACCACATTAAACAAGAAAACAATTAAAAGAAGATTCTTCACTTCATTGTAATTAATAAACTACAAGCTGAATTCACACATCACAGTAATGCACCAACCCTAAGAAAAAATTATTTTCACTTCCCATACGTTGTTTCCCCTAGCAAAGTGCATGAAAGATACCAGCAACTTAAGCAACACCAACCAGAAGCATTTTTAAAGGAAAAGCAAACCATGCAATTTGAAAAACACCTTCAAGAACAGAAGCATTACATTCTTTCTTTCTTTTTTTTTTTTTGACAGAGAGAAAATTTATTAAGGAAAAGAAGATCGGTACAAGATATCTTCCTCAAACCACCAAAATAACAAACATGAGGAAACAAAAGATGATATCATAAAACATAAAACAATTGCACAGTAGGAAACTATATACAACATTCACATACATGACCATATTTAACCAGAGTGAAAGCATGGACACCTTCATTATGTTTAATCCACTCATATAAAGCCTAGCAGCTAAATACAAAATCTTTACCAGTCAAGCCTCAAACAGCCACATAGATTACACTAGTTACTCTTTCTACACTACTTCTGGTCAAAAAGGGCAAGGAGAAGCTACCCCAAAGTTAATACCAGCACCCCTTAAAAGGCTTGTAACATTGACAAATGGAGGGTTGACAGTTGACACTATCTCAAAGTGAATTCATGCTTAACTACATCCATCATCCAAGCCAAATATACCTTTGTTATTTGTACCAAATGGCAACAGCTTAGACATCTACCCAAAATCATAGGCGAGATGGAAGAAAAAGGAATATCATGTTATACCAGTGGGTAAATCTTTCTTCTCCTTGCGATGCCTCCTGCCGCCATGCCTCCCTTGCTGTGGATCAGCATCTCTTGTAGGGTTGTATTCCTCCACACTATTGTTGAGAAATACAGGCGGTCCTGAAATCTCCATGATGGAAACAGAGTCAGCCAAAATTCAATACCTGAAAGGGAAAATGAAAATTTCTTTTTTTTTCAAAAAAACATAGTGGATTCGATTGATCCCAACCGAAGAACAATATCAATTCCCAATTTCCTATCTTTTCTGGCGGACCAAACGAAACGAAAAGCTAAAGCGAAGAGAGAAAAGGGGGCAAAATTACTTCGGAGAAGGCGTCAAATGCGGAAGGAAGTCCAGAAGCAGCGGAAGGTTGGGGAAGGTCGAAGATGGATCTGTCGCGGAGAGAGGGGTGGGCGACGGCAGAGGGTTCTTCGGCGTCGGCGGCGGCGGCGTCGTCGTCGTCGTCGTCGTCGGGATTGTGGAATTGGGTTCCATTATGGATGGCTTGCTCTTCTTCTCCATCGTTTGGCTCGTCTTCCGCGGAAGAATAACCTTGAATAAGAGCCAAACTCATTTTTGATTCAAGTTGAACCGTTGAAGTTGAAGGATATCCAACCCTACTCCTCACTTCTCCCTCATACCCTACTCATAACCCAAGAAGATGCTCAAAGGAGTTTTCCAAAATTTTAAAAATAAGAGATACATTTTTATAATTGTAAATAAAAACATCTCAACTCAAAATAATAATTAAAAAAAAATACACTTCCTAATTATCATGCTTTGTTTCTTTTCCTTCTAGTTAAATCTTGGCATTTTATCTATTTTTTTCTTAATTTATTGAGACTTTTATTTTGGGCTGACAATTAATTTATTGAGATTTTGGCAGATATTCTATAATCTATATCCCAGCAAACGAAACTTTAAATAGTTGAGATCTTCAAAATATTTGGTGTTCAACTATGAGGATATAAATGGGTCGTTGTAGGCACCTCATGTCAATTTTTTTTTTGATATTCCTATCTAACTAATATTAAATATTATATCATTTATTCAGTGTTAAGTAAGTTAGTCTTTTATTATAACACTACAATATTAAAATCTTGAATCTTATTAAATAATATTTGATAAAAAAATAATTTCAATAATGCAAGAAACAAATTTTTACTTGTGCCATGATTTAAAAATTTTTAAAAGCCAAATCTAATACACACTAACTAGTGTTTTTATAGTATAATAAGGAGAGAAATATAATATTTTTTTAATTTATCCGTTATAAACATATTATTTTTTCTATAATTGATCAAAGTGTGGATTCATTAGAGGCTTTATTATAATATCATATAAATCATTTCATTGACTTGAAGTAAGATTTGAAATTAATGTCTCCGGCTAATAATGATTAAGTTGAAGTAGTAATTAACTAATTATATTGAAGTGTAAGGATGAATGCAGAACAAATTAATGTCTCCGACTAACAATAGTTTTTACTAATTATATTTATTAATTATTAGTTTTACTTTTTATATTTCCAACATTTATTGTAAAAAATAATAATTAATTAATGTTTGACAAATCGTAATAAGTATTAATGCTCTAGAAAAAATAAGGTACCATAGCAAGACCCTACATTGGTACTAATACATTTATATACGATATTAAATTAGTTTTTCAATGATAATTAATATCATCGATTTTGTCTTTTTAAAAGTAATTTAATGTCATTTAAAATATTAATTTGTTCACAAAAAAAATTAATTTGATAATATATACCGACGTTGAAGGATTAATTTAATATTATATATAAATATATGATCAATGTAATGTCCTCTATATATTTGAATGAATAAGATGAACATTTAATATGTGTTTTAAATTAATTTATTTTATGAATAAAATATATTATAATTTCCAAACATGCAATTACTCATTGAAAAAAGTAAAATGATTAATTTTATTACTAAAATAAAAAAATAAATTTAATTTTGATTCATTATCAATGTAAAAAATATATGGTTAATAGATAAAAATTAAATCAATCAAAAATTATACTTCTTCCATCTATTTTTATTTATTGTTTTGAAAAATTTGTTTTCTCCCAAATTAATTGTCATTTCAAAAGATTAAGGAATTATTAATTATTTTTTTTATTTTTTTGGTAATTTTTTTTCCAATTTTACTCTATCTTTTAGTATCTTCATTAAGTCCAATAATTGCATATTGAGGAAGAGAAAGTGTGAAATTAATAGAGTGAGATTGGTAGAAAAAAAAATAAAATACAAGAAAAAGTAATTTAATTATATTAAATTATATATATATTTAAATTTTTTTATACAAATTACGAGTATTCTCACATAATTTAATTTATTTGAATTACTTTATAAATTTAATTTTTTAAAATAAAAAATAATAATAATATAATATTTTTTATAAAATATAATTTTTAAAAATCGAATCATTATTCTCAAGTTTAAAGATGTAGTTAATTTTTACTATGCAATTTCATGGGTATAATTCTATTTAATTGAAACTTATTAATAATTTGTTTAATTTTTTTATAATTATTTTAAATAATAAATAAAAATAAAGAAAGAGAATAATGTGATTAACGAAACTTACATCTAAGGATATTAATTCTTTTTAAATGTACTATTAGGTGAGGCGCATAGTATCGCTTACGAAGTAATGCATTACACGAAAACTTATTACAGGATACCATTATCGTAAAAGTAAAAATTTAGAAAAAAAAAAAAAAACAGTATAAGACGCCATGTTGGACTCCATTGACCGTGAATAGAGAGCGATTGGAATCCATGTTTGGGTCGTTCTTCAACGAACGAATCCTTCCGTACGGACGACCCAGCACCTTCCACTCTGCGCCGTTCGCCCCCAACGTCGTCGGGTCTTGACGGAGCGCCACTGTTCCCTCTTGCCCGTCGTTTCTGAAAGCTCGGTGCTTGTCGCTTCTCGGAGGTTTCGGCCGCCATGGATAAAGTCTTCCACAAGCTCCGCAATTTGGACGCCTACCCAAAAGTTAATGAAGATTTTTACAGCCGAACACTCTCCGGTGGCGTTATCACCGTCGTCTCCGCCGCGGTCATGCTCTTCTTATTATTTTCCGAGCTAAGTATGATCCCCCATATGCTCTGTTTTTGTTATTTCTTTCTAAATTTTTGAACTTTGATTTGTTTTGGTTACCTTGTTGGAAAGCCCGGAAATTTAGAGGGAAAATAACGGGGGATTTGAATTCAGTGGCTTTCGACTTCTGGGATCTTAAGAGAATCGTCTCAATTTATCTCTTTTTACCGGGCAATTTTGTTTCATTGAGCTGAATTTGGAGTATCCTGTTCTTCAGTGGAAAGGAAACTTGCAAAAGAATTCTTTTTGGGTGTAACGGACGCTTATTTCTGCCCCCTCTTCCCAATCCCATTCTTCTTTTTCTTCCTTTCATGTAATCATCAATTTTCTTTCAAATTGGTCCTTTTGCTCTGTTTTGATTTCGAGATTTAGGCCATTATTATGTTTAAATTAATTGTTGAGTGCCAAGGCATTGATTTAATGTCTTAATCATGTTATTTGGAAGAAAAAAAAGGTTATTCTGTAAGTTAGGAAAAAGCATAAAGATGGGTTTGTTTGGGCTTTCATTTGGGTGCATTGATTCATCTCACGTAGAAAATTTCCTGATAATACCGACCCATGATATATGAAGTGATTAATGTTATCAACTATTGGCACAACGCAATGGTTATATCAAACTGAAGTGATGTTCCAATACTGGTACTACCTTTTTTATCCGCTCAAGCCTATTTTTCTGCAATTATCATATGATATGGTCATTGCTTTGGTATGCGGGGGCTATTTATTTACTGGTAGTTTGAGGGCTAAAAGGTAGTAGACCTAATGTTAAAGCTATGTTTGGATGTGAGGTAAGGAGCGGGAAAGGAAGGAAAGGAAAGGGAAAGCAAAAGTGACCTTGTTTGGAATGAGGGGGAGGGAGGGGGAAGATTGTGAGGATATAGTTTGGAAGATCATGAGGATTATCTTAAATGAAAAATAGTTAAGTGAGGCTATCTTTTGTCTGAATCGTTGCCTTGCTGCCTGTATAGTGTATATGTGGCTATAGTCTTTCCCATTAGACTTTAATGTCATCTTTTACTTGTGGTTGCAGGATTATACCTCTATACAGTTACTGAGAGTAAGCTTTTAGTAGATACTTCAAGAGGAGAAACCTTACACATCAATGTAATTATTGTTCTTATATTTGTGCTGTAACTTTTATAGTTTTATTTAGCTCTTCATGTTCCAAATCCAGTCTATGGACTATGTCATGATTCGTGGGTTGTACAAGATTATTTTATGATAATTTACGAATTTGGTGATTTATTGTTGAGGCAAATTACGTAAATGTCCATATTCTAAATCATATTGTAGTCCATATTCTAAATCATATTGTAAGTTTGTGATTTTCCTTCTAACTTTTATATCCTGTAAGCTTGCCAACATTAGTTTTAAGATTGACTCTACTCTTTTGGGGTTCTAATTTGATTTTTTTTTTCCCTTGAAAATGCAGTTTGATGTCACTTTTCCTGCTGTTCGATGTTCAATACTCAGTTTAGATGCGATGGATATAAGTGGCGAGCAGCATCTTGATATAGTATGCACTGCTTATGTTAGCTTTTTATCAATTAATTTCCAGTTCCAAACTCCAGTAATTCCAACTGCATATATGGACTTTTTGCTTCATTGCATTCTTTCTTATCCTCTATCTTTCCCTATGTCTCATGTTTATATTATCTTTACTAATTATTACTTACACTACACTGTTTCCATTTGCAGCGACATAATATAATGAAAAAAAGAATTGATGCTAATGGTAATGTGATAGAAGTCAAGCAGGATGGAATTGGTGCACCAAAGGTTAGCTGAAATACTGAAGCACTTTTTTACTGCTTAATGTTTGCATTCTTTGGGTTTGATCCCATTTTTGTTGTTACATTGCTTTTGATATGTTTATGATTTACGCTTTAAGATTACAGTATGCATACTGCGTGTAGAACTCAACATCTATGTTCAAAAGAGTGCAGCTGCATACTGAGGAGTTCTGCAAACATGCCAATTTTTAATTCACTAGGGTAGTGAATGTTTGGCAGCAAAGTTCCTACAAGAGCAAAAAATAAGTGTAGCGGAGATGAGAATGTTGGTGTGAATAAGTGGACATACAAGAAAAAATAGGAGTTGGAACAAATGTGTTCAGGAGAAAGTTGGAGTAGCGCCTATTGAGGAGAAGATGACAGAAACTCACCTAAATTGGTTTGGTCATGTGAGAAGAAGACCAAAAGAGGCTCCAATAAGAAGAGGATCAAATGGTTGATAGTCTGATCAAAGAACAAAGAAAATTTTCTGAGAAACCATTAAAGAAGATCTTACTCTAAATGGTTTTATTGAAAATTTGGTTTCTGATGGAGTCGAAAGGTGCCAATTGATTCATGTAGCTGATGCCCGCTTAGTAGATAAGGCTTAGTTGTTGTTGTTGTATTTTAATATAAATAAAGAGGAACTATTATTAAGAGAAATGCTACTTCTAACGGGAAGTTTAGTGTCATGTTTTGTGATGTGCTCTGCGTTTTAATTGAATAAAATCCTGCCATCAAATCTGGTTTCCTACTATAGTGTACTTGACCCCCATTACATTTATACTTTCTGTTAGGGAATTTATGTTAGGCTATTATATGTTATTATTTTATGTTATTGGGCTGGGCTCATCTCTCTAGTCCTGATCCTTATTTGTTTATATAAAGATAGAGACAGGGAGACTGACAAAGTTATGTTAGTCATTCCTATTTTCACAATTTCTTCTTCCTCTCTAACACTTTCATTGTATTTGAGAACCCCATTGGCTAAGAGTTAATATTTGCACTAAGATGCTTGGAAATGAAAAGCATTATGCTTGTGTTTCTTTTCATATATGGCCGACTGGTAGGTGGTGGAACATGAAATGGCAGATGCTAGAATAGAGGTTTTGGCCAGTTACGGTCTTTGTGTTAGCTATTAGCTTTGAATGATGTTCAGATATATAATGCGAAAGGATTGTAGCATAACTGGTAGATTTCTTACTTAAGATAGGAATGATAATATGGATGATAGCATGATTGTTGCATATCAATGAAGCTCTTCCGGACTTGTCTGTGGGGATCTTAGTGACTTACATGGTTTCTACTGGCAACGAGAATCTTTAGATTGGATGGTGGTAATTCATTGTTAAAGAAGCTGGAAAGAGCTGAAGTGTACTAAGTCTGAAATACTCTTTTTGCTTGGGTTTGGCATTGTGTTGCTGATAGACCCCTACTATTGAGAGGCAGACCAAGGAAGGGAATGGCAGCAGGGGATGGGGGACATGTGTGGGCCGGTACCTGCTGCACCTACTGCATTACCTGCTGCCTGCATAGCAGAATGGAGAGGAGACAGAGCAGGGGATGGGCGGACATGTGTGGGCAGGTGGGAAAGCTGGATTTTCCTTGTAACAACCTGCTGAAGTGGCAAGTGGGGCAGGGGGCAGAGGGCAGACTGGGGGAGTGGGAAGGGAATAAGAGGAGAAGAGAGAAGAAAGAGGAGGGGGATGAATTGAGTACGGGAATTGGGACTTTTGGCTGGGAGGTTTGCAGACCCTCGAAGCTCTGCATTTTCTGTTTCTGTTCTTTTATTCTATCCTTGTATTTTTCTGCTTTCTGTTGAGTGTTTTCCTTATTTCTCTGTTAGTGTGAGGACCTGCACGGTTCTTGTAAGTGGGATTATTCCCATTTTCAGCAATTGAATATCAAGGTTCCTATCAGTTGCTAAATCTTGGTGATTACTTTTATTGTAGATTCCTTTCCAGCCTCATATTTGTTCTCCCAAGTAAATTTCCGGCCTCATAATCCCTAGCTTGAATGCTTTATTTGATCTTTGGTACTTAAAAAGATTGAATATGGTAATGAGTTGTCTACATTTGCAAAGACTGCATAAGGCATTTGGTTACCTGATGAATTTGCCTAGATTATATTTTGTTCTTGGTAATTATGCCTCTTCGTCACCTAGAATTACTAGCATAAATTAAGGGCAACTGTTGTTAATACCTTTGAATCTGATAGGCAACCTTTTTTTGTTAGTAGTCTGGGATACCTGGTTGTCTCTTGGAGGAGTTGAAATCCACTTTTCTTTTTTTCATCATATCTCTGCTAATTTTTTATGTTTATCGTTCAAAATACAAATGTCTACATTCATTCTATGTGCATATGAATTTACTTTTTTCTTCTTCTGTATATCTTTCCTAATGCAGATTGAGAGGCCCTTACAGAGACATGGTGGCAGACTAGGACATGATGAAAAGTATTGTGGTTCATGTTATGGTGCAGAAGAGGTACACTTGATCATTTAATATTTTTAAATTTGCTCTGGTTTTCTTATAATTTTGTAATTACAGTAAAATACGTTGGGTATCAACGTGGACTTTCAACACTTGTAAAGCTTTGATGTTTTGATTGATAATTTAAAAATTTTAGGTGGGAAGAAAATTGGTTTTCGATTTAAGGGTTTTATCTGAAAAAAGACAAGAAATTAGGTTTCAAGGATACAGTTTCAGAATTTGGTGAGATTTAGCCGTAAGATTTTTTTTTTTTTTTTGTATCTGAAACAACAAGGCGTTTATCAGGGTTAATTATGAACCAAAGACAAAAGATGGAGATTAGAGACTTGGTGGAATGATATATTTCTTTTTGAAACACTGTCAGGCTGTCCTAGTGAAAATTGCTTGGAAAACAAGTTATGTAATCTGCATATTTATATAATATTTTGTTGGCTTAATTAATGAGAAATGAGTATGATATTTGGGAGCTATCTGTATCACTATCACTTTCACCATTCACCAATAATACAACTTTTGGGTGATTTTGTCTGTTTGAATGGAAAGTTTCCAACTAATGTTGATATCTAGTAAAACTTTTTAATATTTACTACCATCCTTCTGTGTGACATTTTTTGGGCCCTAGCCTAATATTCTTTGCAAAAGATGTTGATATCATGGGAAATCCAATTTAATACTTTTTAGATAATTATTTTAAAAATTAGCAGTGTTTTGTATACCCATAGTTTTCCTACCACTGACAGTTTTTTCTTTGATATCTTCATCTTCAGTGGCATGCCTTATCTGACTAATTAATATTGATCTTCTCATGTTTATTGGAAAAATAGAAAGATATTATCTTTCTGTATGCTTCTTAAGCACTGTAATTATTATCTCTGTTATTTTTGAGTGACAATGGTAATAACAATGATAAATCATAATAAGACTAATTTCGTTAATTTGTTCATCAAAGTATATATCCTAGATGAAGTTAGGGTAGTGGAAATGTCCTTAGAGTTGCATGGTTGGAATGCTGGTACTAGAACTTTTGACTTGATTAACACAGTAGCATTTATTCACGTGGGATCCAAGAATCTTTGGATGCTCTGGCTAAATTGTATCTGTTCTGTGAACTTGTGCACTTTTCAATACAATGCATCTTATACTCTCCAATTGTTTCTTAATTTCTTACATTCTCTCTCTCTCATATGCAGTCAGATGATCACTGTTGTAATTCTTGTGAAGAAGTGCGTGATGCATATAAGAAAAAAGGATGGGCGATGACAAATATGGATTTGATCGACCAGGTCGGCTTCATACTCTTCTATTACTTATGTAGTCTGGAATTTTCTGTGAATTCAAAGGCCATACTTGAGGCTGTAGATATTTCATATATGTTGTTGCTGAAGCATATTATATTAACAGTCAGCTGATTGTTAGCATAAACTATATTTTGTTGGGTCAAAAACCGCTTTGATACCAACTTGAAATTTGAGAGTATGCTGGAATTGTGTGTGTAAACCAGACCACACAAGGGTATATTTATAGTTGTGACTATTAATTATAGCCATAATTACATGAGTATTTATTTCTTAAAATTTCTCCTTAATTAGACCCCGAATTGACTTTACACATATACATTGATTACCAAGCAATAACTGGTATTTAGGGGAAAAGGGACTCCCTTGATATTGCAGTGCCGTGATTTATACAAGCCATATATGCATTCCATTAGCAACCTTTATGTGAACCCCGAATTCAATGTGCACAACCTTACATGAGCACTAAATACAATGTGCACATGCATGGCAGGAAAATATACAATATTTATGGTCAATCACATGCCAACATCACAAGCTTTGAGCTTGTATTCAGAATGTACATGTTGAAAAAATTAGAAAAAGAAATAATGTGTGGAGGAGTTAGAGACAGATATGCGCACACACGTAATGTGTGTGTAAATATCGATACATACCTTAATACAGATACTTTCCTATATTCTTAACAGTACACTAGATAATTTTCTCCTGTGTTTAATTGTATATCTGTGGTTTCCAAGCTATGGAAATCATCTTCTAGTTTTAGAGCCTTTGGCAACCCAAACTATAGCATTCTGACCATTTGGTTTTGCTTTTTAGTGTAAAAGAGAAGGTTATGTACAAAAGGTAAAGGATGAAGAAGGTGAAGGATGCAGTATTCATGGATCTCTTGAAGTTAATAAAGTGGCTGGAAATTTTCATTTTGCAACTGGGAAAAGCTTTCATCAATCAGCTATCTTCCTGACTGATTTGCTTGCTTTACAGAATAATTATAATGTAAGACTGAAACTAGATTTCTATTATTCCCTTGTCTGAATTAAAAACTATTATATTGTGGAATCTTTGATAAATTGCCAATGTTTTCTCTTTGCTGGCAATCTCATAATTGATTTTCAAAGCATGATATATGATGCAGATAAGCCATCAGATCAACAAATTAAGTTTTGGTGACCACTTCCCTGGATTGGTAAATCCTCTTGATGGGTAATTTTTTCTTTCTTCACCAGCAGAAGTATTTATTTTCTGGCGACAGGGACGGCGTAAATGGAATGCTTAAATTTGGATCTAATGCCTTAGGAACTTAATTCTAGAGCAAATTACTTTCCCCACCCTGCATTTTGCACCATAGACATGCCCTCTATCATGAAAACTTATACAAAATTCCCTTGTATTTACAAAAAACACTACAACAAAATAACATATTCGTTAACTAAGTTGTTACCTCATAGATGTTTTGTGGTAAAATGCCATTTCTATGTTGAGAAATAGGGAATAATACATTCATTTGGTGTAGCTGAACCTTCAATTCAAATGGATGGGCACCAAAATGAACCTTCAACTTAGCTACACCAAATGAATATCTTCTTCCCCTTTTCTCAACATATGGAGTTGAACAAGGATAGGAATGACATTTGATGACAAAAACATCAATAAGCTTACAGCTAATGAATCTATTATTCTTGACATAATTTTGAACTTATTATTAGCCTTTTTCAACAAATAAAATGGAGTTTTGTAGAGGTAATAACCCTATAGGGGAGGGGAAAGTAATTTACTCTTACTCCTAAATCCTAATGTACCCAAAAATTGAAGTGACTATATATATATATATATATGTATGCTGCAATGAAGTTTTGCTGTGAAATTTTAGCAGATGCAGCAAATAGTGAATTTATTTTCTCTTTCTCTTTCCTCTTCTTAGTGGGATGTAATTTGACCATGAGTGTGAAGTTATTTTTTCATGCATTATACTTAATAATGGCCTTTAATTATAAATGAAAATGCTTTGACTAAATTTTTCTTGCCCAACCATTTAAGCTCTCTTCCTTTTTCTCTTTTCCTTCTAATGGGTTTGCAGGGTGAAATGGGTGCAAGGAACAACTCATGGTGTGTACCAGTATTTCATAAAGGTTGGTACTATCGGGATATTTTCTTCATTAAATTTCTTGTTTGCATTTTTAAGTTTATTAACTAAGTACTTGGTAATGATGTTAAATTCAACTAATGTATTATTTTTTTTATATAATATTATGAAATAGGTGCCTGATGATTTGGAGTGTGAGCTATTAGCTAAAACACAAATTATTATTTTCATGGAAACTATTAATATTGAGTTTATCATGATACTTGCAATATATTAATGTTATTATGAATTTCTATTATGTTATTACCCTTTTCCTGCTTTCAGGTGCACTTCTGATGACATGATATTGCTTTCATTTTTTAACAAACTCTTCCAGTATTTGTCTTGTATACGCTATAGAAGAGAAGCAGCAAAACCATGTTGAATGTTTGCTTCAAAATATTGCATCCAATGTTGTTTTTATGCTTTTCTTCAAAATGTCTGAACGTTTTCTGTGTATGCAATTTATGCACTGAGTTTATGCTTGTTTGGACATTTTTTGTGTACACATTGCAGGTGGTCCCTACAATATACACAGACATTAGAGGTCATGTTATCCATTCAAATCAGGTATTGTTAAATATCATAAAATACTATCATTTCATGTTGTTCATTGGATAATGCCTAAGTAGCATCATAAATGTTATTATACAGTATTCTGTGACTGAGCATTTCAAGAGTTCAGAGTTGGGTGCAGTTCCTGGAGTTTTCTTCTTTTATGACATATCGCCAATCAAGGTAAGCAGTCTACCTTTTCCTTTTTAATTCCAGAAGAATACTCAATCTGCCAGTAAAATTGAGCAGTTTTACCCAATCTAAAATTTGAAGCTTTTTTTTCCCCCATGCCTGCACTGGAAATTTGTGTTTTTCGACTTCAATTTTACTCAACTAAGCATGACATAATAGTCTCAGTCTTTCCAATAGCATAATACCTTTTGAATATTACCACATATAGTGAATGAGGCACATATGGGGAATCGGGGTTTAGTACCAAGCAGATTGTGATCTCTTTCCTCCTGTGCTGAGATTGTATCAAGCAGTGTATTTGACAGTTCCCATTTCCCACTAGAAATAGGAATGTTAAATCCATCCTGTTATTGGTATTCTTTATTCAGTCCTTCTTCAGAACTATGGAAGGACAAATAATATTAAAAGGCAAAGATGTTATTTAGTTTTATTTTATCCTTTCTTTTTTCCCTCTTTATTCCATTACCTAAAATAACATTACTAGTGGGATTCAAATAATTACTGGAGACTGAAGTGAGATTGTTAATTTTAGTTTTTAATTTTTTTCCATCAAATTGATTCCTATGCATCCCCTTGTTCTATAAATTACAGAACAATGTGAATCAACTGAATTATGCTGTTAAGTTCTTACAGCTGACTCAGTTGATACGTATTGTTCTGTAATTTGTAGAAAGTGTGGACTTTGTTATATGCTCACTTAGTGAACTGATATGTTTTATGTTGCAGGTCACCTTTAAAGAGGAACATATTCCATTTTTACATTTCATAACCAATATTTGTGCAATTATTGGAGGTAATTCCTTGCTGTCTCTTGCGTCCTGCCCGGATCATCAACTTAATGAGGGTGAATAAATTAATTACTCATCAAACAATTACATAAATATCGTTGTGAGTAGTGTTAATGAAAACTGTAGAAATTTTAGCTGGTATGAACTAGTTAGCTACATGATAATTGTAGCAAAACTTATCACTTCACCATTTGTTCTAACGTATATTGCTTCACAGAAGTGTGCTTGGTAAAACTCAACTGATCCTTTGCCAAGACATTTGTATTTCTATTGGAGTACTCTTGAATACATAAAATTCTCTCTCTCTCTCTCTCTCTCTCTCTCTCTCCATATGTATATGTCCATGCATGTCTCTGGGCTTGTCCTACTCTTTATCCACTTATCTGTAAATTATGGTTATCTAAGTTTTTTCCATCTGAAGCAACTGATCAAAAATGGATTTCAACCTTTCTACATAGGTATATTCACTGTTGCGGGAATAGTAGATTCATCTATATATTATGGCCAGAGAACAATCAAGAAGAAGATGGCGATTGGAAAATTTAGATGATGTGGTCAACTGGTCACCATCCTGCATACGTGCTTTAATGTCCTAATAGAGGCTGCTTATGACGTACTTGGTTGGCTGGTGCATTGGATGTTGTTCACACCAAGGTTAAGCATAGCTGGAGATTCAGTCGGTGAATGAGGTGTATTTTTATTGGGTCCAGAAATCCTTTGATCTGTAGCAATCTCATTTCAGTTGCTACTTTGGCTTTTTATGTACGGATGCTGATGTGGAATGCACGAGCAAGAGTTGGAATTTCTACATGTTTTTGCTGCATAATGACTTGATTCCGCATAACATATTTACGATTTGATTTTATTCCTCCTGCTGTCACCAATGCTGTAATCTATCAAAGACTTTCATGTTACTTTAAGAAATTGAAGCTGTCAAGTTGATTCTGTGAGACTGCTGGAACACCAAGACTCTATAATGCCATGTTTCGTTGTCATGTTGGTTGTCATGGTAAAACAAAACAAGATGAGAATTTATAATTGGAATGAACAAAATTCCCAATAACACATTGTCATCTTAAAATCTACAAATCAATATATAGATTCTATACTAGGGCAAGGCACAGCTTAGCTACACCAAAGAGACTAGGTTATTTTGTCGTCTACAAACCAATTTATAGATTGTATGCTACTATATATACGGCAAGGCAAAACTTAGCTATACCAAAGAGAATTTAGATTCTCTTCTTTCTTTTTTTTAATAACATGAGAGAGTCCTATTATGAGAGATAATACAAAATCTATATTTGAGGTGCTCATCATGATTGATTATAAAATTTATAAAAATTTTATTCAAAATCATTATGTCTTTCTCTCTCATAATATGACTTTCTCTTGTTCTTAAAAAATAGAAGAGAATCCAAATTCCACCAAAGAGACAATGGATGATAGAATTGGAATTGATTAAGAATCTTAAATATTATGTTTTAGACAAATAAAGAATTGATTCATAGATTGTAATTTTAAATTAAATTAGAATTCTATTTAAATAATTTACCAAAGTTTATTAAAAAATATAATAAATAAATTTAAATTAATAAATATAATACGTGGTGGTTGTCATAGTATATCGGCAACGATACTTGTTGGAGTATGTTGCACGCTAATGGCAAGGGTTATCGGAGTACGCTAATTGTAGTGATAATGAAGAATAAAGTATGAAATATTATTTTAATTTTTTGCCATTTCACACTCTAAAAAATGTCTTTATGCTTGGAATTATAATTTTTAAGGTCTAAGTTAAGAATTAGTAATAGTGTAAACTAGTTATTTTTTGATTTTATGAAGTTAATACTCATAATTAAAATTAGTTATCAAATATCTATTAATTATTAATTCTCTAAGATAAAAGTTTGAAGCCCACCAATTATTATAATTAATTAATAAATATTCAACAACTCATTAAGATATCGGTATTCAAAAATTAGAAAAAATTATGGATACTTGGATAATCGGTAATCTCCTTTGTAAAAATAATTTCTTTTTTTTCATGCTCAAACTCCCGAAATTCTGATGTTAACATACGGACTTGTAAATCAACAAAATGCACCTAACAATAGAGTTGCAAAATCCAACAAAGCCTATCCAACCTTCACGAAGCTTAACCATCTTTCTCTTAACTTTGATTTGAACTGCAGTATAGCAGAACACGGCATAGCCAGAGATGAACGTGCACACCTTGAAAATTACTGTTAATCCTTTTAGAAGCTACTCATTAGAGTCTAAAGCGTATACAGGAACACATGCCAGTTCAATATTGTGGAATTCAAATGCAAAGACACAAACTACTCAGAATAAGGAAAGACATCCAAGTCCAAAACATAAAGTGTTAAGCAGTGAAGAAGCAATCCCTCCTGTTTCTACCTTTGAACATATAGTATTTTCTGACAGATTGTATTAAGAAAAAGAGCAAAAGAGAAACCCATCAGTGATAGAAGAAAGATAAATCAATAATCTGAGAAATGTTTGCTTGATGATCATTAGTAAAATTCCAAAAAATAATAGGCAACTGAACTTGACTAACAAATTGAATATTAAGATTGCCTGACTCTAGAATATTGGGAATGATAACATATCCGCTAGCATACAATTATTTAGTCTCTATGAGAACCTGAATCCCTCCCTGACTAACAGAAATATTGGAAAGCTTCAACTTGATAGCTTCAAACTCTGCATTTTCCATCTCTTCACTAGTCAACCAGAGAGGTAAACAGTGATCAATCAAGTCCTTTCCACAATTCAAGGGTGAACCTCCCTTAAAAATCCGGGTTCTCCCAAACCTCATAATTCTTGCTAAGTTAGAATCAGAAGGCTCCTCAGAATAACTCTCAAATATTTCCCTGATGGCATCGCACCAGATAGGTCGAGCAACCTTAAGGAAGTCATGCAACACTAGTACTGGAAGGTTCACACTTCCCAGTTCAGATTCATTGCGCCCTCCTCTCCCATGATAGTCTGAGCCTCCAAGCTTTAAAAGCCCATAGGCATCGGCTAGATCACTATATGCTGCAGGACCAAAAATTAATATGAAGGAAAAAGATTATTAAGATGATTTTACTTCTATTTGTACTTAATTAAATAATATCACAGCACAATTGTGGCCTCATGACATGTAGTTGGTAAGATTAGACAGTAAATGAATGTGTTTGTTGTGCATATTGTTCTTATACCCAAAATGATATTGACAGTATAGAGATTTTTACAAAATTTTCAAACTGGAAAATTTATGAGTGGATATGGAAAGCCTTCAGTTTATCAGCTAGCCAACTGTTAGAGACAATTTAGAGTTCTCATCCCCAAGTTGATAGACCAATGCATTTCTCTCTCCCAAAGTGGACCCAAGACTTTAAAAGGTAAGCAGAGTATCAGACAGTTGAATAGGGAATGTGGAAGAAGGAAGGGGGGAGAGGGAGTGAGAGATGGCGTGTAGTGCAATCTGAATAGTTTATGGTTTCTGTTTTTGAATAAATCTGAATAATTTATTATTCAACTTCGTATGAGAATGTACATCCACGCTAATTTTGGTTTATAAGAAGATTGATAATCATAAACTATGTAATAACACCATTTTAATGATTAAGCAAATGAGCAAATTTTACTATTGAGAAGTAAATCATATACCTGCCAGCTTTCCATCACTTTTGTAGACCTCCATCCCATGAAGGCCAGCTTCTTTTAACCTCCTGACAATAGGAACAGGATTTTTTAATGCCCATGGATGAGCCAGTACAGCAACACCCCCAGTATGACATATCATTTTTATTGCTTCCTCTGCCGAAGGCTCACTTCCCCTGAAATACAAATGTCATATCCTTAACCTTTTTCTTTAACTACACAAATAGTTACAGCCTACAAGGCTACAAGAGCAAGAATGCAATATTACGTGGAGTAAGCAGGTCCACCATCAAAAAGATATCGGGCAAAGGCTTGTCTGAGATTTTCTACATAACCTGCCTCAACCATAGCACGGGCTACATGAAGCCTCCCAGGGGCAACCCCCTTGCCTGCAATCCTGCAAACATGCTCCCACTTAAGAGGCAACTTGAGCTTGTTCAGTTTTAAGACAATGTTCTTTGCACGAAGAAAGCGACCATCCCTTATATTTGATAAAAACTTGTCCAGCTCCTCAAACCTTGTTGGCCCAATGCTGCTGTAATATGCTAAAATGTGAACCGGTTCCTCTGCTTCAGAGTCTCCTCTGCCAGTGTATTGTCATACCATACATCAGAAGTATTGGAGAAAAAGGATAAGCATCAGAAGTAATACTTTGTAGTTCCAGCTTTCCAATTTCCATTAATTGATTTAGAATAAATTGTCGTTTATAAAATTTCCCCCACCCCCTCTCTCTCTAGAGAGAAGCAACAAAAAGTAACTTGAAGAGCAACTGGCAGATTAGGAATGATAATTGCACTTTAATTATATAAGCATCATGATTAGTGCCAATCCAATTAATAAGAATAAAGAATCCATAATATTTAAGAATTACCTTGGAGAAAATATTGCACTGATTTCAACCCCTGGGATTATCTTGATGCCATATTTACGAGCTAATTCTACAGCCTCAGGGATGCCTGACATAGTGTCATGATCTGTCAGAGCAAGAACTTTCACCTGTTATAGCAAATAGTATTAATTAAAAATGTGCCTAACACTAAAAAGAGTAAGCCCTATGCAAAGTTGATGCATTAGCCAATCATCTTTTAATATCATCACCAACAGGGCTTTTGAACTAACTGGAATGCAATTTGTTTACGATATAAAACCATTTAAGTGCTTCCATCAAACAGTTTAAACTTTTAGGAAAATTGGTCCTTGACAGGCTATCATAGCCTTTATGACTAGTGGTCACTAGTTCAATCCTTGCCATCCCCTATTTCTTCATAATTAAGTTGAATTTTAGCACAAAATAAAATAAGCCCATGCTTTGTCTACGCTTCAAGCACAAAGGATTTTTGCATTAGAGAGCGTGTTAAAGATATAAAACCATTCAAGTACTTTCACTTAACAGCTTAATCTTTTAGGTGAGTTAGTTCTTAACACAATCCAAAAACATATCTAATATGTTTTCATAAAGAGTAAAATAAAACAATAGCCTTCTTTTTCTAATATCAAATAGATTTCAAACTACCAAAATCAACTGGGTACTTTCATTGATCACAATGGGCAAAGGAAAGAAAAGTGTAAGCACATAATAAAGGAAGAGAAAAAGATTTGTCACACACACATGTTTGTTACGTCATATGATTTAAACTTTGAAACCTGTGTCACAGGTCTGCAACAGTAAAAGAAGTTCATCAGGGTTCAGAACTTTAAGGAGTAAATGGTTTTTCAAGCATTGTTCAGAAGGTGAACACAGTAGTCTTGTTATCTCTTTACAAGGTGATCAGATACCAAGGCTTTCACGAAAATTTACTTGCATATGTGACAAACCTTAATCCTTTTACTCCGTAAAAAACTATGGAGAAAGTCACTTGCTATGAGCAGTGATACTGTGGAACCATAATGAATGTTTCAGTACAAAATGAAGGTACTTTCTATAAATTTGCGTATTTTGGATTCCCCCATCACAGGGAACCTTCATTCTTTGGCAACAATCGAGAATAAACCATGGTAAGATTCTTTTATTGATAAGAAGCCCAATATGTCAAAAGCAGCCTTTTAACTGAAAGGGAGAAGAAGGACTTGTTCTGGTGGAACAACATAATGTTATAACCACTCTTCTCAAATGCATTCAGAGTGCCATAGACAATCGCATATGCTTGCCTGCTCATGCAGCCAAGTATCATCCAAATTAATGTCACTTTCATCAGAGATTTTATTTTTCTATAGGAACAATTACATAAAAAATATCCAATAAAAAGGCAACTCCTTTTAGAGATTTTATTTTTCTATAGGAACAATTACATAAAAAATATCCAATAGAAAGTTTGATGCAGATGTTCAACAAGAAAGTTCACCATCAGACTTAAGCATCAAAATACAATTTTGAACGATATATAAACAACCAAAGCTATCCTCTGATTATTAAAAAGCAAACACAAAACCAACGAACAAAAAAAAAAAGATAGAAACTTACGCCGTTCATGTGAGCTCTCTCAACCACCTTCGAAGGGGACATGAACCCATCACTGAATTTCGAGTGTGAATGCAATTCAAACACCACCTTCTCCCCACCCCTCCCCAGAGTTTTCTGCACCCCAAAATCATCCACAACACAGGAAGCAGCAGAAGGAGCCAAAGCAGAAGAAGGCTGATTCAAGAAAACCCATTCACTCACAGACTTGAAAGCCAGAATCTGCTCATGGGTCATCTTCTTCTTGCTCCCTCCCCGCTTCTTCTTGTTCTTCTTATTGTCTTTGGCTTTTTTGGAGCTCTCCTTATTGCTGCCGCAATTGGAATTGCTCGTGCCCTGAAGCACATAACCATCTCCCATCACTTGATTGAGCTTTTTGCCCAAAGCAGTGCAGAAAAGATTAAATTTTTGAAGGGAATTTTGGTTCGTTCTTAGGCCATCAGGGTAGGGCACATGACCCTATGCAGAAGGAATGTAAGAGGGAGGGGCTAGATGCAATAAATGCAGAAGAGGAGAGGTAGAGAGGGTTTCCCTTCTACTTGGAAAAAAAAAAGGTGCAGTCTTATTCTTTTTAGTGTCACAGGTGTCCTCACCCTTTGGTGCCTATGCACAGACAGGTTGTACCCAATGGTCTATGCTCTTTGCCATATACGGCTAACCCTTTTATCTCTTTGGTTTCTGGGGAATATTTTGCCTACAATAATTCCAGTAATTTTTATCAAAGTAAAAAAAAAAAAGTAATCCATGCTAATTCTGATTTTTTTGTTTTGTTAAATATATATCGGAGTGTTATTAGAATTGAACTGAAATAAATAATTTAATTAATTTAACTGTGAATTAAATTTAAAGATTATTTTAAATTAATTAAAATTAATTAAATTTTTTTAAAAATATATTATTATTATATGTAAATATTTTTTTATGATATTATCTAATTTAATCAATCAATTTAAATAGTTAAATTAGTTAAACATAAATAAATTTTTTTATCAATTTACAGTTTGATCTGATTTTAATAATATTGATATACTAGGATAGCTTGAACAATGTACTTCAAATAAATAATTTGTCAAAATATATCTTGTTTAGTTTTTAAAAAAAAAAGAGTTTAAAGAAAGGATAAAGTATCCATTCTAGGACTAAGATATATTATAAATTTTAACGAACGTTAGAGTGATATTTATAAATTATTTATTAATAAAAAATTTTAAAAATCAAATTAAAAAACTTTTAAAAATTTTATCAATTAAACTAACTTTAATTAAAATATGTCAATCATTCAAGTTTTGAACTTTTGTTGTTATTTTAATATTATTTTTGTAAAAATAAATTTAAATTAAAAAAAAAGTATTTTAATTTAGGGTCAGAACTAAGTCAAGAATTGAACTTGCTATTACAAAATTACGAATACCCACCCATAGTCTTAATAATGCTTTCCTCAAATTGTGTTTAGAAGGTTACGGAGGAAATTTTCATTATTGTTTTTTTATGATAAATCGATATAGAAGGACTTGTTTAATCAAAAATATAAAAGGACTTGTAATTATTATTCACATTGGACTAATAAAACGAATAGGTCAGATCATAAAACAAGAACAATTAAATCGAGAGAGAGAGAGAACAGTGACAGTACACAACCAGAGGAACAAGAGTTACAATTCAAGACAGGAGGTCCGGAGAGAAGTACCGCCACTACAGGAAAATGACCACACGATGGGGTAAATTAAAAAAAAAAGGATGAAAATAAAAATAAAAATCATACAACAATTAACACTCTTTAATTTGCCAATTGAGCAGACTTCAAAGCAAGTGAAATCATAGTGTACTTAATGCAAATAAGACTATAGCAGCAAACCTTTTTTTATTTTATTTTTTAATTTAAATTGGCAAGCAGGAAGCTGCATATTTTTTTCTCTGAGTCAAATACTGAAATACAAATTCACTAAAAACAAAATACAACAAAGAAATGGTCATACGCCCTGCATTTATGTTTGCAACTTCTGGGTCTTATATAAGCTAAAACAAATCTAATGTCCTGTCATTGTTCTTTCTCCATATAGCACACAGTAAATTTCAAAAACAGGTTAATGTCAGCTTTTTATTAGTTGTTTCAATGGTGGTGGTGGTGACAACCCATTGAACCCAATTGTAATGATTTTGACTACAACAACTCAACCTTTTAAAATTGTATGGCCACAGTTTTTCTCAGTGGATCAGCTCTCCGGGCTTCTCTCTTGATGCTGCTTTCTCATGGTTTTCCTTTTACCATTCTCAGAGGCTGATAAGTTCATTTCATCTTTGTTTTTACTTTTGGAGCTCTCATATAGGAAATCAATTATCAATTACCAAACATGTTATCAATCTTTATAATCCAATCCCTTTCGCATTATCTTTTTAAAACATTTATATATTTTGTATAAAATTATTAATTAATAGTTTAAAACATTTATTTTTTAAAATAATTTATATTGTTCATACTTCATAGCACATCCAAATGATACGTGCTGCAACTTCCATTTTCCTTTATTTTCCTTTCTCTCCGTGGTATAATTGCTTCTCAATTCTCATCATTTCATGGTCAATGTTGGGTCGTTTTTGCTTTTCTTTTATTTGTCATTGCTTTCCAGCATTTCTCAGAGTTCCGTACATTGTAGCCCCCTTCCCCTCTATCCAAAGAAACCCGCTGTTCTTTCTCTGTCATATTCAGACAAGTCTCTTTGGATCATTATTGGGTGCACATAAATGCTTGGGGCAATCAAATGCATGCAGGATACAAGCCTTATTTTCTTCATCGGGGGAACTCTGCAACTGATTTTCTAGGAAACTTCAGCCAAAAAATAAATTCTGGGAAAACAATTAAATGAATTATCTAGTTTTGAATTCTTTTATTTAAAACATTTTCTTGTTTCGTCACTAACTTATGCATTTTTTTTCTTCTTTTTTTCTTTTTTTTTCTTCTGGCTGATGGCCTTCACTGATGGGAGACACAGTGGTTTTTTATGAATTATGTTATTCTTATCTTTTATTTTTATATTTTTCTTTATATACTTACCTTCTATAATAAAAAATAAAGAAAAAAAGTAAAAATAAATAATTCTTTTTCTTTTTTTTTTATAATTCACAATAGATATATAAGAACAACATTTTTTTTCTTTATTAAGCACACGCAATCCCAGAAGTATCTAAAATATAACAAGTACAATAATCCCAGAATTAAGCATAACATAACAGGTTTTTGCACTCTGCCATGGACTGGATTTCGATGTATGCTACTACACAAGGCATCCAAGCTCCTCATGCACGTAACAGTAGGGTACTAGGGAGATAGCAACGTTACTGTAGAAGCATAATAAAGCTGGAACCGGTGACGTACTTACTACGTTGTTATCTGAATCAGATCTCTCTACAATAATGCCTCAATGCCCATTAAGCGTCGCAGATTTGCAGCACTTGGGCACGTTGGACTACACCAGGGTTGCAAACTGCATGCAAACACAGACACCCACGCACACAAATTAAAGGGCAGAACCCCCAATTGACCAATTGGTGCAATTCCTTTATTGTAGCGTCTCGTGTCAGGGCAGGTATATATATATATGCAGGCACTGGCTATAAATAGATTGGTGATGCATGGATGGTAATTTATTGACATCCTCTGGGTTAACTTGCTTCTGTTCAAAAATGAAGTGGGATGACATGCAAAAGTTAATCGTTTTAGTTAGTATATCACGATTTCAGTAATACAGATTTTAGAGTTATCGTTTGAGGAAGACTTCATTCTTTGCGCTTTCAACTTAAAAGAGGGAGATTTTTTTTTCCACTTTTTATTGGAATATATTTGAATTGAAAGAAAATAAAAAAATAGAAGGTTTATTTTAAAATTAGAAGTTTAAAATATTTAAAATAAATTTTTATCTTTCTTTTTTATCTTTATCTTTTTTATCTAAATATATCTTTAGAGGCTAGCACTTGGCAGTAGTTAGTTGCTTGTGAGGAGTTTGGAAAGAAAATTATTATATATTTTCTAAATAAATATTTTTTTATTTTATATAAATAGATGTAAGATAAATAAATAAATATTTATTTGTATAAAGTGAAAAAAGATATTCCGGTAACGTAATTTCTCTTTTGGTAGTGGGTCTGCACCTGATCTGTATTGGTTATATCAGCTTTGTTTGATGTGAAAATTTGTATGCATGTGGGATCCCGTCATTAAATACAAGACTATTTAAAACCCCGGCTAAAGCACCCGTACACCAATTAAACACTCACGGTCTTAAATCCTATTTCACAGTTCTGCCCATGTAATGGCAAGCAATATCCTGAATTTTAATGCAATAAAGAAACCATTAACAACTATAATAACTCTCTAAATTACGTTGTACCTTAGAAACTGGCTTACGAATATTTTACTAGGGTTAGCACCATTGAGAGTATGAATTTTATTTAAATTCTAATTTGGATTATTCATGTACTACATTAATAAAATAAAATAGTTAAATCAAATATTAATTATATTTAAAATTCTATAAAATTTTAAGAAATTAATATATTTCATGAGAATTTTCAATTCAAATGTTTTATTGATAAAATTTATTATTTATAAAAAAATTATTCATAAATAATTTCAAGCCTTCATTTTGAGAGAAAAACAATAGGCATGCAAAAGTGCACTTTTTTTTTTTTGGTATACAGCATGCAAACATGAACTTTGTTTTAAATAATTGTGACTTCAGTTAGAAAGGGGAAAAAAAAATGTTCTCAGTTAGAGGTCCAGGCTTGCATCATCTATTTTTTTATGTGCAATAATCCCTGAGGTACTGGTTGAAATTAAGAGAATAATAAGTTAGAGACCTATCCCCCATGTTCATCCTCCTCTTCTTCTGATATCAATGGGACCTGTATTTTCTTCACTTCTCTCACCACCTCCACCATTTCAGGTTGATTATCTGGAAACCTCTCAAGTCCCAATGAAACGTCTGAATTCTTAAGCAATTTTAGAGTGGCTTGAGAAAATATTTTTATTTTCAAAATTTTAAATTTTAAAAAACATATTTATTTAATTTAATTTTTAAAATAAATTACTCAAACATCTCCTTTTTTTTATCTGTTTTTTCATACTTTCTCTATTTTTAAGATTTACACAGACTTTCTTTCTCAATAAATTTATGTGTTGCTTATTTTTAAAATATAAGAGAGGTCTGTGTAAGTATTTACAAGAATATGTATAGATTTTTGAAAATACTTAAAACAATATGTATAAATCTTGAAAAGAGAATAAAATTTGTGAAAAAACAAATAAATAAAGAGAAAGCTTGGAATACTTTATTCTAATTTTTATTATAATTACATAATAATCACTGCATTTTTAGCTTTCATAAAAACGATTATTTCTTATTTTTAGATTTAGTCTTACTTTAACAAATGTTTCCAATACAGCATAACCAAAAATTCTTTTGCCCATATATGTTTTTGTCCAATATTTGAGCAATCCTTTCTTCCCTCACTGCTGTGTAAACCCAACTACAGAGGCCCACTCCATTGGGCCCAGTGGGACTGTGGATGCAGATCATTATCTTCCTGTTCAAATTTCTATGACGAGGAATACCAAAAAAAAGAAAGGAATTTCTATGAGGAACGATAGCTCTAAACACCAATCGGATTGCAATGTAACTTTTCTTGTATGCCCATAATCCGGTGATTTGTAAACATCATACGGTTTACAGTTTTACACAATCCACCGTAATTATACAAAATTTAACAATGGCATACAACTTTTTATAGATTTAATCTTGATCTGCTATCAGTAAATTATTTTTATACTATTATCTAATTATATTTTATCAAGTGCTTGACTTTTTAGATAATTATTATTTTAGTTAAAATTTTGTAATGAATTTATAACTTATGATTAAATGATAGTATAAAATTTTTTATACTGACAGTAAATCAAAATTAAACTCACTCTTCGATTATTAGTTTAAAAAGTTTTATACTATCATCTAATCATGAATTGTCATATTATTTAAAAAATTTGATTATGATAATAATTATTTAAAAAATTAACAATTGCTTAAAAAATTTGATTATGATAACAATTATCAAAATTTTGTAATAAATTTGTAACTTATGATTGAATAGTAGTATAAAAATTTTTATACTGAGAGTAGATCAAAATTAAACTCATTCTTCAATTGTTAGTATAAAATATTTTATACTATCATCTAATCATGAGTTATCATATTATTTAAAAAATTTGATTATGATAACAATTATCTAAAAAATTAATAACAAGTGATTAGATAGTGTAAAATATTTTATACATATACAGTGAATCAAAATTAAATATAAATTAAATATACAAAACTCATGTTACAAAAATAAAGTGTACACAATCCACAATAAACATACCACTAACAATATTTGAGCTTATTATATACTTGTTTAAAATCAACACATTTTTCAAAAATAACAATCATAAGTAATGATGGTTAACAAATGGGAAATTCCAACCTTCCAGCGAAAGCGCTGAGCTTATTATAATAATCCTTAAACAAAGGTGATCAACAAACTTTTTTTTTTCTATGACATTCTTCTTTCTATGGGTGTAAGACCTAACCCAAACCAGAAGTCAGGTTTGAACCTAAGCTAATCAGGCTGGGTAAGACTCGATTTCAATAAAAAAAGTTAGACCGGGTCTAGGTCTAAAAAATTTTGTCAGTATACTTTCAGATCGAGTCTGGGTCATCCTTCGAATTGACCCAACTAGACAAAAAATTACATAATATTTTTTTAAAAATATTATCTCATATTTATTTTTTAAATTCATACAAATATTATCATATTATAAATTAAATATTAAAAAAATTATTTTAAGTTTCTTACTTTTAAAAATTAAAGTTTTATGACTTAATTTATTAATTAAATATGTTAAAATATAAATTATATTTAAATTTTGGGTTAATCCGATTTATACTTAGTTCTATTCGGACCATACAAAGATTCAAGTATGATCGGGTCTGTTCAGATCTAAGATTAGATTTGAGGTAACAAAATTTGCCCAGTCAAAATATCAGACCGAGTTTGGGTCAAATCAAATCTAACCCAACCTGACCCATGAGCATACCTATTCTTTTTTTAAACAATTAAGCTCTTACTCCAAAAACTTTTTTCTGATTCTATTTTAACTAATTAATCACGAAAGAAAGTTATTATAAGGTATGTCACTTTAAATTTTTATTTTTCATTTCCGTTTTTCTTTTACTCTTTTAATTTTGTTTTATTATTAAAATTTCAAAATTCTTAAATTATTATATAAATTTTTTTTACACTAATAAATAAATTCTACTGTTGAAATTCTAAATTAGTTATATAAAAATATAATAATTGTCACGTTTACAATTTTGGCATATTTCTTTATTTAATTTTTTTGTATTTTATAGTATTTATAAATTATTTTTATTTTTCATTATTTTTACTATATTATATATTTAAGTCTATATTATTCCTGAATTTATAAATTATTTTAAGTGCTTTTGTTATTAATTAAAAAAATAATTTAAAATTTGATAAAATATAAACAAATTCATACTAAATTATAAATTTGTTAAAATTCTTTCTATTTTTTTCATTAATACTTATCCATTTATTTACTTTTTAGAGAGTGTTCCTTACAAAAAAAGTATTTAAATCCTAAATTTAATTCATAAAATTCATTACTAGACAAGTGATTTTTAGAAGTAATAACATTGCTTCTCTTTCTTAATTGCTGCTCCGATCGAGTTTAAAGAGAGTTATCCTAATAAAAATGAATAAAGAAAAGAAATTGCTCTATTCAAATAGAATGAATCAATACAACATGTGGCGTATAATTTATCAATCAGCTTGAATAATAACATACACTACTGGAAAAATTGTGTTATATGTATGAAAAGTTTTCATTTTTACAAAATTTGGTTATAAATACTACACGTTATCCTATGACTACTCACTTTATAATAACTAAATTCGTTTATTTAATGTGTTTAATTTTATTTTATTTAAATGTTATTTTTTTCTTTCATATAAAATAAAAAAAATAAATAATACACAAATGACGAATTCAGTTACCATAAAAGGCAAAAAGTTAATAAAACAAAGAAAAATGAAAATTTAATTTTAATTTATAATACTTATATTACATGCGTATCAAATTTGCAATTTTAAAATTGATCATGTAAATTATTAATTTATTTAATATTATACATATTTTAAAATATATAACATTATACTATAATATATATAATATATTCTATTTTAAAGAAATTATATACTTTTAAATCAAATTTTAAATTCTTACTAAATTTTAGTTTATTCTAACATCTCATAAAAATTTTAAATGGAATGCATAAAATTTTAAAGTATACATGCACGTAATAACAAAATTTAAATTTATATGTAATGATCATAAAATTTATAATGTTCATACAGTATGTATTGTTACACATGTCAATCTCAAGAACAAAAAAAATAAATTAATAAGAGATTGGTTTTTGATGACTCCTGTATATGATTCTATCCTCCAGCCTACCATGCTCGGAGGCTATGAAATCCATTATCCTTTTCTTTTGTTACAACGGTGACATAGAGTTCTGAATTTATATGACTTCTTTTAAACTGTTTAAATCTCTCACTATTAACCTACTCGTAACAGCTTATGAAATCCATTATTCGATCCACAAATAAACTCCTTTCAAGGACATAACTGTTGCAGTTCTCATCTTGTTCCAAGAATCCTGGGAAGAGTGGTTGTGACAGAGTGTGTACTATTCCGATTTTCAAGGTCTACTGCCATTGTCGTCACATGTTTCTGGCGGGTACCTTTGATTGACGAGAACTAGTTGATATCAGTGGTTGGTCCCAAAGCCCTATGGCACACATCTTCTCAAATTCTATCCATGTTTGTCTGCTTTACCCTTTCAACCATGGAACGGGCTTGCTTTCAGGATCACATCCATCATATCGAAAAAAGGACACTCGCACTCTTAACGTAAATGATTTTGGCCTAATATGATCATTAGAATCAAATGTCAGCTCCATAATTTTGTCTCATATTTGGAAAGTGATAGAATCCAGCTCACCTCTTAACTCTTCAGATAACTCATTGGCAATGCAGTTTGATCGTGTAGCTATGAAAGTTACGTGAAGAAATGGCCATTAATAATGATTAAGAAAGGCAAAAAATTCCAAAAAAAAAAAGAAAAAAGAGAATGAAGAATAAACCTAGCTAAACATCCCAGGAGGAGATAAACCCTAGCATATATTCAGACAATGACACAGATTGAGTTATATATTTACTTGGCATGGTGATGAGACCTTAAGAAATATGATTTTGTTAAGAATAAATTATTTGTGGATGCCAAGTTATGATCTTCTTCGTCCCTCCTCAAATTTCAAAACTATCAAGATTTTCAATCCTCTTATATGGTTGTCTTTAAACCGATATTTGTAACTCATATACAGAGGTTACAATTATTTATGTCCATAAGCATATAAATATAAACATATAAGTAAGAATAGTATGCATATGGATTTTGATGAATTAGAGTGAAATAGAAAAGCTTTCTATTTATTTAATATCCCAATCTTTTCGTGTCATGTCAAGTCGTTATTTCTTTTAGTTTATTTGTCAAATATTCAACCAAAACGAATCGTGACTAGTAGCCAACTTTTATAAAATTCAATGTTAAAATATTGAAAAAAAATAAGGAAAAAAAAATTAATTTTTGAAAATGATTGCGATGTGATTACACGCAACAAATGAATAATGGTATTGAATGGACTCCCATGAATAGACATCTCTTAGTGGAACATTTATAGCGCACAATACTTTTTGAGAGAGGTCTATGAGTTATATTAATCAAAACTTAAAATTTATTGCATTTTGTCGTTAAAATCTCACTAAAAAATTTTAGGATAAGAATCAAAAGAGATTGTCTAGTTATTTAAAGAGAGAATGTGATATATAGTTAGATATATAGTTTAATTATTACTTTTTGAAGTCAAGCAGAAAGAACTTTAATTTTTTATAGTAGTGCGCATGCTCTTATCCTAATATAAATGATCTGTTTTTTATCATATAAAAATGTAAATTAGTTTTATTATTTAAAAAATATATTATACATTAAAATAAAATAGTTAAATACATTATTAATTTATTTTAAAATTTTATAAAATCTTATAAATTTGATCTATCTCATAAGAACTATCATTATATAAAATTTCATAATGTTAATCTATTTCAACATTTATAAAAAGTGATTCAATAAAATAAGTGCACCAAAACTTATTTCTAAGGTACATAGATATTCACCCATACATTTTGTTAAACTATTTATTGATTAATTATTCAAACTAAAATATAAATAAGAGACACATGAGATATTGACATAGTAGAAGTGAGTTATATCTTCAAGTATAAGAATTGTAATTTAATTTTTGAGAATTATATTTTATAAGAAGAGTCATATCTCTATCACTTGCGATACAGGAAGATTATGCCTGTGAGGTAATAATGCATTTCAATTAGTCACCATTCTAGTTAAGGTTTAAGAAAGAAAAAAAATTCCCAAGCAGATAATTGATGTAGAGCATTTCATGATGATATTACGTCTGTTTAATTCATTAATAAATACTTTTACCACAATTTTTTTTAAAAAATTTCGATTATCTTCAATATTTCAAATTCAAACTGTTAATAATTTTTTGTTGGTAGACAAAATGTTAATAATTTTATTATAAACGTACCTAGAGTGACCTGTAGCTTTTTTTTTTTTTCACGAAAGAATGACCAGTGACTTAATTAGGTAGATTAGCAAGTTTTGACATGCTTCTCACTTTCTTGGAAATATGTGATTCAATTTTAAAATTAAGCATTTTAAAAAAATAATATCACATAAGTTATCACTCTTGAAATTTTGAAAGTGATCTATAAAATGATATGATATTATAGGATATAAGAGAAAGGTGGGCATGCATATTCCTTTGGCAAAATAAGCACTCCAAAAAATTTCACGCTTGAACAGTTTTATCTAAATTTTTTTTTTATATTAGTTGTATCTAAAATTCTAAATATTCCACACCCTCGGTCTCCTTTCATCTTGCGCTTTAGGTTAATTTTATAAGTAACTATGTGCCACGGTCATTCTTGTAATTAAAAGCTTAATAATAATGTATAAGTATTCAGCATATATCATTAATATTTCATATTTTTTTTAATATATATTATAAGATGATATTTAATTAAATAGAAATATCAAAATAAAATCATTTTTTAATTTTTGACTTTTATATATTCGTATCTAGATGTGATTTTTTTTTATAATAAAAGTAATTTAAATTTATCTAAAAAGTCTCCTTTCATATTTAGTAAATATAAATAAGAATGATAAGACTGAAAAAGAGAACGAGATATTTAAAAAGAAGGCACATAAGATTATAAGAAAAATTATATGTAAATTAAATAGAACAAATAGTATAACAAATTAACTCACTCTCAAAGGAGAAGACTATGATTTAATTAATATATAAGGGCATATTTTGATTATTGATAATTTTTGTTTTTATTAGGTGGATTAATGGTAACATTAAGTACCAGCCTAAGTGCTTTCTTCAAAATAAATAAAGTCTATGACAGGCCGAATTTAATATGGGCCTAACTTGAAAACTCGAGTTTACAAAATATTTTGCATACAAAAATGTAAAAATGAAAAATCAAAGAATATTTTCTTATAGAAAATGTAGCTTTAAAATATAATATAACAATGTCATTTATTTTAAAATTATCTAAATAAGGTGTTTTAATATTAAAAAAGTTGTGATAAAGTAGTTACCATGTGAGTAATATTATAGTTATTAAATACAAACACAATTTTATTTATTAATATATATATGGCCAATGGCCCAAGCTGAGATTTGGTTTATCCTCTAGTATTCGTGGCAGCAATAGCATCCCATGCATCTCTTTCCCAAGGAACGTGACAGGCCAAGCTAGCCAAGCCTAAGTGCAAGTCGAGAAATTCTTACGTACAAATACTATTATAATTATATTTTATTTAATTATATTTTATTTAATTATATTTTAATATTTTAATGTTATATTATTAAAAAATATATTTATTAATATATATATATATATATATTTAATAATTAATATTATATTGATAAATATATTTTTTAATTATTTAATTCTAGAACATCAAGATATAATAGGTATAATCCTAATGACACGTAAGAGTGTTCAATAATTTCTCAAGTGAAAAAGTGCTCAATCCTTGTAAACCCTTTCTTTCTCTGAAAGTGGTGGTGGACCAGAAAATAGAATATTGGAAACCCTTTGACGAATGCACTCATCGCCAAATCCTCACGCGGAACCGTTTCCACCACTACAGACCAGAGACCATAGCCATCACAAGACAAAAGCTGTGAACCCAGCTGCTATACCCCATTGCACCCCCAACGCATTTATATATATATATATATATATATATATATATATATATGAAGTAAGGATATTTTTAATTATAAAAGATGAAAGAAGTAAATCTTGACTATTAAATTATATATAAATAGATAGAATTATATTTTATTTAATATTCACACAATTATTTAAAAAAATTATATAACTTTTTATTTTAATTTTAATCATTAATTTAAAATTTAATAGATTCATTCTTTCTACCTCTTATACTAAACACTTCTCTTATCATTGGCATTTTTATAGCTTGTAGCTGCCGACTTTGCTTACTCATTCTCCCAATTAACTTTGACCCACAAGGCTATACCTGCACCTCATGACATTCCTCAGAATCACAACCTAATATTGAAACATATTTTTCATAGAAACTTGCACTGCAATCTGCAATCCCATATATAGAATATATATAGTAGTGAATAGGCAACTCTTCCTTTCAATATGGAGGGTGGTTTCTGTAAGAAACGGTTCTTTCCAGTGTTTCTTTTGCTTGCTCTGGCGGTTGTCAACACAGTACCAGTGCACGGCCAAGAGACGAGCGTTGGGTTCTATTCGAGCAAGTGTCCTCGAGCCGAGTCCATTGTTAAGTCTACAGTTCAGTCCCACGTTAAGTCTGACCCTACTTTGGCTGCTGGGTTGCTCAGGATGCATTTCCATGACTGCTTTGTGCATGGCTGTGACGCTTCGGTCCTCGTTGCTGGCGCTGGCACTGAGAAAACAGCCTCGCCAAACCTTAGTTTGAGAGGATTTGAGGTTATTGACGATGCGAAGACACAGCTCGAGGCTGCGTGCCCTGTTGTTGTGTCTTGTGCTGATGTCCTTGCCCTTGCTGCTCGTGATTCTGTTGTTCTGGTAATTAACTTACTAGCCTTTGTTAGAATTATACAGCAAGAGATTTTTATTACCTAAACCTTCAGTTGACAACTTCGAGTTCAACTTCAACATATGTTTGTGTGTGTGTGTGTGTGTGTGTGTGTGTGTTAATTTATGGAACTTTTTGCCTTGGTGCATTGCAGAGTGGCGGACGAAGTTGGGAAGTGCCTACTGGACGCAGAGATGGCCGCGTGTCAAAGGCTTCGGATGTCAATTTGCCTGCCCCTGGTGACTCTATTGACGTGCAGAAACAGAAGTTTGCAGCCAAGGGCCTCAACACTCAGGACCTTGTCACCCTTTCTGGTAATATAAGTTCAAGTTTGCACATTTTAGACTAAATAGTTGTCTTCAGAACTTTAAATTGCAGATCTGTTCCTTATTCTACAGTAATCATATACAGCATCATGATCGTGACAATATTATTAAAATAAAGTAAAACATCTTGCATTAATTAAGCTCATTGACTTCATTTGATTTTTCATGTTAACATCAATCTTACTGTTACACCAAAACTTTTGCATCTCCTTTTACATCTTTTTATGAAAAAAAAAACAGAGAGAGAAATTCACTTTCTTCATTTCTCTCTCTTTTTGTCATAAAAAAAAGTTTAAGAAAGTGTAAATCAATTTGAACATTTGATACAGAAATAACCCTTTTGTTTTACAAATTATCAAAAACTCTCACAAACCATCCACGACTCTTGGTGGCTTTTACACACCATACCACAAGAGAAATACTTGTATGTTTTTTAAATAGTACTTTTTCTTATTTCATGCAAATAAATATAAGATAAGTATATAAAAATATAATAATTATATATTCTCTTAATTTATCTTTTTAATAATTTTTTTAATTATTAAAAGAAGTAAGTTTTGAATATTTTTTATGTTTTTAAGATATTGAATGTTTTACTGTTTCATTTAATACTTACTTTATTAAGTACTTAGGATTATTAGAAAGATATTTTAAGAAAATATAGCAAAACTCATAAAAATAATATCAAACTTGATATCATCAGCTTATTTTATTTTGTATCAACTTACACAAAATAAGAAAAATCATTTACTCAAGGAATATGTAAGAATTTTTCACACCAAAATTAACGTTATAAACCTCAAGTTTCAGACTTCAGTCAAGGAATCTGATTTTGTGAATATATATATATATATAGGAGGACACACAATTGGTACTGCAGCTTGTAAATCCTTCAGTAACAGACTATACGACTTCACTGCAAATGGTCCTGAACCTTCCATCGACCCTTCGTTTCTTCCCCAACTACGAGCACTCTGCCCACAAGACGGTGGAGGTTCGAACCGGGTGGCGCTGGACAACGGTAGCCAAAACAAATTCGACATATCTTACTTCGCTAATCTGATGAAGGGCCGGGGAATTCTGCAGTCTGATGAGGCCCTGTGGACTGATGCATCCACGAACACCTTCGTGCAGAGGTTCTTGGCCGCTGGGTTGACATTCGACGTGGAGTTTGGAAAGTCTATGGTGAAGCTGAGCAACATTGAGGTGAAGACGGGTACTGATGGTGAAATTCGCAAGAAATGTTCTGCTATTAATTAATTCACTAATTAAAGCAACTGCGTATAGCTTATAATAAAAAATGTTTTACTATTTTTTTTTTATTAGTCTACGTTGGCTTAAAGCCAGTGAAGTGTACGATAAATTTGCAGTCTGGCTTTCCTTTTTCTTCAATTTTTCTGATCACAGAAAATGTTTTGAAGTGTAACGATGTTGTAGTTGTCATTCTCTATGTTATTTGTATTTACGAGTAATGATGTTTCTGCATAACTTTTAAATCACTTATAATATGCATCTAAAATTGATCATAAAATTCTCACTTATTAAATAAATGATATTTTAGTTTTTTATTATTTAGTGAACAATAATGCTCAATTAATAATGTGTCACTTTTTTATTTACTTTGACACGAAAGATTTAGGAGATGAGATGGGAAATTTATCAAAAGCTTCTCTTTATTTGAAGGTTTCCTAAAAAGAAAATTTTTAAATGTATATATTTGAAAGTTGAGAGGGGTAAAGAAAGCAAAAGAATGAAAAGAAAATGAAGCAAAAAATGAATAAAAGAGTATAAAAGTTAAGTAATGAGTTCTCTCTATTTTTATATGTTTAAAATATTTGATGAATTTTAAAATATATATAAAATTTAATAAGTTAGGATTTTGAAGAATTACTTAATTTCATTTCCTTCCAAACTATGTGAGGTTTATGATAAGCCTCATTCTTTCTCATTTTTCTTTTCAAATTTTTCATTCAAAATTCAAACATAACCTCAATTTACACAAAAATTTCCCTACACACATGAATATGTTTATTATTTTGTAAAATAGTTGTGTTACCATAAATTCGGGTTTGGGCTGTTTGGGGTCCATGATGGACAATAAACTTTGTAACACGTCCATTTACTTCAAATAATAAAAAAATATTGTGAATCTATGCAAATTATAAATTCTAGTCATGTTGCCAACCCAAGTCAGTAGTATTAAAACTCTTTGTAAATAAATATAGTAGTTTAGTTAAAAAAAATAAAAATAAAAATGCCATCGGCCCACACGTTTATCAATTAACTGACAAATTTAAAAAAATAAATTCAAACAATTAATTAAAAAGATTGTCTACGAAAAAGAAAAGAATATCCCTATATAGATTTTGATGATTATTTTATCCCGAAATACTAGTGTTACATTTTTACATATTTATATAGATTTTGTTAAAAAACTTCCTTTATAAACGGATTCTGCAATATTTTATCTTTTTCTTTATTAGTGGCTAATTCTGATTTATATAAAGAAAAAAGTTTAATTCCAATATAAGTTGGGAGCCAGTATTCATGAGTTAATACATTCTCCAGGTAAAATAAGTGAAATCATTTTTATCCAAGAAATAATGAATTTAATGAAAATATCGCTTTGTCATTGCTAAATTCTGGTCAGCTCCCACTATTCTAATTCTGCGGATAGCCAGGGGAAAGTCCCAACAATATCTCCAAATTTATGCCATGTTCACCACACAGTCACCAGATATCTCCCCATTCTACTTAAAAGTCAAACGCATGCATTGTACATACAGAACCATCCAAAAAGGAAAAAGCAGCTATCATATAACAGTTTTTCCTTTCTCATGAAAGCCAGAAGTGTGCAATTGGAAGAACTGGAAGTATCTCCCAAAGAGAACCATGCAAGGGCCAGTTGTTAGGAAGGGACAGGGACGCAAGAAAAAACCATGTTCACAGCCAACTAACATACAAGTTCTTAAGCTCCTACAAAGTCCAAGGTTCCTGACAAACAACAAAATAGTAGGATTATCAGACTTCTTCACAGCTTACTGCAATGTCTACCACAAGCACCCAAGAGGTAGAGACAAAATTAGACTAGAAGCGTCCACACGCCAAAACAATGACAGTATTTGCTGCGTCTTTAACTAGAAGATGAGCATAACTTGACCGTAACCATCCTTCATAATGTCCCCATTGATGTCTACTGCATCTTAAATGTCACAACAGAGGTCCACAACAAACAAAATGAGGCCTCAACCTAAAAAAAGTACCCAGATTCATATAATTAAACCCCGCATCAGTAATGCATTCTCAACTTCAACATATTGAGTGAAATTCAAGCAGCATAGAAAATGGCTTCCATATTTTATCCAACCCACCGTTAGTCTATAGTACACTTCACTGTAAGAAGGCATACCATTCAGCTAAGATGCTATCTTCAAAATTTCAACAAATTTCTAATTGGCGATATCACACAAACACCTTAAGTGTTAATGCCCATGTTCTCATTCCCTTCCCATCTTTATTTGTAACGGCATAGAATGTGCAATTAAACCAAGGTAATTAGCATCAACAATCTTTAAGCTTCAATTACCCACAAACATTTAATATACCCTTAATTTTATACCTCAAATCTAAAGCCTGAACTCACTTGTAAACAAACAGCTCATGCTCAACGACTGAATGCATGGACTATAAGACCATCCAACGATATCTTAGTTTATTATCAACAACATACAAAGTATAAAAGCAAATATAACATTACATTTTTAGTATCTAAGCATCATTAAAACAGACTCAGATTCACAAATACACACAACAAACACAATATTCAGGTTGATATACAGCTGCTAAAGAAGACCCAGGGTTTACTGTTACTGTTGTACTCATTCAAATTGCATGCATTACAATGCTTCCAAATTGAGATTGAGTTCAATTAAATAACTTGACCAAACCGCTATCAGAGAACGTTCTAGTAAAACATCTTAGAATAGAACTTCGACATTTGATAGTATCAACATAGCAAGAGAATCAATGCAAACACACGACAACATTGCTTATTTATTTGTCACAATCAGCACATAATAGAGACTCAAGACAAATAAAAGCATAATAAATTATAAAAGACTTGGTACCGTCTGCTTAGCTTGTTTAATTGGAAAAAAGATGCGAAAAGAAATTATCAGAATAAATTGGTTTATAGAAGCATCATCACATTGAGTCGTAAGCCAGTCACGTCATTTAATATTTGGCACTATCATAAAGACCCTTAAGTACACAGAACTTTACATTCATCAGTAGCAGGTCTTTCAACTGAAACTTAACTAAGCCCTTTTAAGTACACAGCATTTTACATTCATTAGTAGCAGGTCTTTCAACTGAAACTTAATTAACACCCTTATGGCTTACATTTCTAAATATTCAAATAGAAGATATTACTAATCAATTAGAGAAATAGGTGCCATCAAAGGCTATTTTACCGCATGGGCGCCATAGAAATGCATAACACCACCAAACAAAAGAAATTATGCCTCCGCTAACAAGGAGTAAACTCTAGGGAGCCCTTCAACAGCTAGACAAAAAGAAAGAAAAACAGCTTTTTTTGTACTGGGGCCCAGAAGCCACACTGCAATACTGAAAACAAGAGTTCAACACTTAATAGATGACAGGGTAGCAGCGAAATTGTGCAAATTGAAGTTTCTACTTTCAGCTTATACAATTGATTGTTGGACTGATTACTCATTTAAACTTGAAGCTTCTAGGCCTGCAATAAACACACAGTATGGTGTTCAATTAGCCTAGGGAGTATTATTTTCATGATGTGTTCTTCCTTCATTTCTTCTAGAGTACAACTGTAAATTAATTCTTTGTTAACATCAAATTCCACTATAATTTCCTGGCAAGTATTGCACAAGCTTTAAAGTTCTTAGCAAATCCTCAAAATTTGAAGTGAAAGATTCCCAAGGCACAAGAGTAAAAACGAAAGACTGCAAGAGGATTGATATTGCAGATAGATACTACTATTATAGATAACATGGTTTGTATATGGTCTTCCAAGTACGCGATTGCGTCAATTTTTATAAAATGGGCAAGCCCACCCCATCCACGAATACAATATGGATTATAATATACTAAAATAATAAATTAGTATTTCTTCAGAAGCTGAGACTGCTTGAAGGCCGATGGTAACCTTGTAGCCTTGAATGTTTTGGTAAACTTAGACTCAGTTGGATGAACAGTAGACAATACAAACAAACTGATTCTAGATGAGAATTTGAAAACTAATCAAAAGTTCATACAGATAGCACCAGAGAAATAGATTTTGCCGCAAAAATTGTCATTGTGGATTAGCAATAATGTAGAGGCCTTGCAGTGACTTCTCAGAATTTTCAAAAATAACATTGGAATTGTGAAATGAATTATTAACATAAGAAAAACAACAGTGCAAAACAGCTAACCACTATAATCAAGAGAAACTAAAAGCTCCTGCAAGACCAACTGCAAGCAAATTATGAATCATAAAGAATACCTCATTCAATTTCCTCAATCTTTACGGAGTACAACAACAATTCGAAGACAAAGCCACGCACCACATAGAAATTGCACAAACATGTGCAGTACAATCAAACAAAGGGAACAAGTGAAGCACATTTTATCAAGAACAAAGTTCAAACAGCTAACTAATCACTTAGGGGGAAAAAATATAACTTAGAAAGTCACAACTATCAAGATTCTATTATACAAAGTTACAAACTGAATTCTGCTTACAGTATTACGCTACACAAAATGCTCTCGAACTGCTACTGATGTACTATACAGCAACCATTATCTTCAAAGGCAAATCATTTTCCCACCAATCACTTTGAAACCAAAAGAATTTCAGGCTTCTTAGCTTTGCTAGGCGTGTTGGCATTTGAGGATGCATTTGCTGAAGCTGCTGCCCTGGCAGCCTCCAGCGCCCTCTTATCGAGCTGAATGAGGCTCCTTGTTGCCAGGATTGCCTGTGGCACCAAATCATGAGATGCCCTCGCGTACAAACACCTTACTGCAAAAGAGGCAGCTAACTTAACATCCTGCGAGTTCAATGGAGCCAACAAACAGTGCCCCAAGATTCTCAACACCGGCTGCAGAAGCTCCCAAGGCAGTGGAACTCTAGCCCCCTTGGGCCCCTTGGGAGGCTCCGAATCCGAAGCAAAATCATATTTCTGAATTTGCAGATTCCCCATCTCCTCCACAACTTCCTCAATTTCATCCCCATCCTTCAAAGCCAAACCATTGGAAAGCCCATTGACCTCATTCTCATCCCCATGATCAAACTCCCTCCTACAGGGACAGTCCTGCCCAGCCCAACCAGCCGCAAATTGGCAAAATTCGAGCTTTGACCAACTGGGCATCTGGGAGATCTGCTTGTAGTAGCAATCCAGCGCGACCCCAACAATGCACGCCCTCTTGGTCGATTTCACCGCAACCTGGGGCTCAAGCGGGGCAGACATAACGCCCACGGAAGGCCTCGTTTGGTGAAACCCACCAGCACCGGGCTTCTTCAGCGGCACGTGGTAAATGGAGGGCTGCGAGAGATCGGGAATTGTGACCAGGACAGGTTTCCCAGCGCGAGATTTGGTCTCGGCGGCGTAGAGGGCTAGGAGAACGGCCTCGAAGCCAGCGAGGGAAGGGAGGGAAAGGGAATCGGAGGAGGCAGCGTGGATGCGGGTGAGGTAGAGGCCGGAGAGGAGAGGGATGTAAGAGAGAACGACCAGACGGAGATGAGGGTCGGTGGAAAGGAAGGTGTCGTAGAGCCACTGGCAGAGGGGATCGGAGCCGGAGCCGGAGCCGGATTCGGGGTAAGAGAGGGCTTCAGAGACGGCAGAGTAGGCGACGGGAGAGGAGAGGAGAGAGAGGGCAGGGCGGTCGGAGTCGGCGAGGGTCATGAGGGGATCGGCGGAAGACGGCGGGAGAATGGCGGCGAGGGCGTGGATGCGAGAGCGAGCCTTGGAGACGGATTCCCACCAGGAGTGCATTGGGTCGTCGCCGGCAGCGGTGGTGGCGATGGAGGCCGATGGGGTGGTTTTGTGGGGGTTGGGGGTGGAGGAGGAGTTGGAGGAAGAAGGAGAAGCGTTGTTGTTGTGGTTGTTACGGTGGTTGAGGTGAAAATCCATGGCGGTTGTGGTGGCGGGGGGTGAGGCAGGGAATTGCTCCTCCTCACCGAGACAGTGGGTGTTCAACAACAAGGTAAAGACCGTTACTTTTTTTTTTCCCCTAAATTTTTCCCTCTTTGTATGGATTTCCTTTCCTCCCTAACTCTCTTTGCAGATTCAGACAGCAACTGATATTTGACCTCGGATCAGATGCCTAACTCTATTTTTTTCCACAACAAAAAAGTTTTTTATCATCTTAATAAACTGATACCTTCAAAATTTGTTGCATTAAGAACGTTAGTAGCAGCTGATAAGGGAAACAAACAAAAGTTTTATATTGATTTTTTTTTTAGGGTTTGGTTAAAGTGTGCTTTAAGAATGAAAATATTATTTATTATTTTTCTTAAATTATCATAATTAATTAAAAATATTAAATTTGTATTAAATTTTTAAAACATTAAATATTTTTTATATTTTTATTTTTATTTTTTAACTTATGTTTTTGAAGCACACAATGACAAAACTATTCTTTTATAAATAAATTTTTACATTAAAAAATAATAATTTTTTCCTTTTGCATCTTAAAAATATACTTTATATCAATTTTGTATATTTAAAAGAATTACTTTAAATGTTAGTCATAATTTAAATTTAAATAATTAAAATAATAAATATATCTCTTTAATCACTTTTTATTTGTCAAAATCTCTGTCAATGGGCTAATCCCTTTTGCTAAAGTTTTTAAATGAATTTTTAGTTCTGTGGATACCCATCCAGTGTTATTGTCTTTTTCTTTTTTTCTGTTTATTGACTGAGTTCAGATATTTACATGCAAGCATTGGGTCAAGTTTGAAGTTTGTATAATAAGATTTATTTAGGTAGTTCAGTATTACAAATATTTCACCCAAGTGAAGATATATAAATTTTAATTATATTATTTTTATACGTTAATTCTGTATATTTTTTCATATATTTATCTTTTATGATAAAAAAGAGGATAGAGAAAATAAAAAATAAAAAAAAATTGAGTTTCTATCTTTTTAATTATTATTCAATGCGAGTATATAGAGATGTATAAGATTAAAATATAAAAATAATATTATTATATAAAGTTGAACCTATTTCATTATACTTGTATTCTTATATTTCAGTATTTATATTTTTTACACGTGAATGTATTATAAAAATATTTAAAAACTATAAATAATTGCTGTTTAATAATAAAAATGAAACAATTTTACATGTTTGGGTACATTTACTTTTCTTTTTTTTCTTCTTATATATATAAGCTGAGTTCAGCTCATTCTATTTATTTATCTGATAAAAGCCATAGTTTTTTTCCCCATAGTGTTTAACTTTCACCTAATGAATAATGCTATATTATTTCGATATTTTAAAGTAGTACGGTGGTTACAATTATTTTGCAAAAATTTGCAGACTACATATTGGAGTTTGGCTATGTCATGAAATGAAGAATTTTTGGCAGTTGATTTTTGTCTCTTAAAAATTGTGTGATAATATTTTTTGATGATAAATTGTGTCATAATATATAAAATTTAGTTATTAACAAAGACAAAGAGAAAAAAAAAAGTTCGTTTTCATAAAAATAAAAAATTAAGTAAACTCTTTTTTTGTTTTCTAAACAATTTTGTCATTAATTTAATTATAAATTAAAAAAATAATATCAAATTTATTTTTTTTATATATAGATAGAGATTAAATTAATATAATTTTAATGATTAAATATTAAATTAATAATAATTTTGTATAATTAAAAAATTAAATTGATAATATTTTTTTATAATTAAAGGATTAAATTAAAATTATTTTTTTAAAGGACTAAAATAATATTACTTTCTAAATTCAAGAACTAAATTAATAACAAAATTATTTGAACAATTAAATTATTGTCACTTATATTTTTGAATGACCAAAAAAAAGATTTATTCTAAAAATATTTAAAGTAATTAATTTTAAATTGTAAAAATATGTGGACTCATAGTGTATATTGTTACATTCATGATATATTTTTTAACCTTATTTAATACATCGCATAAGAGATAAATAATATAATATAATTATTATTATTTATTTTTATACAATATTTATATAAATATTAAATAATAACTTATATAATTAAAATAATTTTATTTAATTTTAATATATATAAAATTATATAAAATAAAATAATTTAATTTTTATATATTATATTATTAAAATTAAATAAAATTATTTTAATTAAATATTATATTATATAATATTTTATCTAAGCATTATATAAAAATAAATAATATTAACAACCGTAAGCTGTCTATTTCCATATTATGAGTGGCAAACGATTCCTAAGTTTTAACCTTGAATCTGTTTAAATGCCAAGAGCAGACACCTGATAGTTCAACAAACAAACAACGTTGGAGACTCCGTCCTAACACAAAAAACGCCATTAATGATTGCATTTGCAGCCTTTACCTGCATTGTTACTCTCGCCTCTGCCCCCATCTTCGATAATAACTGCAGCTATAACACACATACGCACACTGCATTTGCACTTACATTTACAAGAGTTCTTCGGAGCCAAAGCTCATTGAAGCTCAACAATGGCATCCTCTGCTCTCTCTAACACCTTCCTGTCTCCCACCTGTCCCACTTCTCGCGCATCCGATTCTTATCAACCAAAAGTTTCAGCTTTCAGATTTCCTAACTCAAGATCTCGCCCTTTGGCTACCCAGTTGAGGAAGACGAGGGGCACAACACGGTTTACAACGTTTTGTTCTTCAGATGCTGCAAATGGTCCAAAAGAAGATACTCCCATTGAATTAAGTATGCTTTTTTTTTTTTTTTTCCCTCTTATGATTTGAGATTCTGCTCACGTTCCAATTTCTCATTTTTCTTACAAACACGTTTTTCTGGGTTTTGCTGTTTCAGGGTATCCTGCATTTCCATCAGTGTTGGACATCAATAAGATTCGTGAGATTCTGCCCCACAGGTAATTGCTGCGTTTTCTGAATTGTTTTTTAATAGATGCATCCCTTAATTGTAACTTTCTTTTTTCCTTCTCTTTTTTTTTTAAAAAAAAAATCTTTGTTCTTTTGGGGGGGGGGGGCCATTCAGGTTTCCATTTCTTCTAGTGGATAGAGTGATTGAATGCAATCCTGGAGTTTCTGCAGTCGCCATAAGAATGTAACAATAAATGACAACTTCTTTCCTGGACATTTTCCAGAAAGACCAATCATGCCAGGTGTTCTCATGGTTGAGGTAAAGGCTATGCTGGGGCTACCCTTTTATATCCCCTTTTCCATACTATATTGTTTGTCTGTAAACATTTGATGATATAACTGTACAATTCCTATGCTTTATGCGCTTTGGTAAGCTGTTTTTTTAATTAAATAAAATGGAATATTAACCTTATATCTACTGTTCGAATATCAGTTTATTACAAGGTACTTTCATTTAATTGTATACTCGTATGAAGCAAGTGATAATTGATAAATCTTTAGTCTTTACTGCTTAACTTGGATACAGCCTCTAAGCAGTAGTTCATTTGAAACTTCCATTTGCAAAATGACATACACTTCATATGAAGTTTCATGGTTGCAACTTGCAATTATTCTAGACTATTGTGTTTGTGCAACATGTTTCCATTGCAGCTGCAGTAGAATTTCATTTGTATAAATTTTAAAAAAACTTTAGGCATAGTTATGTTACCAGGCACCAAACAGAGCAGACCAACTTGGTTATTAGAAAACATCTCTTAAACTGTTGAAATGCTGGCGTGAGTTGTGTGAAGTGCTTTGTCAATTATGACAGGCCCAACTTGCAGTTACTAAGAGATGAGGAATTTTATCAATTTGTTAGCAGTAAAGGTTGAGGATAAAGTTAAAGACGTTACTATAGACGAATTTGAAAAAATTTCAACACATTCTTGCTCAACAAAGCAGTAAAATAGACTGTTTCCTTATATCAATGAGATTATTATAATCTGACTATTATGCTTGCATGTCTCCTTGCAAGTTTATTCATGTGTATAATACTGTATATCTTTGCATAATTTGAGATAAATTGAAAATGCATTACAAGTGAACTAATTTCTTGTGCATGTATAGCATCTTAGGAGAAAATAAGGCTTAAATTAAAGGCAAACATTTTCAGAGTCTCCGGAGATAGGAATTTTTTAAAAACATAGAACTGTGACAGGACTGACAGCTTTTCTAATTTGAGCTTCTCCTGCTTGTAGTAGTTCTCCAACTTAGCCTACTACAGGCAGAAGCAAATCATTTAATATTTTATTTTCCTGTGGACCCAGAGTTCTAGTTGAATTTTGTAATTAAAATAAAATGACTTAGTTTTACATCATTGGCATGCTGCCTGAGTGCTGTCAGGCAAGGACTCAGGTGCTCCATATAAAATATTTGGGGGCATCTATAAGAGATGTTCCTGTCTTCCTGACTAACCTTTGTGGCTTTTATATGCATGATTGAAGCTTTTGTAGAAACTGCTTTTAGTAGCAGTGCTGCAATTATAGGCTTGTAGATGTTTTTATCCCTTCATTCGTTAAGAAGCATGTTCCTTAGTAGTAAATTCTGGGACATATCAAAAGCTCATATTTTGCTGCTTAAGATCATGTATGACCAGCTTAGGCATAAGTCTTTGCATTCACCTGTTAAACACTACACACTTCCTCCGTGGCATTTCCTATGTTGGAGTTGGACAATGACACATGTATCACATTCACTTATGACATATCTTGGACACTCATCCATACTAGTCAAAATCAAATTAAAATTTTCAAGATGGACTCTGACATTTTTAGACTTTCGAAGAAGTATATAGTGAGACCAACTTGAGAGAAAAAATCATAAGATTATATCATGACGTTTACTTGAGTTCCCATACTTTTTCAGGTTTGAATTTCATAAATTGAATGAAGTTACTAGTTGAATTTAGAATGATGTGTCTTGACCCCTGCTTCTCCAATGCAAAATTTGGAGATGGAGATTGATAAGTTATTGTGACTAAATTCATGTTCATGTATTCGCCATTAATTATGAATGTATGATATGTTTGTTGATGACATTCTTTCTTTGTGTCAAGTTTCCTTCTTATTTCACTTATGGCTTCTGTGTTTCGTAAGCATGAAATAACTGGGGCATGCATGCATTTTCTTGGGTTGGGCACATTATAATCGAAGAAAACCTTGGAAGAAACCATCAAAATGGACCTTGCTCTAAATGGATTTATTGAAAGTTTGGTTTTTGACGGAGCTCAATGGCTTCAATTAATCCATGTAGCCAACCCCACCTAGTGGTATACGGCTTTGGTGGTGGTGGTGGTGGTGATGGTGGTTGTTGGGCACATTATAATCAAAACGCATAGATTGTCCCTTGGCGTCTAGCTGAGATTCTGTTTAGCTTGTGCCAGTTTAAATGCAAGAAGACCATCAGCAAGAGTCTAATATCTGGTCTCTATAGCTAATATTACATCTTAATCTTGACGGGAACAGGGTACCATGACCTTCAATTTCTCATTAGACGTTAATGATTATTTATATTCAATACACTGATTCTTAGGTTCCAACTTCTGAAAGAGCTTTTGAGTTGACATAAACAACTGGTCTCAATTATCTAAATTAACTCAGAAGTTTGGGAACCTTCTTTTTGTGCAAATAACTTTTCTAAATGCCCCTGCACCAGGATTTTATAAAACAATGCCTCTATAGTTTATATTATAACAATCTCATACCTGGCCAATAAGAAAGTAAAGAAAAGGAAAAGAAGAAATCTTATAGGATTTTGTTTTTAATCTTTATTAGTGGTGATGAATGTGAGAGATGTTTTGATGCAGGCAATGGCACAAGTTGGTGGCTTGGTTATGTTGCAACCTGAAGTGGGAGGCTCTCGTGACAATTTCTTCTTTGCTGGAATAGACAGAGTGCGATTTAGGAAGCCAGTGATTGCAGGAGACACCTTGGTTATGAAAATGACACTTACTAAACTGCAAAAGCGATTCGGAATAGCAAAGATGGAAGGGAAGGCATATGTTGGTGGTGAAGTCGTGTGTGAGGGTGAGTTTTTGATGGCTACAGGGAGCGAATAATTAGGGATACCCCTCCACCACCAAAAATAGAGTTGATTTTGCTGCATTTTGTAATGCTTCTTGGCATTCTTTTAGTTGTTTAATACTATTACTATCTTTGATGGATGAACAAAGGCAGCATTTGACCTTAAGTTCTCTTGTTACACATTTCTTGCAGAGTATTTATTTATGGCAACCAGCTACCTCCCCGTTGCATATGACGAAGATAATTGAAACTTTACATGAAATTGGCTACAGTAATCATGGGCAAACGTAAAATTTTAAAGTCTTCTCAACCCTTTCACTACACCTGGTTTGGAAATGAAAAGGTAGATGCAAGCATTTATAGGATGACTACATTATAATACAGACAGAACGTGAATGCAAAGCATAGAATTTGAATTTTTCATGGGGGAACCCAGTGGCTCTACAGGACAATGATTCATGTGCAACTGTGTAGCTCTTAATTCAATTATCTACATGCGTTGTTTTTGTTTACAAGCCAAGAGCACCAAGGGGTGTCTTCCCTTGTCCAGCCTCAAAGTAGAAAGTCAGCATGGCCAACATAGCAATCCTAGCATGCTTAATCTCAGCCAATTTCAGTCTTTCTAGCTTCTCTCTATCTGGAATGTAAACCCCATCCTTGATTGTACCAGCCAAGCCTAATGGGTCAAAGAATTTGCCCCCAGGGTAGCCTTGATCGCCGGTGGCATTGCCAAAGTTCTCCGCGGTTCTCGACCACGGCGTGGCCCATTCCACTGACTGTGAATCTGGGTTGAAGAAGTCCACCCATCTCTTGCTCTCCACCCACCCCATGAGAAGTAACTGGGTGCCCAGAAGAGAACCAAATGAGAAAGGAGCAATAGCATTAGGATCAGCTCCAGCCTCAAACCATGGAACTCCACTCCAGGCCTGGCCAACAAAGATGCCTACAACTGCAGCCATTGCCCAGCGCCCATGAATGAGCTCAGCTTCTCTGTACCATTTGAGGAATGCTGGGTCCTTGCCTAGGCCAAGTGGGTCAAAACCGTAGTCACCTGGTAGCCTGCAAATGCAACATTGAACAGAGAATCCATCAAACTCTGAAGAGAGACTGAGAAAGAAAAGAGAGAAAGAGAGAAACTGAGCAGTAGATAGTTGGGTGGACTCACGAGCCATCGAGCCATTCTGGGTCAATGAAATTTCCACCACCTTTAACTCCAGGGATCCATGACTTCTTTGGTGCTGCAGCAGCCACAACAAATCTTCTAGGAGCAACAGCAGCACCAACTTTGCCTCCAACACCAGCGGCCAGAAGGGCTTGGCTCCTCTTTCCTGCACACAAGAAGGAAGATCCCAATCCATTTAACACAGCACCAGATGTTGCAGCTGCCATCTCTCTTATCCCTCTCTAAAACCTTCTCGAGAAAACACTAAACAGAGGCTGGTTTGATGTTTTCTCTGCAAATGCACACTAGGAGTGATTTTATCTGTGGAAGTGGAAGTGAAGAGGGAGAAAATCTCAGGGGGCTCTCATAGAAGGCCAATGGAACAATGAAATCTGTGGGAGAGATCTTGAGACATCGTGGATAGATTTCGGACCAATGGGAACTGGATCTCCATCCCCATCCCATTTTGCCTCCAACCACGTGGACCACCACCCCACCACCTATTCTGTTTTGGTCTTTCTGTATCTTACTGTTGTCCATCTTTCTGGAGATAATTAAATAGTTCCCAATAGAACCAATTTAATGAAGATAACGATGAGCAAAGAGGGAGGATTATGCTGCTTCTACTTCCCTCTCCTAAGATCACAAAAAATATGGTATATTTGCTCTTAAATGCTTGAGGTCAATGCTAGCTTTTTCAGAGTGCTTTTTGACTAAAGTTCAACGGGATATAACCAGGAAAAAAAAGTGCACATTATATAGAAGACGAGAGCAAACAAAAAATTCAAAATATAAGGAGAAAGTAGTTAGGGAGGATATGCTGAAAGAGTTAAGTAATTACACAGATAAGTTAAATTTAATATTTTTTTATCATAAATAAGTTCAAATTCAATCAGATTTTTATAAATGGTGTTTGAAAAAGATGAAAGTAGTTAATACTTAATATTTTGCTTCACATAAAAAATACTTAATATTTTGCTTACACCATCTATAGTATTATAGGAAGTACCTTGAATTCTTTAGCATTTATTTTTTTAATTTTTGTGTTTGCCATAAATAGCTAAGGGGAAAATGGTTATTTTGAGGTATTTCCTCTCTTTTTCAAATTGTCATGATGTGTTCCTTCCCATAACCCGTCATTCTTAATTTTGACTGAAAAAAGTAACTTTATATAAATTATTACTTTATAATAATATCTTCTTAAATATAAGGATGATGATTAAATTATGTTATAACTTTTAATCAATTTATAAGTTGAATAAAGAAGTAATAATTGAGACTCACATACAAGAACGAAAATGAAAGTGAATTTATATTTAAAAAATTAAAATAAAAAGTACATACGTGAATAATCAAAATAAACAAAATACTTCAAAGAATGAAAGTTTGAGTGGTTCGAACGGGGACAAGAAGAAGAATTCTTGATTCTTATCATAGTTTATCTTCATTGTTAACGTTGTTCACTAAATTATGGGATTTTTTTTCTCGGCAATGCACATTATCGAAGAGTCCCTCTGTATCACTCTGTGTTTCCTTCTCCACATGGCCTCGGCAAATTCCGAAACACTTACCTCGACCATGGTCTTCATCACGATAGTCACTCTCACTTCCACAACTACTTTGGATAAAGTTCCAAGTTCTAACTCATAAACCACATAATGACGAAAAACAATAAACAATAACCGAATTTGATACATCTTATAGAAGATAAATAATATAATATAATTAATATTATTTTTTATCAAAATATTTAATAATAATTTATTTAATCAAAATATTCCACCTTTATTATATAAAAAAAATATATAAAATAAAAATAATTTTATTCTTATTTATTATTAAAATAATATTAAATAAAATTATTTTAATTAAATATTATACTATTAATATCTTACTCCAATATTATATAAAAATAAACAATATCAATGAACATAAAACTTCAAAATCAAGTAGCCTGTCTCTTCTCCTCTGGCTCTCTTTGAGCTCGGCCTCTGAGCTTCTCTCCGCGCCCAAATGTTGGTTGACCCACCATAATGTTCTGCAGAGAAAAAACTCACAACAAACATGTAGGAAAAAGAAAATAAAAACACAACAAAAATACAGACATTTAACGTGATTCGATTCTGATCTACGTCAGACTTGACAAAACTATAAATCTTCTAATAAATACTCTAATTTTTACACGGACAAAGCTGAAATCCTCGACAAAGCTACTATCTGTGAGGTGATTTTTACTACAATAACACAATTATTTATATAAACAATCCAGTAAAGTTCTCTAATTAGGCAACACATGCCACGTGCTTTCCAATTCCACTTCACCGTCAAGCTCTTCATCAAGCTCTTTTCCGGGATTTTGATCTTGTCCCTGCAACTGGTATGGTGCCTTAACTCTCAAGACTCTTATCTTTTTGCCCTTTTTTTTTTTTTGCTGGGTTTATATTAATTTTTCTGTTTGACTAGTGGGAAAAACAAGGAATGCCACTTTATGTTTTCGATACATGTTACTGTTGTTGGTTCTTCCTTTTTCCATTGATTTTCTAAATTGTTCAGTCAACTTGAGCTTCTGATCATTTTTTCAGTGTTCCGATGATAGTGTTGTGTTCCGGTTGGGCGATGTTAGCAAGATTAGAGAAAAGATAGGGGGAATTGGACCAAGAGTAACTCGCCCATGAAGGAGTGGATTTCGAAGACAAAATAGATGTGGAAAATACCAAAAGAAGTGATTATGAAAGCCCATCAAGTCCTACTGTGCCTGAGATATATTCAGTTGAGCTAGCTACTCATGGGCATGCCCACTATCTTCTATATTCTGTATTCTAATTATGTTTACTCCTTCTTTTCGTGCCCCCCATTATGTGATTAATGAAATTTCTTTCAGTCGTGAAAATTTCTCCTTTTTCTCTGAAAGGAATGTTTCTGAGCATGTTTTTCGAGTTACTGAAAGGAAATTGGTGATAAGGCAATGATGATTATCGATCAAAGCCTGGAGACTTTTATAGTCTTATAAATGTTGTACTTAGTTCTAATCATATATTGCTATTAGTAAGGAACAAAACACAATAGTTCCCGTTGCCACTATCAAAGCCCTGACCTTTAGTCTTTCTCAGTTTATGCTATATCATAATCTTTACTTATACACCCAAGAAAATCTTGCAGGGAGTAAGAATGGACTATATACCAGGGAACTCATGGAAAAGTGTGAAAATATGGTGTCAAATTATACAAACATTTCAACAACAAATCCTGCAGAAGTTCTCACCCCAAGTGTGGCTGAAACACAATCTCCAGGATCATCAACTGTTTTGGTTGCATACTTTGATGGCCAGGTAAATGATTAATTATTTTGCTAAGTGGTTTAAATTAGAACTGAATAAATGTGTATCTCAAATTTGATGGCAGTACAAGGTTGAGTATGGACTGAACCAGTCATTCAATTGGTAATGTAATTTTTCGTCAACTACCTCACAATATGATGGGTCGCAAATTATTTTTAATGATAGTGCTACTCTGGTTTGAACTCATTGTATTATTTAGGGTGTGTCTGTTCTCCTATGCCTACGCAGGAGTACATAAATACTGCTGTGTATCTCTGTGATTAGGATATTAATTCCTGTTCATAACTGTTACAAAAAGTAAAGACAATTGTCTCTGCAGCTTAAACATTCAGAATAATAGTTTCATTTGCTGAGTCAGAGCCCAAACATTGTTTTTCATGTCAGTAAATTTGTACATATTGTACTTTGGTAACATGATATAATGTTCATTTAAACATGCAAGTATCCCATTACTTCGTCGTAGGCAATAGGCATATGGAGATTCAGTTTGCTGGCAACTTAAATTTTAGATTGCATAATTGCAAAGACAACTGTCTCTACTTTTGGGTTGTCTTTGTGCACAGCAATCAGAAATGCATAAATACAACCTCCTGCAGTACATTTTTTGAGGATGTGAATCATCTCTAGAAATTTATTTGCAGGCCCTTGATGCAGCCAATGTTGGGGACACAGGATTTATCATAATAAGAGACGGTGCCATCTTTAAAAAATTAACTCCCCACGCTTCATGAATTCAATTTTTCATTACAGATAGTTAAAGGTGATGATCCCTCAGAAATCATTGAGGTATGTAACTACCTCGTAGCATTTTCACCTAATTCTATAAATGATGAGAAATAATTGGAAACTCTGTTCAATTTCTTTCTCCTATAGCCATGAGCTTTATTGGTACTGCTTCGTTTGAACAGTAAGGATCAAAAGTTGAGAAGGGGCAAAGGAGGATTTTAGATAACATCCATTAAGCCTACAAGATTAGTTCAGATACATTTAATTTGATAAAAAAGCAACTCCAGGTAAAATGTGTTTCAGGGGTACAAGATCAATGTAGATGACGGTGTTGTGATATATCCAAGTCACTACAAGCTAGCTTTAAACCTCAGGTTGATTGCCTCAATGCCTTTCTTTTCATTTTGGGTTTGTCCATCTTTCTAATGCTTCCATGTAAGGAGTGGTGGAAAAATTCACTTTGTATTTAAGTATTTTCTTCTCCACATGACATACACTGTAGATATATTCAAATTGAATTACCAAAATTCACTATCTTGTTTAAACAGCACATTATCTTGTTTGAGAAACACAAAATTGGAGAACATTTTTCAAAAAGTCATCTTCTATGAAAACATGCACAACCTATTGCCAACTAATTATCTTTTCCTTTTTGACACCAATTGGGAATAAATTCTATTGCAAAAATGCCCTCTTGAAACGTATCTCTTCAAAATCTGGTGTTTCTATATCAGGTTCACCTTGTCCTAAATAAACTGATTCATTGAAGGCCTCAAGTTAGTGTATGGGTAACTTGCAGGAAATAGCAGAATTATTGGCCATGAGAGTGCAACAGGTTGGAAGATCATCATTTACAAGAAGTCCACTTGCTGATTTAGCTCAGGCTGCGGGCTATGTGGGATAATACTGGTGGCAAGCTTGATGGTGCAACTTTTAGAAAGTGGAGTAGCGTATAATGCAGTAGTTTGAAATAAAGTAGAGTAGAAAGGTAAAACAATTTTACTCTATTATTTGAAAGTTTTAATGAAAAAATAAAAAAGAGTTTATTTTCATTATTTAGAAGTCACAGTAAATTATTAATGCAGTGGAGCTATTATAAATTTAAATTACAATACTATTCTTTTAATTTTTGTTATCTTTCTCGTGATTAAAATAATGAGGGTTAAAAAAGTAGATGATTATTAAAAAAAAGAAAGAACCATTCCATCTCAAACTTTTAAATATGAAAATTTGAGAGTTTAAGTGATATATATTAATTTGAGTTTATCTCTTTAACCATTTCATTTCAAATCTTTTATCACTCTACTATATTACTAACGTATCCGTACGGTGGTAAAAATGTTTCTAGTAAAAATGAAAAGAATGAGTGAAAATTGGTAATATACATTTCTTGTAGGCATAATTGTGCACAATTGTAGAGGTGGTTCAATTTAAAGTACAACAAGAAAAAGTCTAAAATGGAACTTCAAAAGTTTAGGGAAACTACTGGTACAGTGTTGTACTAGTACCGACTATGATAACGCAAGAATTGTACGTATGGTTCTGGACATAGATGTAGGTAAGTAGTACTGATGCATTATAATAGAACAATAAATGTCAGCATTTGTTATAATCATAATTGTGCATAACTGAAATCACGAGTCCATTTAAGTCTAAATAACTGCTTTTAAACTCTTTCATGTTAAATTGAAACAAAGCCACAAAAGGACAATTATGTACAGGAATTACAGTGTAAATTGTATTTTATTATTTTATGATCTTTTTGCTATATATTTTTATATTTAATATTGAAAACATTTAAAAAATATATTTGTATGGTCGTTAAAAGTTTAGGGTAAATGTAAATTATTTTATTTTAAGATATACATTAGTTTCAATGAAAATTTATAATAATATTAAACGCAAGAATGCTCACTAACAAAAATGAAATTCAAAACATTTACATTGACACAATTTAATTTTATCAATTAAATTACCTCTTGACAAATTTAATAATTATATTATTAACGGGCAAATAACCGTCTATAATGTATCTACTATCCAATTTAAACTTAAACTCCAGAAATCACGGGTTTGCACTTTGAAGAAAGAAAATGGGATTGGTAAAAGATCTAAACCTCATTATTTGACAATGACATGGAATTAGCCTGATGACCACATCATCTCAGTTCCCACCAGAGAAAATCTTCTGATAACAGTTTTTGTAGGCACTATTTAGTTAACGTTATAACAAAAATAAATGAACATATATCAAAACAGAACTTTTTTTATGTTTTAAGTTTTAACATAATATATAAATTAAAGCATGAAAGAGCCCTATCACCTAACTAATAAATTATCATCATCTACGGATCATACATTGGAGCGACTGAAAAGCAAGAAGCTTAGCCGTATAATTGAATGAGCTCAGCTTTTCTGTTGATGATTTCTGGTAAGTTGCTGGTTGACAATGCAATCGGGTAAAATAATTTAATGTTTTGTTTGGTATGACAGAAAGAAAATAGAAAAGAATGAATATAATTAAAGAAAAAAAAAAGAAAGAATAAGTAAAGGATTTATCATCCACTTTGTTTGATATCATCTAATGAAAAAAAGGAAGGCTTTCCTTATTTTATCTAATTTTAATAAAAAAAAAGAATGAAAATAAATATAAATAAATATCAAATTATTTTATTATCTTTTAAAATTTATAACATTACGAAGGCTTTTTTTTTTGTCATACTTTATCATCTTTTTATTCTTTAACACTTTCCTTTCCATCTTCTCTTGGATAATGGAAAAATACAAAAAAGTGAGAGTTTACAGAAAGTTTATCATTCTAAATTTTTTGTTTGTACTTTTCGATTGATACCAAATAAAGGATGAGACCAATCTTTTAAGCTTCTTCCTTTCATTTTCACTCTAGAAATGTCCGAACAAAGGTTAAATCTATGTATGCCCTTTCCATCTTCAGCATTCTGGCTGATGCAGCAGCATGAGCTTCCCATCAATGTCCACCCATGACCCATCTATCTATCTTTTCTTTTTCTTTTTGCTTTCGGAGGCACAACAACACAAAGGTATATAATGAGTGTAGTTTGTTCCCTTTTGGCGATGATTGTGGAATTTGCTTCCATGATTGTCACTAATTGTGCCTGTGCCTCTGATTCCCAATCCCATCTGTTTTAATCATCATTTGCACTCGCTGGACCCAATCTCATTGTGTCCATCTCTGCCATATAGTCAAAGATTTTGAGTCGACAAATTTCAAACCAAAGAGAATTGACCGAGCAATAGCATCTCCTTTTCATGATGTGCAGTGCACCATGCATTATCGTTACAGGCTATAAACCAAGCAAGTGATAAGCTGCAAATTTTGAAGTTTGAAATTTGAAGTTTGAAACAGCTAGCTTCCCCTTCTCTCTCCATCTGCTTCTCCAGCTCTGTCACTCTCTCTGTTTGATGTCCTCTTCTGGAATTTATTTGTGGCATGTCCTCTTCATTTATGTTTGGATAAATAATTTTATTGTCATAAGTGCGATTTAAAATAAATTGGATTGTGTTTCAATAGACATTTTGAAAAATGTTCATGCATAAATAGAATTTTAATAATTTATTAAAACTAATTTAGTTAAAAATTATTATAAAAATAAATAACTTTTGAAAAAATTTATTTTTATAAATTTTAATTTATAACTTATAAAAATAAATTTAAAAAAATTATATAAGTTTCAAAATATTTTTTTAATAAGCTCGTTCAAACGAAATCAAAATACTCTATATATAAGTGTTTATTCCAATAGATAAAGTTAGAAAATGAGTTCATCAAAACGAAGTCTTAGTATATATAACTTGTATAGACTAAATTAAAAAGCAATATTAACACATCAATAAATAAGTATTATTATTCATTAACTAAATAAAAATATGACACATCATTGCGCTTATTTATGTTGTATCAATTTTATTTTTTTAGTTACTTTTGTAACTTGTATAGTCGATTCTCATGAATGCAAAACCAACATGGGAGGCATTTTTATTAGGGGACCAGACCATTTATCATTGAAGACCATCACGTGAACTACTAATGCCGATCAGCATGCATATCCATAATTCCTTATCATTTTTTTTTCTTTTTTTCTCTCTATTTTATTTTGAAAAATTATACATCATTCATGTTTGTCCAGGGTTAGTATACCTGTCATCTTTGATCCTAGAAGTCAAAGGAAGTTTAGAAAGATTATAAAAAACAAAATAGTCAATTATTGAAATTTATCATCAAAAAATAAATCTTTAAAATTAGAGTAGTTACATTTATAATTAAACACATAATTGCAAATTTTTGTTTCACAAAGAGAAATTTTAAATAGGTCCTCCTTTTTTTTTTCCATTTATACCTCTTTCCCCCTCTAATGTGCTCGTTTTAACTGTCAAATGAATATATCTTTCCCAGAAAGTTTCAATTGGCTGGTGTTAAGCATTATTCATTTGCATAAAGATTATATGAAATTAATTAGCATCAATTTAATTAATTTTAAACAAACAATGATGGGAATTAGAGTTTTTTTCTAAAATCTATCTCGAGTTTCTTGATTAATTTAAACTTTAAAATTATAATGGAGTTTTAATTTTTTTTGAATTGACAGTGACACATGCACAATGTGAGTGTAACAAGAAGGATGTAATTAGAAGTATAATTTTTTATTTTAAAACATGATAATATGTGTAATTATACCTTTTAATTTTTAAATTGAATAAAAATGACTTAAAATTATTAATACGCAAATAAAATAATTTAAAATTTAAGTTTTTTAAAGATAAGAAATGAGCGAGAAGCGAACAAGCTTGTAACTTAATTTGCACATGCAACTTCAATCTTTTAAGACTTTGGTGCAATGATGACGTTGCTATTTTGTAAGTTTGATCTTCCATAAGACTACATATTCCCATCCCCTGCTCGGATGGTCGCACCTCCAATTAAATGTAATAAACAAAAAAGAAGTGAGTGAGAAACAATTGAATGATCTGGTAAGAGTAGAGTTAATTTTAGTGGTGGTTACATAGAAATTATTTAATTTTTTTTTGTATAGTAAGAAATATCATCATACTATATTATACTTCAATTGAGACTAAGTATTCTTCCTGATGCAATCTTATGCATTCTTTCCATATTAATTTAGTGTATTTAAGAAAATTAATTCTCTTATAATAGCCTAAGATTACACTAACCATTATATCACTGTGTGAGTTTGTATAGTAGCAATATAGAAGTTTAAACTTATGACTTTCTTCGTATTACTTAAATCCCTCGCGACTATGATAAAAATTCTTTAATAGCATTAAACATAGTTTTTACCACAATTTACATGATATCATATATTTAATTATTGTCAATTCTGTTTCTCAAATTTGCAGGATCTTATATATAAAGAAGACAAATAATATAAGTTATTAACGAGAGAATTGAGTATATTTAAGATGGAAATGCCAACAAGCTTATAAAGCTCAATTAGCATTAGTTTTAATCTTTAAAACTAAGTGTACGTTTGTTATGAAAATAAAAATAAAAGATAAATTTTTATGAATAAATTTTGTATATAAAATTATATAAAAAAGTCATCCATCAATTTTTTTTTTATTTTTACTTTGATACCAAATTGATTCTAAAAGCAAAGAAAAACATAGATAGGATGATTAAGCAGTGTAGATGTAATAGTGCAAATGGGCATTTTAACAGTAAAGCTGAATCAGAAATATTTTGGGTAAAACTAAAATACAACAAATATAAAATGCTGTTTGCGGACTTTTCCCTACCTGGCATTCATGGTTTATTCTCTGGTCCTGAAATTATGTCCTATACACAAAGAGTGCCTGCATTCATTAGTTGAGAAGCCACTACCAAGAGCGAACATAATTATGCCTATTTCGACTTTCTTGCGAATCTGATTCTATTCATGAATATTGATCCATTCCAAATGCTTCGTTGATCATAACAGGTTCCCCCAATAAATCAAATTTTTGTGACACAAATAGGAAAATTCTACACATTCATTAACATCTATCAAGCTTCTATGTGCAGATGAAAATATTTCATCTTTGTTCCAACTTTGTGGAATAAAGGATCTAACACTTCTGACTTGTTCTGCATAAACTCTTCTAATCGATAAATTATTATGTACTATTATTATTAACAGTGTTAGATTTTATATTAGGTTTATTATAAATGTTTGCATGTTGGATATTCTACATCATGTGTTATGTTTTTATTAGTTTAGTGTGTTACTATCAGAATATTTAAGAATGTCATCTTTTAATCACATGCACTCCTTTTTTTAATTATTAAATAATATCAAAAGGCTTAAGATAGAGAAAAAAATTTAAGTTGATTTTAATTTAAGTACAATATTGACTTAAATTAGGTGGTTGAAGTATTTATTAGAACATAGTTACGAAATTTAAAGCAAGAGTCGAATTAGTTAAGGGCTGGTTCAATGGATTGCCGGTTTGATTGTCGGTTTAACAAAAAGAAAATTAAACATAAAAATTGAAAAAATTACAAAACTGACCGATTTTATGGAAAAGTAGCTAATTTTTCCAGTTCACCGAGTTAACCAAAAAACGATTAATATGTTAAACCAAATCAAATAAAAATAAGTGTCATTGGGGTTCCGATCCGATTTTTACAATTATAATAATATAAACATAATTTTTGAATAAAATAAATTACATTCTTATCCTTAGATATTTCCCAAAATGACCCTAAGCTCCAAACTTAAAACAAACTAAGCAGTAGCGTTAACTTATTTACTGATGATAATTGCACGACGTAGGTTCAAAATTTGAAATTTTTTAGTGTCATGCAATTTATAATTTTATTATAAATTTTTTTGAAATTAGTGATTTGTACTTTAAAATAAATAGAACCTCCCTTCACTTTAATATTTTCATACAAAAAATAAATAAAATGATACTACAACCCATTGACCACACTAATTAACTTTTTAAGTGAAAACAAAAATAAAAAAAAGTAATAAAAATATAATTAAAAGCTTAACCATAGTTTACTCTCACATTTTGCCCAAACCCCAAAGCGAAGGACGTCATTCGTCATGCCATTGACGTTGTTTCCCTTTGTTTCCGTTGTCGGAAATCGCTTTATACAAAGATCCACGTCCTAATTGCAAAATTCGTGGTGACGCAACATAAGGGTGTTTTGTTTTTCATATATATATATATTTTGTATTAGTTACTAAATAATAAATAAACTCCTTTATTTTTTTAAATAGTATAAAACAACCCTCACATATATATTTAATGCGACTTAGCCATTATTTAGAATCATAGTTTATAAAATTAATTTTGCATTATTTTTCCTTTACGGTAAGTTTACAATTGTGACACATAGCATTACCTTTTAACAAATATGTGATCTTAAAAAAAATATATACAAATTTTTTAAATTTTAAGTTATTTGTAAGTAAATTTTTAAAATTTTAAATTATCTTAATTAATACTTAAATTATAATAATTATATAAATTAACTTTTTTATTTATCTGTCGCTAAGGCATATGATAAAACTATTATCATGTAATTTATACATATATTTTTTAATAATATAACACAATCATATTCATCAAATTTAAATAAATTTAATCTATTTATTTTAAATCTTTTTTCTAAAAATATCTATAACATAACATTATTTGTTTAAATTTAAAATAAATAGACTAGATTTGCTTAAATTTGATAGCTATAATTATGTTATGTCATTAAAAAATATATTTACAGATCACATAATAATAGCTTTGTTAAGTACTTTAACGACATATAAATAAAAAAATTAATTTATATAATTGTTATAATTTAAAAATTAATTAAGATAATTTTAAAATTTAAAAAATTATTTATAAATAATACAAAGTTTAAGAAATTTATATTTTTTTTTAAAATAAAAAAAAGATAAAGACATGTGTATGCTAATTTATTTTTTTTATGAACTTTATATTTATAAAATATTATTGTTTGACAATACCTCGTTCAAGCTGTGAGGGTTAACAAACAGCTGAAGATAGTGATTTGTTTAATCCTGCAGCGTGGTCTTACTAAACAAAATTTAGAGAGTTATAGACACGCTTTGCAGATATATCTCTTTTTTTTTTGTATGAAAAATTGTGCAAAGTAATTTTGGCCAAGAATGGTACATAAAGTTCTCTTTAAATAATAATTTTACAATTTAAATTCTTGACATCAAAAATCAATTTCGCTTAAAATGTAATTCATTTTTATTAAATCAACTATGTTTGGGCACTGGGGATATATCTTTAACCAAACGACTTTGATACTGAAGTTAGTGGAGAATTACTCTTGATGAGGAAAGAGCAAAGTGAAACTAGAAATATAAGAGAGAAGAAAAAGTGATGAACTGGTAGTGACTACTGAGAAAGCAACTTTTTTTAGCCCTAGATGAGAGTAATTGCATCATGGGTTTCAGAATCTTCATGATGGATAGTGACACTGAAGCTTGAGTCTTGAGACCACAATTAATTGCAATGCATGGTCATCCTGGGGTTTCTGGAACAATCCGAAAGCTTCACTAGGTATCAGCCACACCAAAAGCTAGCATATGGGAGAGTGGTCCACACTCTGCAATTGCACCGCACACCCCACCTGTTGTTTTCTACAAAACAGTTTGCTATGTTGTTTTTTTCATTATTATGGTCACCCTGCGGTCTATTTGAGTTTCTATTTCCTTGAAATTTTTACAAGTTGAATTGAACCTTGCATCATCGTTATATAGACCAAATAAGTAAAACTTACCACTTCTTTGAATTGATAATGCAACAAAAACATTTAAAATGAGCAGTAAACCCTGCCCTCATCACCTTTTTTTTTTTTTTTTTCCATTTGCTTTCTGAAAAATGTAAAACAGCAAAAGAAAATTGTCTAATCAGTGTGGGAACTATTGTCCAAACTTTTATAACTTTTTGTATAAATGCAGTTTATATAAATTATATAAACTAAATTAAGAAATACTTAATGCATTATTATTTTTAATATAAAATTAGTGTATAGCATACAATTTTATTTATTTAATATAAAATAATAATATATTAAAAATTAACTTTGTTTGATACATACTATTAGACTTATAAAATAAATTTATACTATATAACTATTTTTATCATATATTAAGTATAACATCTAATAAGATAAAATTATTAAATTTATCTATTTTAATTCAATAATTATAAAATAAATTAATTAAATTTCAAATAATTTGATTAGATCTGATAATATTATTTTATATCAAATTAAATAAAAATATAATATTTAAATATCAAATCAACCTTATCTCTCATTTTCATATTATTTGCATATAATCAAATTTTATACTATTTTATATTATATTATTAAATTTTATATTATCAATCTTGTTCTATATGATCTTCTAAAACCGTGATATTATCATACCTTATTCCGTACGATATCCGTAACAGGTAAGTGACTTAGTTTGGATCCGTCAACTGTGGGGTTGAAACTAGAGATTGAAAGTCCATGACACATACACAGTGCATGCCGAGCTAACTCTCGTCCTTTTGACAAACAGTTTCGCTTCACGCACGCAACCGAAAACCCTCCATTTCTAGAAAAAATGGAAAGTAATACTCTTTTTTCCAAAATTTTAATGTACACCATTAACTTATAAATGAGTAATTCTAAATCCTTATAATGAATTAATCTAATGATTTTAAAAAATTAATAGATATTTTTTTAAAAATTTAATATTTATAATTTTTTATTTAATATTTTATGTTTTAAGTAATTAAAAGGATATTAGGGCTTAAAAGGCTATGTTAGGAGAATATAACATTCCTTTTCATAAGCAAGAGTAATGATATATTTTTTAAATAAAATTTTTAATATTTAATAAAATAAGAGCCTATTTGGAATTTTTTTTCTTAAAAAAACATTTTTTTTCAAAAATAAGTATTTTAATATATTTTAAAATATATTTGAATATAATTTTTTTAAAAAATAAAAGTTAAAAAAAATTAATTTACCTCTTTTTTAAAAATCAATAATTTCTTACTTTTGAAAAATATAAAAAGAAAGGTAATTTTTAATATAATTTCATAACAAAAATATCCTTTATCTTTATTAAATTATATTTCATATTTTTTTTTTCATTATAAACTCTATTCACATAAATTTCTTTAAGTAGTTTTGTGAATTATATTTTAAGTAACGTAACTTTAAGTCATTGTATTTTAATAACTTAAATCAAATTCTAATATCAATGACTATACCACTTAAAGAAAGTAAAATAGAATAATATCAGTAATATATTGTTAAGCTTTTAGGTAAATAATTAAACATATTTTTATTACCTTACATCTGACATTGTTACCATGACATAATTGAAAACTTCACAATCTTCATTATACTAGTCTATTTAATCATATTTTACATACTATAACTCATTATATCTTGTATTTGAATGTCTTTTTTAGTAATTTTGATATAAATAAAATATTTTTATTTTTTTATCTAAATAAATTTAAAATTTTTTTATTATTGAAAAGTATTTCTTAAATATTATATCTAAATGTAAAATTATTTTTTTAAAAAAATACTAAAATAAAATATATAAAAAATACTTTTTAAAAAAATTATTCAAACGAGTCTTAAGTATTAAATAAAAAAAATAAAAATATTTAATATTTTAAAATATATTTAATATTTTTTATTTATTTATTTATTTATTTTATATATTATTTAAAATAATAATTAATAGAATTATTAAATAGTTACATTTATAAAAAAAAACTCTATTCAACTATATTATCCTTTTATTAAAATATTTAAAATATTATTATTTATTTTATTAACTATCCCTCTTCATTTTCATTTCAAAAAAAAAATATCTCTTTTCATTAATAATATAGATAAAATTAAAAAAAAATACTTCATTGATATTTTAAAATGACAACGAAACAAAAAATACTATGTAAAAAATTCTAAATCATTGAAATAAATCAGTTTATTACTATAAAAATAAGTAAATAAATAAATAAATAAATGATAGTGCAACCAGCTCACACAAACGCAGACACTCTGTCCTCCTGCGGGCATTCTGTCTCAAAAATCCGGTCTTGCAAAATCAAAAAACGTCTCAATCTTCTCATCTTCAAAATTAAAAACCCATAATTTCCACAATTCTCTTTCCTTTATTTAACTCCCTTCCACCGCAATCCTACATTCTCACGTCTTCCCCTTCACTTCCCTCTTCGCTCTTCACTCTTTCAAACGCGCTTTTGCATTTCTCTCTCTGCTTTCTTGCATCCTCTGCTGTGGAGAAAAATGGCTGCGAAGTTGTCGCTCATTCTCTGTCTTCTGGCCATTTGGGTCGCTTATCTCGCTCACGCTGCTTCGTCCCACCATGCCCCAGCACCATCCGTGGACTGTTCAAGCCTGGTCTTAACCATGTCTGATTGCTTGTCCTTTGTTACCAATGGCAGCACCACAACCAAACCAGAGGGTACCTGCTGTTCTGGCTTGAAGTCTGTGCTTAAGACTGCTCCAGCGTGCATCTGTGAGGCCTTCAAGAGCAGCGCTCAGTTCGGTGTTGTCTTGAATGTCACAAAGGCCACCTCTCTTCCTGCTGCTTGCAAAGTCTCTACTTCTTCTGCTACTAAATGTGGATGTGAGTTATTCTGCTTAATCCCCCACTTGGGTTTTCTCAGATTTCTTTTTTTGGGGGGGGGGGGGAATAATCTGTCTTTACGAGAGTGTTTTCTGAGGAAGTTTGGTGCTTTCGATAGTTCTGTTGAAGAAAGTTTGCATCTTTATGCATATCTGTGCTACCCCCAGGTTCTGTGTACATTTTGTTTATTTTGAACATTGAAGGCATTGATCTTGATTTCTGCGGTTCTGCCCCTCATCCCTTTTTTCTTGCTGGAAAATAATTAATTTGGGTTGGGTTTGATTTAGTGTTTTCTCCCTTTCTAGATTCATGTCAATAATTAAATTACTGTGTTTTTTTTTTCTTGTTGTCTTTGCAGTGTCTGAAACACCTGCTTCTGCTCCTGGTACGTATCCCCTCCCCAGTCTTGTTTAACGCACTAATCGTTCTCTTTTCCCATTTAAATTTTAGTACTTTATGCCTTTTATAAATCCTGATTTTGATGGTTTTTTTTTGTTGAATTTTGTTCCAAATTACCAAGGGAGTCACTTGCTTAACCTGTATAGTTCCAAGTAATTAAGAACCATATCTGATTTTGTGGTTTTGTTTCTTCTTTTACTGGCTGTTTTCTTCTGGATATTCCTGTTGCAGACAGTGGATAATTGGAAATTAAACATCATTACATTATTGATGTTTTCTAATTTGCATTATTATTATTTCTTTCTAGCTGGAGGCCTCTCTCCGCAATCTTCTCCAACATCTGCTGCTGCAGCACCTGGTTTGAACGGTTCTGAAAATGAGGTATCTCCAGCACCAGCGCCATCTCTGGGGAACATTGCATCAGCACTAGTCCCCTTTTCAGCTGGATCCTTGCTTGTTTGCCTATTGGTGGCTACATTCTCAGGCTTTTGAGCTGAGTTTCATTCCATTTTGAGAGTAGGAGAGATGACAGGAGGGACGGACTATTTTGATGTTATCTTTTGAGTTTTACCATTGGAGGTCTTCTCATTCTATGTGTGACCTACAAGTTGATAAAATTCATTCTGGGAGTGATTCGAACCTATTTTGAGGCTGTATCGTTTTTACTTATATAGTTATATATATGATGATATATTAGCATTATTATTATATGTTGATATTGATATTGATATTGTGCTGCGTGCGATTTGTGTTCTTGTTGACTGTTTTTGGGTAGGTGTTTGCATCATTAAATTAGTTTTTTTAGGTTGAAATGAGTTTTTTTTTTATTTTTGTTTTATTTATTTTGATATTTGTATCACTTTTAAAATGTAATTTTAATTTTAAAATTTTGTTTAATATAAAGTAATTATTTTTTATGGGATACTTCGAACTAGGAAGATGACCCAACAAAGTTTGAAAAAAGAATGAACTTGAACGAGATTCTAAATCTCAGATGAGCATTACCGGTTACTTCTAGAGTGGCCTCCTTCTCATAGTCACCACAACCACCGCCCTATGCAAAATTATTATCGAGACCAGGACACCCACATGATGGGTCCTAGTGGACGGGCTGATTTAAATTTTAGAGGCCTGCATAATGGAGCACTGATAATGCACAAGTGCCTCTCAACGATGGACCTCTGAGGAGAAACCCTTGGTGCCGTGGCCATATGGCGGTGTCCTGGTTAGAACCTCACAAAAGGCAACTTCGGTCTGCAAATTGGGTGTGTTTTTTGGGCGGTGAAGGTGACCTTCAAAAACGCTTTGAAAATCATAAACTACGTTTTGTGGCCAAATTATTACCGCTCAGCGTAACTGCTGAACAGCTATCTTGCGTTGTGGCCCTTTATCTACGCCGAAAGGCATTGATCTGCTTTCCACTTTTCGGCGCGTGCATGAGAAAAGAGAATGAATGCAATGCTATAATTAATATTTATTTATTATTTATTTTTACAAATGCTTCAACAGAAGCAAATAAGGAATCGGAAAGGCACATTTGTGTGGTATCTTCGTGTAGACAACAATTTCATGGTCCAACACAAGAAATTAATGAACCGTGAAGGCCATAAAGATAATTTACTTTTCTTTCATTTCTAACTTTTGTGTCTCATTCTCTGTCTCGGTCAAGAATGAGGTTGCTGTACCTGTACTTGATGATATTGGATCACTGACACCATCTACTAACACCAGAGGACCCCGGTTGTATCAGATCCTAAAATAGTATAAGTGCCCATGTGCATTGCTGTTGCATTTTTGTTTGTCGCCAGAATTGTTTTTGCGAAAAATGCTTGTCACTGTTTTTTTTTAAAAAAAAAAAAATCTGTGGCTAATTTCTATTGTAGATAACCCATAAAAACTGTTTTGGTCAAACACCATTAAACATGGTAGAAACTAAATTGGCCTTTTAATTAGAAGCAATTTTAAGCAGTTCAATGGCCAAGAGGTTCTAAGATCTCGGATCCTGACATTGAACTATGGAAGGCATTTGCTTGTTTGGTATGTCCTATTTTGCAGTTGGTATACTCAATGCTTGTCTTCTTGGTCCATTTTTGATCAAATTATAGTCTGCTGTTGCTGCATATATATCAGATGACCCGGGCCTATAGCATATTCAAATTAACTTCAAATCAAATCATTTGATTAAGAAGAGTGTCAATGTATCATGTCATTAATGTTAGACATTTGTCTTGCACAGGTAGTATTTATAGTAAGCACTGCCATTGATGCTAGATTACATTAGAAATATATCAGATACACATCTCCTTACACAGTTCAAGAGAATCTCAACCTCTGAGCCGAGAGTACATAGGATAGGAGTACATGCCCCAGATTTATCCAATAAGTTTCTCAGGGGATAGACTTGTGAAAGCTAAACATGCTGACATATTACGAGGAAGAGTAGAAAACGGAAGTCATAAAGACACGATCCCAATTTTCCGCAGTAACATGACAACATGGGCCTAGGCATATGCTGAAACTGACTAATTAGCAATTAGTTCCAAAGAGTTGAGCTTTGATACGTTCCAAATGTAGCAACTCCATCTCGTCTTTTCTGCTGTTCTTTTCTAAGAAATATCTGCAAGGACTTTTATTTCTCACTTGTTTGTTTGTGTGTGTTTGTTTAATCTAGTATTAGGCCACCCTCAAGTATAACACTTTGTGTGCGTTTAGAAACATTTATTTTTTCTAAAAAAAAGCACTTATTTTTTGACAAAATATGCTTCTACATATTTTTAAATGTATTTGAGTGTAACTTTAAAAAAAAATAAAAGTTAAAAAAAAGTCCATTTATCTTTGTTTTAGAAGCTAATGATTTCTAATTTTTAAAAATAGTGGAATGAGAAATAATTTTTAATTTAATTTTCTAACAAAAAATATTCTTTATCTTTATTAAAAATTATATCTCATATTCTTTTTTTTTATAAACCCTATTTACATAAGTTTCTACGTGTGATTTACCTTCTAAACAATGTAACTTTTAACTATTATGTTCTAATATTTCAAATTAAAGCATGATCTCAATGATTATACCATTTTGAGAAAATGAAAGAGAATAAAATCAACATGTTAAGCTTTTAGGTACAAAACTATACATATTTTAACTACATCACATCTCATTTTTCATATTCCTACGACATTGGTACACTTAAAAAATTCATTATCCCCAAACTGTCAGTTCATTTCATCACACTTACAGTTAGAAAAAATGTTTTTAGATATATATCCTTTTTAATAATTTTGTTATAAAAAAATGCTTTTATTCTTTCTCATCAAACAAATTTCAAAGTCTTATTATTTAAAAGTACTTTTTAAATATTGTATCCAAATACAAAATTACTTTTTATTTAAGAAAAAAATTCCATTAAAAACATATATATACAAAAAAAGTATTTTTTTCATAAACTTATTCAAATGAACCCTTTCTTTTCCCCCAACTAGGAGCTAGACTCTAATAGGCCATGTTATTACTAATAGCATGTTTGGAAGAGATTATTTTTTAAAATAAAATTATTTTTTTTTAAAAAGCTTTCTAAGTAAGATTTTAATTATAAGTTATTTTAATCACAAAATAAAATAACACAAATACACACATAAATGTTACTTTATTTGTATGAAAGAACTCAAAGGCGATGAGCTGTATTTAATTATTTCCCTCTCTTTGTGCTAAGAAGCTGTAAAAAACCATTCTCTGCAAATCCCTCATAAGCAAGTGAGCTCCAGATTTTCTAGAAAGCACTTGTAAGTTGTAACTGAATTAATTTGTCTCTATTTTTCCCCAATATGTGCCAAGGGATTTGTAACGGGACAAGGCACCGTTTCGCCTTGGCCAAAAAATTTGTGTCATTCTCTCTCGTGATAGAGTCAAAATTATCATCATAAACTCCAAATGTTTTTGTGTATGACTTTATTTCCTCTAGGGCATGATTTACTCTTGATGCTTAGTGGCCAAAACAATGGCTTTATGATTTAATTAGCTGCAAACTTTTTCTGCATTGCATGTGATACTTGGACCTTAAGGTTATATTTAAGAGTTGAGAGAGAATGAAAAAGAAAGGAATTTAAAGAAAATGAAGGAAGAAAAACAGAAAGAGAATGTAAGACTAATTAATATATTTTTCTTATTTTATTTAGATATTTTAAATCTTTTAAAATCTTTTTAAATTAAAAAAACTTTAAAATATTTATAAAAATTAGCAACAACAATGTTATTCCTACACTTAGTTTTTACACTTTTCCTTTACACTTACCTTTTATTAAAAAAAAAAAAAGAAAGAAAAAGAGAAGGTGAAGGACAAGTAAGTTTTTTTTCTTTTCCTTTCTACTATAAAAGGTAGGTATAATAAGGAAGTGTAACAAGGCAAGTGTAGAAATAACATTTTTGAATTAAGAAGGAGAGATTTTAGAGGATTACTTAAAAATTCTCATTACATTTTTACTTTTTTTTATAAAATTTTTAAATAAAAAAAGGCTTATGGTAAATTTTTTTCCTTTTTCATTTTTCTTCAATAACTTTGCATCTAAACATAGCATAACACAGGTTCTGCAGCAGAGGTCTTGGGTAGTATAGTTCCTGACATAGCCTCAAATAATCTAGGTAGCTCTTGGTAACATCCCTACAAGATGCTCGGTTGATGAGAGAAATTTTGGACAGTATTACTGTATTAAGATGACTTGTGCTTATTGGATTGGCATCTGCCCAAAACCATGGCCCAAACTTTTAACTGTTTGATCAGGGATGTTACCTCATCATCGTCCCAACCTTTTTCGCCTCTTGCATGTTTTTCTCTTCGGAAGACCCTCTCGACACCTTATAAAAAGTTGCGTAAGTTGATGCCGATTTTTATGAGAAAAAATGCAACCCGTGAAGACACAGCCCCTATTCTCCGCAGCACCAACACAGCATACATATTTGTTCGACATGAAGAAAACGCTTCAAAAGATCTAGAACAATGATTTTTTCAAGCCAGCTAGTCCAAATTGTCTTGTTCACTGTATTTCCTAAACAAATACCTGCAGGACACTCACCTGAAATCCTCACTTAATTCTTAAATCGAGCAGAAGATAATCCCCAATGCCTTTATCATAACACTGCTTACCCTTAATTACTTGGAACAGTATGAGCTGTATGATTACTAATTAATGCACTGTTATACAAGAACTCCAAGGCAAGGAACTTTTTTTTTTTTTCTAACTATAACTTCCCTACAAGCAAATAAGCTCCAAATTAATTTTCCAGAAAGCACATGTGATTGAATTAGTTTCTCTCTATTTTGTTTTTCCTCAATCCGGGTCCAGTATGCGCCAGGAAATTTGCAATGAGACAACGCGCCCTTTAACTAAATCTTTTTTGGCATTGAAAACCTTCAACTTCGGTATACTTCATGTGACTAGTCATATTGATATTCCAATAGTTGTTTTATTTTTTCCCATTTATTTTAAGAAAATTATTCTTATATGTCATTTTGTATTTCAATTGTGCTATATCAGCACGAAAGGAACAGAAAATGGAAACACAAAAGCAATAATAACCTGAGATGATGTAGTGTGGTGGAAACCACCAATTTCAACAAGAGCCATAATAAGCAAGTCAAAAAAAAAAAAACGCCATAATAAGGAGAGATTTTTGTATAGTTTTTTTTTTTTTTTGGTTTTGTACATTAAGGTTTTTTTAAGGCTAATTTTTATGTCAACCGAGATTATAGTCAGCTTTTATGTGAATGGAGACTAAGTCTCTCTTTATGCAATCTTAAAAGTACACTCCCACATATGCCTAGTTCATCTAGAAGAACTAATTCTCGTTAGTGCTAATCCAATATTTGAGTTAAAGTAGTCAAGGAAGATAGCAAACATCTCTAACTACCAGGTTAACTCTCTTGAGTTGAACTTTGTTTTTTTTTTTTTGTGTGTAAATTAAGTCAATAAAAAACTAGGGTATTATTAAATGTGCATCATTATTTATTAAATAAATAACAAAATAATACATAATTAGTGTTCATTTTATTATGTATCAGTTTTTTATTGACTTAGTCATTGTAGAGTTACTATAAAAAAAATTTATGAATAATAAGCCCACATCAATCTGTTTCATATTCGGTGGGATTTCCGTGTGACACAACATTTTCCATTGTATTTACATCTCTCTTTTATATTATATTTCGAAAACCAATTAGTTTTTGTACAATCTTATACAACTGTGAATTTTTTATTTTTTGTAAGAAGTAAGCTAATGATGGTTGAGGACTGAGAGTGCTGTTTATAAGTGAAGGCTATATTTATTTATAGAGTTTTTAAAGATTGAAAAATACCAATTATTATCTTATATTAAATAATTTTAATTATTAAAAAAAATATTAAATGTGTTTTGAATTTTTAAAACATTAAAGGTTAATATTTTTTATTTAATAATTTTATTTTTTAATTTCTTAAAGCACATGTTAACAAAATTATATTTATATTGTAACTGGGCCTGCTATACTAAAAGAAATTAATCGGATTAGGCGGCGAAAGAAGGAGGGGTGGCTGTTTCCTGGGAAAATACTCGGTTGGACTACCTTGTGTCGTTCAAAGCACCTTTTGACCCTGCCGGCGGGACTTTGGAAAATTCAGTGCAAAAATATTGATTGGGTGTATCAGTCAATGAGGGCTGCCATTACCTTCAGATTTTACTGTTTGTTCATGTTCCATCAAAGAATCATATGCTAGCTCTATGCACTATCTTCTGTGTGAATAATGGTTGGCCCAAAAGATCTTATTCTGATTATGTTATCAAATACTTAAAATGATTCATGAACTACTTATAGGTTAAAAAAAGAAAAAGAAAAAACAGAGAGGGTAACTAGCCTTTCTTTGTACCTCTTCGAGCTTTGGTATTCACATTGGATTAAACTCAAGGAGGGCCACGACCCTTTTCCCATGCCAAGAAGTTCACCATCATTTTGGCCTAGATATTTCGACAATACCAACGTGCGTTGAATTAACTTATTTTATAATTAAAATAATTTATAATCAAAATATTTTTAAAAAATATTTTTAAAATATTTTTTTAAAATTAAGCTATTTTTCAAACATACTATCAATATTGTGCCAAAATTGCTAAAAATCACTTAATATAGATGAAACAAATATGATCTTAGTAAATATCTCAATTTATATAATTACCTAAAGTTTAGCCTAACAAAAAAAAAGTAAACATCCATTTTAGTTTTTCAAAAATATAAATGATATCAATTTAGTCCTAAAAAAATTGACATTAATTTAATTTTTTAATTATGAAAAATAACATCAAAATACTTCTTATGTTATTAACAGTGAGAACATAATTAATAAAACTTTTAATTAAGAGATCAAATTGATATAACTTTATATAATTAATTTGATATCTTTTTTTATGATTAAAAAATTAAAATGAGATTAAATTTCTTTAGACGACCAAATTGATATTACTTTATATCATTGAAAGACTTATCTCCATGCTGATCACGAAGAAATCGCGTAGACTTTGAATAATTCAATACCTAAAAGTTTCATTTTCTTTGAAATTTGAACATTCCGTTCCTCTAATATATATTAAGATTAGTTCAAACAAGCATGAAGCATCCATGCTCCTTCTTGACACAGACACACATACAAATATAAGTGAACCATCTATTCTGTTTTTCACATTCAAATTCTAATAGATCAAAGAGAGAATGGATATCTCATCCTTAAGCTCAAGCCTAAGCATTTCCAAGCCATTTCATTGCCATCCACTCTCAAATAAACAGCGTAGGCCTTCTCATGTGCAGTTTGCAGTTTCATGCAGAGCCACGAAGCTGGAGGGTGTAGATGAGACCACCCATGTCAACTTCTACAAGATACTGTCTCTGACTCCCAAGAGTGCCACCATGGATGACATAAAGAGAGCTTATAGGTCAATGGCGCTTCGGTACCATCCTGATGTGTGCCATGATCCGTCCATGAAAGAGGAGTCAACGAGGATGTTTGTGCAGCTCAATGCAGCTTACAAGACTTTGTCGAGTCCTACACTTCGAGCAGAGTATGACTGTGAATTGGGTTTGAGAAGCAAGACCAGTGTGATTGATGAGAGGTGGAGAAGTGGGTGGCAGGAGCAAGTGGCTGAGTTGAAGAGAAGGTCTCGTAGACGTATGGGGCAAGAGGGGGGATCGTGGGGCAGCAGAATGAGGGCGCAAAACATGAAAGATTAGAGCTGATTTTGTTGCCCCCCGTGTGAGTTTGTTGCTATTTTCATGTGACAGTTGTTGAATTGGTCTAATTTTAGGACTTGATTCTTTCATTTACATGTAACTATTAGTCTCTTAGATATGATCTCTTTGGTTGAAGAATGGGGTGTAGTATCCCAAATGTAAGCATTCTTTAAACAGTAAACATTTGATTTGTATGTATAGTAATGACTTATTCAGTTTTACCAAAGTTCTTCAATTATTATCTGGAAAACCAATAATTTTTATTTCATGATTTGAATATCAGATATGTGTGGTGATCAATTTATTCTGTTAAATTTGTGAGATTCAAAAATAAGGCTAGGGGCCTCATTTAGGAATTTGGAGTATATAAAAAGAAGGGGGAGATATGAAAGAAGGGGTTTCTCTTGCAACAGCATCTGACACAGAAATATTTTTTTCTTGCCCCAATTAAATCTGTTAACTTGGATGCGTGGAGTTTCTCCATTAAAAATGACCCCTGGTCTGGTTTGCCAAGACAAGCTGTGAAAAAGACCATACTGAAAGATGAATCCCACTCCCAGCACAATTATATGTAACATGTTGTTTTGTACTTTGTACATAAAAATATCATTATAGAAGAATTTCACTGCGCACAAACAATTCATTTACTTGAGTTAATCTGTACCATGACGAGGATAGTAGTGTAAATGTTCTTCTGAAACTGTGCCAATCAAATATTACACAGAACACGTATATTGGAGTTCCTTAACATTTGTGATGACTTTTAAGATGCCTGAACAGAGCTTGATCTGTACCTAAGGAGATTTTTCCAGGAGAAATCCTATAGTAATTACTAATGATGTACAAATTTTGAATGCTGTGATTATGTATTCCCAGGACCTCTCTTTTCTGAAGGCTCTTACATTATTCTTCAAACTTCAAAGGCATGGACGCCACTAACTAGTGTCAATCTCAGTAACAGCTGCAAGAATATGATTGCATGAATAAATTCATCCATCAAGATTAATAATGGAAAACAGGACCATAGAATGTCATAGAGGGCCTTACGTGACATTTCAACAAAGAGATATTGTATTCTGGGTAAATCACTTTCTGTCCTTTGTGCATCTTCATCAGTCAGCCATGTAAACATTCTGCAAATTTTATAGCCTATGTCAGCCATCTAAACATTCTGCAAATTTTATAGCCTATGTCAGCCATCTTAAGCTTTCGAAGACCTACCCTTCGAAAAACTCGTTGAGCCTTAAACCTATGTCTTCTCTGTGTTGGTTTTACTTAAACATTATTTTTTCTTATGGCTGGTCTCTTATTTAACTTTGCGGACAACTTTTTATCCTCGCATATTCTATATCACCATGCTCAGATTTGATGTGTTCTATCTTGTGATTTACTCTGATGCTAAACTCTCTACGCTTCGATGTATGTCAATTTCCTGAGCTCTGATGCCTCTTTGTTATGCTTATATATTCTGCTCTCCATACTAGAGTGTTGGTTAAAAGCTAGGGTGTTGGTTTGGAGAGGTTAGGTCTGTGACGAAGACTCAAGGTTTTGCAGTCTAGAGAGGCTAGTCACAAGGAATATTTGGTTGTACTGCAACTTGGAGAGCCTAGTCCTGTAAAGAACAATCGAAACTAATGAAAAACCCCAAGTGTTACCAAGCAGTAGCAGACTGGATGTAGCTCAGGTTTTGTGTTATAGGCTCACGTGAACAAAGATAAATACTGTGTTTTAACTCCTCTTCCCTCACTCTCAGTTTCTAGCATCATATTTGTGTCTGTGGGTGTTGTTTTGATTTTTTTGTTGTGTGCATCTCTGTCAAACTTATGATTACTGTCAGTTAGCTTATCTATTGTTTTAAGTTAACTTACTGTTTGTTTGAGTTAACTCATTCGCTCAGACATTATTTGCATAACGTTTCTTTAAGAAAAACTATGTTTCACTTTATCCAAAAAAAGATCTCTGTCAAAAACTCTAAATTAACCAAATTTATCTGTAAATCCATTGCCATACAAGCCTTGGTGCATATCAATTACGTATGCTAGAAATTAACAAAATTATCCATGGTGAAAGAATATGGCATGTACTCCACTTAACGATATGAGTTGACATAAGAACAACTAAACAACCGAGACATTGTATATAATGAGCTTGTGAGGCCTATATTATAATCTTTCTCTATTTTGCTCTTATGGAATTTTTCAACAATATTTTCCTTTGACGAAAAAGAAAATTCAAAGTCAAGAAGTGAGGCAGCATTTTTTAACAAGGGTTTTAAGCACTGCAACTAGAATGGGGAATGGGGGGTAGATATCATTGAATTGTCTTTGAACATCACCATCACAACCAAGTCACGAGCAGATTTCCACCCACCCCATTCCTTAATTTTATTGTATGAGGACCACCGGGTCCACCTTCATGAATCATGAAGAAGTTAACAACTGACAAGGCAAAGACAGTTTCCTAACATTTTGACGCTGGCCATGCATCCCCTTTGCTGCCATTAAAGTACTCTGAAGTGCTTCAACAAGCAGTCCAGAACTCTGCCCTTTTCACCTTTGAAATGCTCTCAAGGACTCCCACTGGAGAAATGTGCCCCATCACTGTCACCCTCTTGGACTCCACATCTATACTGAATGATGTAACTCCTGAGATTGTAGGTTTGAAAACATGTTAGAACTTCAAATATAAATAATATGAAGTCATTTGGTTTAAGCCCAAATTTGTTTGAATGTAAGAACAGAAACTGCTACTTAGAATAAAAAGAAGTAAAATGGATCATTCTTTTTCATTAACACCCATCTAGGTTTCATAGAGAATCTATACCTAAATATAAATTTAATCCTAGATTATGAAAATGTATAATATGTCAACAAGTGGCTCATTTTTAAGTGTTTTTTCTTTTTTCTATTTTTACCCTGTGCTGGTGACGGGTATGCAACTAGTATTGATGATTACCTTCCATCTTAGACAGATGTTTTTTCACTTTACCAGCACATCCTTGACAATGAATAGCAACCCGCATCACAACCACCTGCATTTAACACCCTTCAAAATTAGTAAAACTAAAATGCTAAATATGATTGAATATAACCCTTTTTTTTCTCCCTTTTGAAATTTAGTTTTTGCAGTTATTATATCTCAAGCAATCCTAAAAGGGATTTGAATATGAGATTCCAACTTCCAATACAATCCAAAATCATACTACGTGCCCATATGACTCTAAGACACTTGCCTTACGTAAGCATAATATTAATACTTAATAAAATACTTGAAGCACCCTTTCCTGTAGAAGGGACAAAACCAAAGGGCTTGGCCTCTAGTAATACCATCTGTATTGTCTAATAAAATACACATTTGCATAGGCCCCGTTTGTACCCAAAAAAAAAAAAGTAGTAATAATAATATATTAATATTAATAATGCACATTTGCATGGAAAGGACATAACAATCATTCATTGTGCTTTCTTACGGAATATGCATGGGAAAGGGGTCAAGTGAAAAGCACGTGAAGCATCTTGAAACCTCTGCAAATGACGAAAATATGAGGAGCACAAAATAATGGAGCTCCTTTGTTTCCTTGCAGAGTCCATCTGTCACCTGCGAAACAACTGGTAGAGCCCTAGGATCCTAGCCATTGTTTTGGATCTAACAACTAATCAATGAAGGGGAAGAGGGAATAATCTCTAGTGAGTTTTCTTGAGACCAGATAGAAGTTGTAGCAGAAAAGTCAACAAGACTTGATGAATCCAAACCCCATTTCCATTTCACAGCTTCTTTAGTTCATTATGGTCCTGCTTTTAATTTGGACTTATAATTTCATTGCATTCTTGATTACCAGAGAAATGTGGCAGTGTGGCAGGCAGTGTCGCAGAAGGCAGGTAATGTTTCAAGAATTTAAATTGAAACTTCTAGACTGCTACAGAAGAATTAGCATATCCATTATAAATAGTGTTGTAAAAACAGAAAACGGAGAAGAGATAGAACTTAGAAGTACAATTTATGCAACTCCATAAATTTGTCAGAGAAACCCTATTAAAAAAAAAAAAAAGAAAAAAGAAAAAAGAAAATGTGTTCAAGGTATACAACATTTGCATCTCACCTCGTGCTGGAGAATGTGTAAACTGTAAACAACTCTAACCTGAAAGACATTATCTGTTGTTGTTTTCTGAAGTTCTCTTGGTTCATTCCCTTGATCCTGATCCCGCCCCCTCTGCTTGATCTTTGGTACAGAGACACGGGCACATTTCTCATCAACTGGATTGGACCTGCGAGGCTCAACAAGTTTGGTGTGCTTGGCATAGTTGATCAGCCTGGTATCATCAAGAAAAATACCTCTGTGAGGCCTCTTAGGTACAATCACAGACCTAGAATCAAGGGTACTCATGCACACTGCTGTTGATGCCTGAGAGTGGCACATGAAACCCCTTCTCATTTTCCTGTTACTGGTTTTCAGGTACAACATAGGCTACTACTACACAGAAAGAGAGTTTATTGGGGGGAAGGGGAATATCAACGGTGAGAAGAAAGTGCAAGTGTTGAAGGCAACAAAAAGGGTATGGTGTGAACTGTGAAGATATAGTATTGTAATGCTAATGCTGGTTTTCTGAGTGGGAGAGAGTAGGAGAAAGTGACTATAGAAAGGGAGAGAGAAATGCTGTCATTATTATGACTTAGCTAACAGTGGGTTCACTGACAGTGCAGAAATGTTTCTGGCATTTAATCTTATCTATTATGCACATGCCTATGAACCGAAAGTGTCCAACATCTTGTCCTTTTCAGTGGTTTATGCTGAGAAATTCACAATAACCTTCTTTTGTTATGAATAAAGAGGACATGCTAGAGAAGCCGGTGGGTGGATCCATTAGGGTGAAAATCAGATAAATACATAGAACATGGGTTTTTTATTTTTATTTTTCTTATACACAAAAATATTTTTTTATTTTTTCTTTTGGGTAAAGAAGCTCAAGCTCATCAAATTTATTAAATGAGTTTCTCAAGCTCGAGTTATTTAATAGACAAACTTTTAACCATACTCAAATTGGGTTGTTCAATAATAAAAACAAGTTTAACGAGTCGGGCTTAAAAAACTGTATAATATTAATTAATAGACATTTTTATGTGAGATTTCAAACTGGAAATGAGTGTCAACCAAGATAATTAAATCTTTAATGAACTCAAATGTTTGTTTTTAATCAATATCCTTTTTTTTATTTCATTACATATAATATAAAGTATATAAATTATAAAGTATAAATTTTTTATATTATTTTATTCTTAATTGAGTCAATAACGAATTGAGCCAAGCACAGAATAATAGAATAAAACTAAAATTTCTAGGCTTGACTCGTTTATCAAAAGAGTTTTAAACTAAGCTCAGTTCAATTCATTTATCATATAAGACAAGTCAATTCGCGTGTCAAAGGTGAGAGCTAAGAGAATTTCTCTTCAAGGGAGATTTTTAAGTACATTAAAAAATTTAATGAGAAATTTTTATATATTCTTATAGTAAGTATTTTTTTTATTTTATATAAGTAAATACAAAATATATAAGTATATGATATTAAATTTGACACTATTTTTATACACTTATCTTACATTTACTTGTAGTAAGAAAAAATATTATTCTAAGAACATGAAAGAATTGTTTAAAATTTCTTTTACCCTGTATTATGAAGCACATAACACACCAGTTTTATAGGTTAATATTATCTTCCACTATTTAAACAATAATATTAATTATTTTGACGTATTTAATGAACGTGTGTTAAAAAAAAAAACAAAGTTAGTGTTCCTAAGAGTGTCTGGGGAGCTAAAACTCACTAAAAGTTTCATTTTCTCTACAGCCTTAGTGGAGTTGTGGGGCAGGTTTAGAGGTTAGAACCAAAAAGTCTTCTTCTAGTCCACTCATTCTTATTTTGTTTCCACTAGCAAGCTATCAGCACGACAGTCTAAGAAAAACAAACAAGCAGCCCACCTTAATTATTACACGTTCTTTGAACGACACATATAATTATGTTTTACGTATTTATATTTTAATATTTTAATATTAAATAATTGAAAGATATATTTAAAAAAATACTTGTTAAGATAGAATAAATGATTCTATTTTAAAAAGTATATTTTTTAATTATTTAATATTAATATGTCAAAATATAAATATATAAAGTATACTTCAGAATTATGTAATAATTTCTAACATCACCAAAATAAAAAATTTTTAAGTAGATATTACTTATATTAAATATTTTATTTAATAATTTATTTATGTTATTAATTTTTTAAGAAATAATGTATATTTATAACATTTTATATTAAAATTTATACATATTTATTATTAAATTAAATACCCAAAACAAATAACGTTTACTTAAAAATTTCTTCAGAACAATTAAGAAAGCTCACTAACTGAGACACCCATAATCAGGTTTGTGGATATGGTAATTTTTTCTTGCCTTTAGCAAAAAGGTTATAGCCACCAGCCAGGGGTGTCGGGCCGCACACGGTAGGAAAACTGAAGATGTTGTTGGACAACAATGAACGGTCAGAAGGATCAGTCCAGGTACAAAAGTGATTAAATTCATTGTGGAGGAGACGCAAGAGAAATACCTTGAGTCAAAAATGTTGGGGCTCTCCTCTAATGCTGATAATAAAATTTTTAAATTTCAATTGCGGTTGCGTTTAAGTTAATGCAGGTCGATAAAATTTATAACCTGCCATGTTAATAGCTTGTCAAAATTGTCCCTTTTTGTGGCATAGCTGTTGTGGCTTTTTCACGAGATACTCGCAAATGTATGAATTATTTAATGATATAATTTAATAAACATGAGGCCGATTGTACAGGAATTTTAAATTAATCTTTAAATTTATATAATTTTTTTAATTTAGTTACTCAAAGAATTATTAAAATTAAATGTAAAACTAAGATTAAAATTAAGAATTAAATTAATTAAATACTAGAAATTAAAGACTAAAACTAAACAATGCAATAGAAAGTTAAAAATTAACTAGATATAGAGTAACTAAGATTTAGAATCTACTAGGATTAATTTTAGTTTTAACTACGTTAAATTATTATTTCTAAATAATTTATCTTGTGAATATTTAACAACCAAGCATGTATTCACGGAAGATTTACCAATTAAGCCTCAAAAAATAACAATCAAAAGTATGCTTTTATTTCCTTAATCAATAGTAAACTATCAAATTATTAATTGTACCCTATCTAAAAATCATAGTTGATATCTAATAATTACCATCAATACTCAGATAGTAAGAACAAATTCAAAGCATGAGAAAAGCATGACTGAACTCATCTAAAAATTTAATCAAACTAACTGATAGGCAAATAGAATCAATAATTGTTAAAAGCATAAAAACTGAGTAATAACAATATGATATAGTGTCAACTAAAATATCATCAAGGTTTCATCCTCCCCTTTGTACAAAAAATTTAGCAATTCATGCTAGTCATAAAAATCATAAAATTCTCACGGATATCTTTTATTGAAATTCTTTATATTACGACTAATTTCTCTCTTCCCTACTAGTGTGCAGCTCTAAGATAAATACACACTTTCGCTTGCCAAAAGCTTCTATGAGGTTCTATTCTCTATCTATTTATAGCCACTTAAGTGACCTCCTTATCCAAGTAAGTGATCGTGGGTTATAAACATCCATATCTAAGGCAATATCTTCACTTGATCTTTAGATATCTTTTAGATTGTGTATGTATTGAAAACAAAATCAGTATCATATTTGCTCCAAATCTTTCATATCAGCATATATTTTAAAGAAAATAATCAATAATGTCACAAAATTTTCAAATTAATTTAATTCAAGATATAATAAAACTTATTTTTTTATATAAAAAATATATAATTTTATGCTATTATCACAAGCCCCAATCAGCTTATTGTTAGTCTCTAGCACTGAAAGCGACATAAAATAAAACTCAAAGTGAAGATATCTCAAAACAATCAAATCTATTTTTTTTAATTAACTCAAGAATATTAGTCACATTCCTAAAATACCAAAACTGTCACAAAATTTTTAACCATCATCAAAACTCAATGTGTGTGAATAATTTAGCTACAACGAACATGGACTCCTTACCTCAAAATATCATAATTAGAATCCTTATCAGAAAACACATTTCAACAATGCAAATCTCACAAGTAGTAATTACCCTCAACAAGAAAATCACTCATAAATAAGGTGTCTCTCATAGCAAATATATGTGAGTAGTAATTACCCTCAAAGATCTCACATACAAAATATATAGAAAAAATGCTCAACCAAGAAAAATAAATATTGTTTCATGAAAGAATGCTAAGAAAATATTTAATATCACACTCTCAAATTAGCCATGTATATTGAAAGAAACTATACAATCCCTTAGATCAAATAGGACTTTATTAGCTTGTAACGTTAGGACAAAGGTAAAAATATCAAGGTTAAAAGGTAATAATGAATATCAAAAGTATTTCAAGAATATTTAGAAGCTCACTCTTTCTGCACTTTGATTTCAACATTCCCTCTCTCTTTTTTTTTTTTTTTAATTTGCTAACCTTCATAACCAACAATTATACTTGCTCTTTTTTTTTTTTTTCTAATTTCACCTTTTTCATTTTTTTTCTTCTTTTTCTTTCTTTTTCTTTTATTTTTTTTATTTTTCCTTTTTTTTTTCACTTCTTCCAATCACTCTCTTTTTTTTTCCCAATTTTTATAATTTCTTAAAATTCTCCTTATATCACCCTATAGTGCAATAATGTTTCTTTCTTGAAACACTTGGAAAAGGGTTAAGAAAGAAAAAGGCTTAATAAATAGGCTCAATAGGAGAACTAGTGGTAAAATGAAGAACAAACAAAATATAAATTTTTTAAAAGGCTCAAAATAAGAAATATGGCCTAATATCATCTCTTAGGGAATTACATAACTCTACAAATTTTCATGACATCACATTCAAGTGCAATATAAAATTTCTCTTTAGCCAAAAACAATAGTAATAATAATGAAACGATCCAATGAAGAAAAAAAAATTATGAGCACACAACAAAAAAAAATAATAATTTGAAGACCAATAAAATACTCTCACAATAAAAATGAATGGCTCAAAACTCACAGGGTTTAAAAATTGTATCCATATGCTTTCCTCAAGATCTCTAATTATTTTAATTTTTCAACAAAGGTATGAATGTGTAATAAATTGAATAATGATGATAACAACAAAAATTTTCAACCAGTAGTAACATAATAAAAACATAACTGAAATTTCAAGTAACTCCCACCCTCAATCAAAACCAAACATTATCCTCAATGTTTAAAAATTAAATCCAGACTCATGAAATAATTACCAATATGCATCAAAATAATTATTGGGATAAAAAAAAAAGATAATGGAGAAGAGACATATACCTGAAATTCTTATCAATGAAGAAGGAAGAGGAAAGGAAAAAAAACTTAAACCCTGAAAAATTGTTAGCAAAGAAATATAATCAAAATAAAGTAAACTAAACTAAACAAGTAAAGAAAATAAGAAACACAAACTCTTTTTTTTTATATTTTATTTTTTTTAATTTTTTTGTTGGCTGACATTATTTACATCCCCATACAAAAGCTCTGAAATCTGGTAGGCACTAAAGCCGGCTCAAAAAATACTAATAACTACAAAATGTACCTCAGACATACCTCAGTCTTGATAGTCAGGATCCTCTACCAGTGTCTTTTCTATCTCTAAATCCTTCAACTCAAGATATGATTTCAATTGTTGACCATTCACCTTAAACAAGTTACCATCCTTTGGATTCTATATTTCAACAACACTATGAGAGAAAACTATCCTTACAATTAATGGACCTAACTACCTTGATCTCAATTTACCTGGAAACAAATGTAAGTGAGAATTGCACAAAAACACCTTTTGACGAGGCTCAAATGACTTCCTATAAATATAATGATCATGCATTTTTTCATTCTCTCTTTATAACTCTTTGCACAATCATAAGCATCATTACAAATTTCTTCTAACTCATTCAAATGGAGTTTTCTTTTATTACCAGCCTTGTCTAACACAAAATTTAAGTGCTTAATAGCCCAAAATGCTCTATGCTCTAACTCAACAGGGAGATGACATGCCCTACCATAAACCAATCTATAGGAAGACATAACAATAGGAGTCTTAAATGTTGTGCGGTATGCCCACAATGCATCATTTAGATGCAAAGACTAATCTTTCCTCGTTAGGTTCACTGTTTTCTCTAAAATTCTTTTAATCTCTTTATTAGATACCTCAACTTGACTACTAGTTTGGGGATAATATGGGGTAGCTACCTTATGAGTAATGCCATATTTTTTCATTAAATTCTCAAATGCCCTATTACAAAAATGCTTACCCCCATAACTAATAATAACCCTTGGTGTCCTAAAATGTGCAAAAATGCTCTCTTTCAAAACTTGAACAACCACCTTATGATCATTATCCCTACATGCGTTACCCTTTACCCACTTAGAAACATATTCAACTCTAACCAAAATATACAAATAACTAAGAGAATTAGGGAATGGTCTCATAAAGTCAATACCCAAACATCAACTATATCAACAATCAAAATAAGATTTAAGGGCATCATATTTTTCTTACCAGTGCTCCCAAATTTCTCGCATCTGCCACAAGCTATACAATAAACATGAGAATCTCAAAATATGGTAGGCCAATAAAATCCACATTGAAAAATTTTGACTACTGTTTTTTTAGAACTAAAGTGACCCCCACATGCATGATCATGACAAAAAGAGATTATACTTTGTTGCTTACACTCAGGAATGCATCTCCTAATAATCTGATTAGGACAATATTTAAACAAGTATGGGTCATCTCAAAAGAAATATTTTACTTGAGACAAAAATTTGATTCTATCTTGCTTAGACCAATGAGATGGTATTTACCCAGTAACTAGGTAATTCACAATATCAGCATACCATGCCATTTGTGAAATATGCAACAACTGCTCATTTGAAAAGTACTCTAAAATAAGAGAAAAATCACTATTATGCTTAACAACCAATCTAGACAAATGATCAGCCACTATAATTTTAGCACCCTTTTTATCCCTAATTTCAATATCAAATTCTTGCAACAGTAGAATCCTCCTAATAAGTATCTAGCTTTTGCATTTGCTTTGGCAAGCAGATATTTTAATGCAGCATGATTAGAATAAATAACAACTTTATACCCAAGTACATATGATCTGAATTTGTCTAGAGCAAATACAATAGCTAGCAATTCTTTTTCAGTAATAGAATAATTCAATTAGGCATCATTCGAAGTCTTACTGGCATAATAAATCACATGAAGCAGTTTATTTACTCTTTGCCCTAAAACAACACCAATAGCATAATCAAAAGCATCACATATAATCTCAACGGGCAAACTCCAATCAGGTGGTTTAATGATTGGTGCAGAAGTCAACTCAAGTTTCAATTTATTAAAAAATTACAGGCATGCATCATCAAACACAAAAGAAACATCCTTACCAAGAAGATTGCTTAATGGCCTTGCTATCTTGCTAAAATCTTTGATGAACCTTCTGTAAAATCCTGCATGTCCAAAAAATGATCTAATTTCTTTCATAGACTTATGAGGAGAGAGATTAGAAATTAAATCAACTTTGGCTTTATCAACCTCAATGCCATCTTTAGATATGATATGGCCAAGGACAATGCCTCTTTTAACCATAAAGTGGCATTTTCCCAATTAAGCACAAGATTCTTTTCCTTACACGTAGCCAATACCAAAGATAAATGATGTAGGCATTCATTAAAAGTAGATCCAAACACAGAAAAATCATCTATAAACACTTTTAAAAATTTACCAACCATATCAGAAAAAATACTAATCATGCATCTCTAAAAAGTAGCAGGTGCATTACATAACCTAAAAGGTATGCTACGATATGAAAAAGTGCCAAATAGGCAAGTAAATGTGGTTTTTTCTTGATCCTCGGGTGCAATAGGAATTTGATTATAGCTAGAATATCCATCCAGAAAACAATAATATGCATGGCTAGCAAGTCTTTTCAATATCTGATCAATAAAAGGGAGAGGAAAGTGATCTTTCCTAGTCAAAGCATTCAATTTTCTGTAATCAATACACACTCTCCACCCTGTTTGCACTCTAGTTGAAACTAACTCATTAGGTTGATTTTCAACCACGGTTATTCCAGATTTCTTAGGAACTACTTGAAGAGGACTAGCCCAAGTACTATCTGAGATAGGACAAACAATCCCTACATCTAGCAATTTCAAGATTTCTTTCTTTATTACTTCCTTCATGATAGGGTTCAAGCACCTTTGAGGCTCACGTGAAGCTCTGGTACCCTTCTCTAAATGAATTTTATGCATAACTATTGAAGGTCTAATACCTTTAATATCTGTAACTGATCATCCTACAGCTTTCTTATACTTTTGTAAGATATCCAATAATTGACTTTCTTGGAACTTCTCTAAATCAGAAGATACAATGACAGGTAAAATCTCATTAGTGCCTAAAAATACATATTTAAGGGTACTAGGCAAGGGCTTCAAATCTAACTTAGGTGCCTCCACAGTAGATGGTAAAGGTGGTGATAAGGACAACGTGATAGGTTGGGTCTTAGGTTGCCACCCATCCACACTCATGAGAGGAATAGAATCTAACAAAGTAGTCTCCACAATGACTGACTCAATATCAATATCACAATTAAAATGATTCAAACATGCCTCTAATGTATCATCACAACTTGAATGCATAAATGTATTATGAACTAAATTATCAATCAAATTGAGTTCATAAACATCATCATTATCATTATTAGGCGTCTGTTTACTAATATGAAAAATATTTAGCTCAACAGTCATATTACCAAATGAAAGCTTCATCACACTATTTCTACAATTAATCAATGCATTAGATGTAGCTAAGAATAGGTGACCTAAAATGACATGAATAAGGGGACTATAATCATGAATAGGCTTAGTATCAAGAACAACAAAATCAATAGGGAAGTAAAAATTCTTAATTTTAATCAAAGCATCTTCAACAATGCCTTTAACAAATTTAAGAGACCTATCAACCAACTGGAATGTCATCCTAGTAGGTTTCAATTCACCTAAACCCAATTGCAAGTAAACATAATATGGCAATAAATTCACACTCACACCTAGATCTAGCAAAGCTCTCTCAATATGATGATCTCCAGTTTTACTTGCAATAGTAGGCGATCCAGGATCCTTATACTTAATAGGATATTTATTTAGAATTACTAAATTTACCTATTCTGTCAAGAATGCTTTCTTTGGGACATTTGATTTTCTTTTCACTGTAACGAGATCTTTCAAGAAATTAGCATAAGCAGGTACCTGTTTAATAGCATCAAGAAAAGGCAAGTTAATTTGCACCTGTTTAAAAATCTCTAAAATATCGCCTGACTGTGCACTATTCTTGGGGTTTACTGATCTATGAGGAAACGGGGCCCTAGGCATATACTTCCTAATTTCAAGATCTCTAATCTCAAGGGTAGACACATTAGGCTTTGGGTGCAAGTTAACCTCATCTAAATTTGGCTTATCCCTAGAACTAGTTGCATTTGACTTTCTATTATCCCTCACTGGCTCTATCACATGATTATATATTTGCTTACCAGACCTAAGGGTGGTGACAAACTGAACTTGCTCATGTTTCCTATTAAAATTAGTTACCTCATTAACTGTATATTATCCCTTAAGATTAGGGATAGGCTGACTAGGGAGCATCCCTTTCTCTCTCTCTACCATTTGACTTGCTAACTGACCCATTTGAATCTCTAACTTCGCTATGGCATTACCATGAACCTGGATGACATTTTTCATCTCTTGTTGGGTATTTTTCATATCCTGATTGGAATTTCTAATCTCTTCCATGAATGCTTTTAAGGTGTCCTCTAATGATGATTGTTGCTTAGGCTGATCTACAACCTGAGTAGGGAAATAAGAAGGCTGATGATAGCCTTGGTTAGGCAGACAGTATTGATTTTTATTTTCTAAATATTGCCCACCTATATTGCCAAAAGAGTGATTTAGTCTCCATGAAAGATTAGGGTGATTTCGCCAATCAGGATTATATGTCTCTAAATGTGAATTAGAAAAAGCTCTCCTTAAATTATTCATTGCATTAGCCTGCTCAGAGAAACAATCATTATATGATGCAGAAGACTGTCACATAGAAATAGCCTGCATAGGACTCGCACACAATACACAAATCTCATTTTGAACACCATCGACATGACCTACTCCTCTATTTATTGCTAACGACTTGACTTTACGTGTAAGATTATCTAACCTAGCCTTTATATCAAGACTTTCACTAATCTCATACAAACCTCCTTTCTTAGATGACTGGTTTGATACATCCCTATTACATTGTTGAGAGCTTTTAGACAAATTCTCAAAGAAATTATATGCATCATCTTCGGTTAAATTCAAAAATCCTCCACCATTCATAAACTCTACCATGTTCCTATTTGGCTTGTCAAACCATTATAAAAATATTACACCAAAAGCCAAGTTTCAAAACCATAGTAAGGACACTTTAACAACAAATCCTTAAATCTGTCCCAAGTCTCATAAAATTTTTGGTTCTCTTCCTGATAGAAATATGCTATTTGCCTTCTTAAAGAATTTGTTTTAAACATGGGAAAAAATTTCGATAAAAATTTTTGAACCAAAAGCTCCCATGATATAATAGATCTAGAAGGTAAAGAATTCAACCAAACTTTTGCCTTATCTTTTAATGAAAAAGGAAAAAGATGCAAGCGCACAGATTCATAAGAAAATTTTTTAAATTTACATGTAGTATAAATTTTCACAAAATCTTTAACATGCAAGTATGGGTCCTTACTATCTAGACCATGAAAAGTAGGGAGAAGATTAATGATTTCTGGTTTCAACTCAAAGTGCGTTGTAGTAGTTGTAGGCAAAATAATGCATGAAGGTGGGTTTATAGAAATAGGAGAAAATAACTCCCTAAGGAGTTTGGATTCCTCCCTATGCACAGACATAGTGATTTTAAGCTCAACGTAAAAAATAATCAATCTATGTATGTGATCACGTGCCCAAGCTCTCATGCAATGAAAAACAAAAGAATTTTTTTTTATTTTTTATTAAAATAAAATGAAACAAAACAAAAAAATCAACTAATAGAAGAAAAATCTAACAAAAGATTTAAAAACTAAACTATTAAGTCCCTGGCAATGGCGCCAAAAATGTGTTGTGGTTTTTTTACAAACTCTAAAATACTCATAAGTACATGAATCATACAATAGTATAATATAGTAAATACGAGGTCGATCCCACAGAGACTTTGAGTTAATTTTTAAACCTATGTAAAATTTGCCTAATCTAATTACCCAAAGAATTATTAAAATTAAATACAAAACTAAGACTAAAATTAAAACTCAAATTAAATAAATACTAGAAATTAAAGACTAAAACTGAACAATGCAATAGAGAATTAAGAATTAACCAGATATAGAGTGACTACAATTTAGAATCCACTAAGATTAATTTTAGTTTCAACTATGCCAAATTATTATTCTCAGATAATTTATTTCGTTAACATCTAGCAACCAAGCATATATTCATGGAAGATTTACCAATTAAGCCTCAAAAAATAACAATCAAAAATATGTTTCTATTTTCTTAATTAATAATAAACTATCAAACTATCAACTGTATCCCTATCTAGAAATTACAATTGATATCTAACAGTTACCATCAATACTCAAAAAGCAAGAACAAATTCAAAGCATGATAAAGCATGACTGAACTCATTTAAAAATTTAATCAAATTAACTGATAGGCAAATAAAATCAATAATCGTTAAAAGCATAAAACTGAGTAATAACAATATGATATAGTGTCAACTAAAATATCATCAAGGTTTCATCCTCCCCTTAGTATAGAAAATTTAGCAATTCATACTAGAAATAAAAATCATAAAATTCTCACAAATATCTTCTATTGAAATTCTTCATAGCACGACTAATTTCTCTCTTCCCTGCTACTACGCTGCTCCAAGATACATAGACACCTCCGCTCGCCAAAAGCTCATTTGGGGTTCTATTCTCTCTCTATTTATAGTCACTTAAGTGACTTCCTTATCCAATTAAGTGATCATGGATTATAAACCTTCATATCTAAGACAATATCTTTACTTGATCTTGAGATATCTTTTAGGTGTATGCATTCAAAACAAAATTAGCATCATATCTGCTTCAAATCTTTCATATCAGTACCAAATCTGTTTTAAATTTTTAATATCTAATTAAATCTATTTTAAATCTTGTATATCAATATCATATCTATTACAAATTTTTAATATTATGCCAGATATCATAATTAATTAGAATTAATATATTTTAAAAAAAAATCAATAATATTATAAATTTATTAAAATTAATTTAATTCAATACATAATAAAATCTATTTTTATATCAAAAATATATAATTTTACGCTGTTATCAAAAGCCAACTATGTCAACCTTTTCAAATTTACCAAAATTCTCATCTTCTGCTCCTTTTGTGTGTGGGGCCGGGAAGGTAGTTTATGTTTGAAACTTTATAATAAAAAAAATATTTTGTCATTAGCTGTCATGTTACAGACGTTTTAATTGCTTTCACGTGGCTTCTTTCCCTGTAAAAGTATTATTTGTTAATCCCAAAAAATTATTATTAGGAAGAGAAATGCAGCAGTATAAACGTATAATCGAAGCTGGTGAAAAACTAGAACTGGCTAGCAGCAATGTCATTATAAATAATTTACTCCAAACTATAGAAGAAGACACAAATTACAAAATAATCTACTCTAAATTATGATTATTGATTATAAGTTAAAATAAATAATTAATCTCTATAATTTTTTTTATTTTTATTTTAGTTTCTATAGTTTTTTTTATATCAGTTTTTATAATTTTATTTATTTAGATTTTAATTCTTATCATGAAAGGATTAGTTTTTATATTTTTTTTTATTTAAATTTTAGTCCCTCTAATTTTTATTTATTAAGCTGTTTGGTTTCTATTTTTATAATAAATTAATTTTTATAATTTTTAACTATTAAGATATTAATTTTTAAAAAATTAAAATTTAAATGAATAAAAATATAAAAATTAATATATAAAAAAATTAGTAGACTAAAATAAAAATTAAATAAAATTATAATAATTATTTATTTATTTTACCTTCATTGTATTACTGTTACAAAATGCAGGTATGTCCTTTGGACTTGACACTTCTACGATGTTTCAAATCCAAACAGAAATTTCTCACCAAAAAACTTCCAAACAGAAGGAAAGTTGAACATCACGGTTAGAACATCGGTACTCAGCCAGGAATGGCCCATCAAAGCCCTACCAAATGACGAGTGCACAAGTATGTGTTAATATATAACTACTCTATCGGAAAGAAAGGGCGACAATATTGGGCAAAAATAATTTTATAAGGAGGTTAATTTTGATTTATTGTAAGTGATTTAGTATAAAAAAATTTATATTATTATTTAATTAATATATTATTAAATTATTAAAAAATTTGATTAAAATAATAATTACTTAAAAATTAAATATTTAATAATATATAATTAAATAATAATTTAAAAAAATTTATACTGAAAACAGAATAAAATTAAACTCTTGTTCAAAACATTTTTATTTTAGGATATTTTTTGAAATTTTATGCCAAACAGAAAATCCGGCTTTCTCATAAAATATTCCGCGAACCAAACAGCCGATGATTCCTTCGTTACATGCTGCTTTTAGCAGTTTTATATGCTAGGAACACACATCACCCAATCAAGCCCTTCTGCAAGTTCATCCCAAACCTAGGCAGTAACTTAAAAGTTCCTCCATTTCAGATAAAGTAGATAAAGTATAGTATTAAAATTAAAGAGTAAATTATTTTATTTTATTTATTTATTTATAAATATCTTTATATTTTTAAAACATATACAAATCTTCCTTTTTGAAGGAGATATGTTTAATATATTTTTAAAATATATAAAAAAATTATATAAATAATTAAGAAAATATATATAGATGTTTTAAAATACTTAAAAAAGTATGTGTAAATTTTAAAAATAGATAGAAGTTTGTAAAAAAATAAATAACAAAAAATTAAAGTAATTTACTCAAAATTAAATGCTGGACTTCAACAGTTTCAAGTGAAATTATGGCTAGCCAGGTTTAAGTTAAATTTAGACAAGAAATGAAATTTGATCAAGATTCAAGAACCTCCCATACTAAATATTCAACTAGTTCTTGATCTTTATCAGCAAAAGCTCTCATGCTAAGGGAATTAGTTTTTAGAGACTTAAATAGACTTGTGTTTATTTTTTATCTTATTTATTTTAATATTTATATTATTTTTTAAACATAATTTTAGATATAAAAATTTATTAAATTTAAAACAATTATTTTTTATTTTTAAATTAAACATAATTTTTTACTAAATATAAATTTATAAAATTAAATTTATAAATTTTAATTCAAATTAATACTAAATCTTTTAAACTTTTAAAAATTCATTTGAATAATATAAATGTGTACCAAACACACCATTAAATTAACTGTCAAGGTTAATAATATACAAAATAAAGTAACTTTAGTAAGTTAACATTTTAAGACAATAAAACTGACATAAATTTAGACGCAGACGTGTGACGTAGCGTAGCATATGACGCGGGCAGCTGCGTACGGCAACGGCAATCGAAACGGGTAATGGTATATTGTGCAAAATCTGAGATATTTACACCTACCAAAAAAATTCTGAAATATTTATAATATTATATGAATACTTTTTAGGCATAAAAAGTGATAATTATTGAGTGAAATTACATATAAATTTATATAAAAAATAAAATTTTAATTTTAATTTATTGTCTTACATTACGGTTCAATTGTTTATTTGTCTTTAAAAAATGAATAAATTATTTCACAAACAATGTGAACTGATGTTACTAATGTAATTAATCTTCATCTGCTAATGCTAAATTTATTTAATAATATAATAATATATAAATGAATGATAATATCAAAAATTTTTATATAAAAATATATTAAAATTAAATTTAAAATTTAAATATAATCTATAAAAATTTAGAATCAGATTTAATAGTATAAAAATAAATATCAAATTTTGTACAAGCAATAATTATTGAATGTTATTTTTATTTTTCAATGATTGATGAAAGTAATTTTAAAGGGTGGGTAAGCAATTTATTTGCATGAATATTGTTGCCCAATCAAGAGCGAGAAAATTGGCCCCAAGTGTGTGAAAGATCAGAGTCGTACATTGAAGTGGTCCCTTGCATGAACGGACCAGATCGTCCCAACACTTGAGACGCAATGCATAAGATACGGTACCTTACATGAAGTTGGGTTCACACGCACACGGAGGCTCTGTTGATTCAAAGGAATCGACAAATCTATGTCCCTGTGATCGATTCCGTGTCAGAGTAGCGTGTGATCGTTTCGAATGTGTCCCCATTCATTCCTACAGCAAAATTTTCCGTCGTGCCAAACACGGGTTTTGCTTAAATAATGGATTTTTCGATCAATTTCGAAGTGATTCCCTTCTCAGGTACGTGATTGACTTCTGGGTCTTTTTATATTGTACTTTTGAGAGTAGAAATATTGGCCATTGTGTTGATGTTGTATGAGTCGTTTCACTCCTTGTTTCTCTGCTGGAGTATAAGATGCTTGTATCCTAGAATTGCTGATTTGATTGAGATTCCTGTGTAGTGGGAGTAAATTGTTGTTTTCTTTGCCCTTTTCTCTTTATGGGTTAATTTGAAAAACCCAGGTCTGATTTTGCTATTTTTCTGCTGTAGGCTTGCTGAAAATTCCTGTTTCTGGTACAGTTCTGTCGCTCTTTTGTATGTTGAATTTGTCTGGGATGGTGAAGTTTTCAATTTGAATCTTTGTTGTTTCTTTTGTTGCTGAAGGGGATAAACAGGAAGAAATTAAAAACTGTTTGGTGGTTTTGTTTTGGAAGTAGAAGGTAACTTATGATTATATACATTTTCCTTGATTGTTATGTCTAACTATGTGTCTCCACTGTCATCTTTTTTTTTTTTTTTTCCTGTTCTTTCTAGCTTTTTGATTGTGAAAGAGTGCCAGCCTTGTAAAATGAGGATTCTTTAGAAGTTAGAACTTACGGTTTATATAATGCATTGCAATGTTATGTCTATTAGAAATTGCTTTCAGTAACTTGTATTGTATGCTAAAAAAATGTTCAAATAAATACCATTATGTACTAAACGAAGACTTAACCAGTATAGATGGCATATTGACTCCTGGGAGATAATAAATGATCGACCTTTATTTCTCTAAGATTTACTTACACTTTTATCTTTCCCTGTTTTCTTCCCTTTAGATATGGAGATTTTAACCCCTAATTTTCTTGAATATTCAAAACAGCCAATTTAGTTCCTTTGTGCTTTCCAGTTAACACTGGGTTCTCTTAAATTGCTGGGAATCACTTTATTTGTTTGGGCGTATATTGTTGGAGGCGCTGATAGTGTAACTAGTAATTTTTCCAAAAATCCCTCTGGGTCTATCTCATAGACACTGCACACACATACACACATGTTGGATTAAACTTTAAGCATTCACTGATTTAGCTTTAGCATCTTTATTTGTGTAACTCTACCCTACACAATCTCTCAATGTGTGTCTCTCTTTGTCTATTATGTATTCAGAACCTACACACGCATCTTATTCTAGTGTTCTCTTTACCTTTTGATTATTATTTCTTGGGGAAATGTCTGTGCAAATGGATGCTGTCTTTGGTCAAAAGCTTTTTGCCTATTGAGCTAAATCCATTATTCCAATTCATCAATGCATTTTCTTTTTCTATGGTGACAGATGATTTAGAATGATGATGTTCTTCAACAGATTTATCCTGGAAGCTTGAAGTGATTGGTTTTGATTTCAATTTAAAGTGGTTTTAATGGGGAATATACTGAATGTGAGCAGTTCCAAAACTAGATGGCGTGATCCCTGTGAGGTTTTGCAAGGTGAAGCTTGCAAAAGACAGAAGTTGTCATCAAGCTCTTGTGAGGACAACTCGAGATTGATTCCCTCTCTTCCTGATGAGATATCAATTCAGATTCTAGCTAGAGTTCCTCGCATTTGTTATTTAAATCTGAAGCTAGTTTCTCGTGCTTGGAAGGCAGCCCTTGTGAGTTCTGAACTATTTTGTGTGAGAAAAGAACTTGGAACCATTGAGGAGTGGCTTTACATATTGACGAAGATCAAGGGTGATAAGCTTTTATGGTATGCCTTGGACCCTCTTTCCAGAAGATGGCAAAGGTTGCCACCAATGCCAAATGTTGTCGTTGAAGATGAAGCAAAGAAGGGTTTGGCTGCCTTTCCCCTTCGGATGTGGAGCATGATGGGTTCAAGTATCAGAATTGCTGATGTCATAATGAGCTGGCTCGGGAGGAGAGATGCCCTGGACAGGATGCCATTTTGTGGTTGCTCCATAGGAGCTGTTGATGGTTGCATCTATGCTTTAGGAGGATTTTCTAGAGCTTCAGCAATGAAATCTGTTTGGCAGTATGATCCCATTAAAAACTCTTGGACTGAAGCTACTTCAATGTCAGTTGGTAGAGCCTATTGCAAGACAGGCATATTAAATAATAAGCTTTATGTTGTTGGAGGGGTTACTAGGGGTCGTGGTGGACTAAGCCCCCTTCAATCTGCAGAAGTATATGATCCACATACAGGCATGTGGTCCCAATTACCAAGCATGCCTTTTGCAAAAGCTCAGGTGCTACCAACTGCTTTTCTGGCTGACTTGCTCAAGCCTATTGCCACGGGAATGACTTCATATAGGGGAAGGTTATTTGTTCCTCAGAGTTTGTATTGCTGGCCATTTTTTGTTGATGTTGGGGGAGAAGTTTATGATCCAAATATAAATTCATGGCTTGAAATGCCAATTGGCATGGGTGAAGGTTGGCCCGCAAGGCAAGCTGGAACAAAATTGAGTGTTACTGTCAATGATGACCTATATGCACTTGATCCTTCAAATTCTCTTGACAGTGCGAAGATCAAGGTATATGATCATGAAGGTGATACTTGGAAAGTTGTTGCAGGAGATGTTCCTATTCATGATTTCACTGATTCAGAATCTCCTTATCTCTTGGCTGGTTTACTTGGAAAACTTCATGTAATAACTAAAGATGCCAATCACAACATTACAGTGTTGCAAGCAAACATGCAAGAGGATTTAGCTTCCTCCCAATCTTTGTTGCCATCACTAGATAACTCAATCGGTGAACATGCTGAATCTTCAGCAGAATCAGAGAGAGAATTTTGGAGGGTTCTTGCTACTAGAAGTGGTGGATCTGCTGAACTAGTTAGCTGTCAATCCCTTAAAGTTTGATTATTTTGGTTCCTAGTCCTCAGATCAGTATGTCTCTGTTGGTATGATTGTTAATAAGCCACAATGTTAACGAAGATTTCAAATTTGTAAATGTTCCACGTTACGAAATGATCCATAAGATGTAATCATTCCAAGCTACTCACACAGAAAAAAACAAAAAAAAAAAAAAACTATACAAAAGTAAGAACATCAAAACACAGTACTTCAAATCTGAAAGGTTTTTCAGATCCTTCCCTTACATTACGTTAAGTGTACCATTGACTACCATTTGGTCTTGTACCAATGTGATAGGTACTATCTTCAATGAATTATTCTGTTATACGTTATAATTGCTCATTTACTCTCCTATATGCTGCATGCCTAGCAAAACGATGTTTTTCCGAAGAAATATTTATTGCAACGATTTTTTAAGTTTACTTTTTACTTCTTTTTTTTAACATTTTATCGTTCGAATAGTAAATTTTATTTTTTAAAAAGTTTTTTTTTTTTGTTTATATCAACTTTGTCACCTTAGTAGTGTATTATAGAATTGACTGTGATTCTAGTTTCTTGGAGTTTCTTTACTGAGAAAATAAAGATGTTGGCGGAAACAACTAACAGACTTTCAACACTCTTACGAGCCATGGACGTGGTTAATGTGTTATAAATCAGGCTACGTAGATTACAGTCATCTTACAAGTTTGTCAAGGTATAAAACCTCTGTATGTTGTGCATTTTGACAATGATTGAGATTAGCTGGGGATTCAAATCTTGTGTCTAATTTTCTTGTTTCTTCAATAAAATATTGTCAATTAAGAGAAAAAAAAATTGCATCTCTCTCTTAGTCTGCAGTGATATCTCTCCTAGTTGACTATTTTTTTCCTTAGTTGGGATTCTTCTATTGGACCTAAAATATAGGTACATGTATGGTTTAGTAAGAGACAGAAAATAAAGACACAAGATTTGAGTCCCAATTAAGTGCCCATTTGCATTAGGTTTTGAAACTCCAAGATTATGTTTGACGTCCTAGAATTAATTCTAATAATTTCAGTTTGGGTGAGTCTATACTCTATTGTTACTCATGTATCTATTATCACTCATGTCTAACTAACCTTTATTTGATTTTTTTTTCTAAAATACCCTTTAATAGAATAATAGTTATTTATTTCTAGTTAAATTTGTTGTTTATTGTCACTCATATATTTATAACAATACTTCTCATAGTTATTATAAAATTAAGAAAGATATCTTTTAATATTTATAGATTTCAATTTCCTCAATTACATCCTAAATCACTCATGTGTGTTTGCAATATCTATTTTTTGATGCCAAGTATTCTTAATACTTTGCTTGTCTAGATCACCAAAACCTAAATACTAGCTCTTATGATATTTTTTCATGACTTTATTTTTATTTTTTTACTAATATTGCCATTCTGGGTTCATCTTATCAAAGTCATTGCTTATGACAAATTACATTTTATCATAATTAGTAAATTAAAAATTCAATTATGGTTATTATAATTGAAGAAATCATGTAAATATACAAATTCAATTTAGCCTCCAAACCCTCTTTTACAATAAGAAGAATTGATTTCAGTCATGAAAAGCAGTTGACAGATCCATTATGTGGGATAAATTTTCTGGAATAAGAATAGAATGACCATTTTCTTTCAATTATTTTGAGGTCATTTTTGAAAATTTAGATGCCACTGATGAAGCACGTTTCCACAGACAATGCAATGCCCATCTTTAAAGAACCAGATATCAACCCCCCAAGTACTGGTTTCCAAATCTCCAAAATTAACTACCAATATATATATATATATATATATATATATATATATCTGAAAACGATCATAGAATTGCATTTATTTCATAAAGATCCTCTATACTAATTTCTAATACATTGACAGAAGTGCTGGTTTCTTGTGGTCTACACTTCTCCCTGCCACTTGACAGCCCACTAGAATTTACAAATTTCTTCTTTTTCTTTAATAATCACAACATGATCAATAGGGTACGTGATCGGATCATGGAGATACTTCAAGAAGATGATGAAAAAAAAGAGGAAAGGCAGCGGGTGAAAATCATAAGCACAAATCAGAAGCATATAGCTCTCAAACAGAAAGAGCATCGTCTGGTGGGATTTGTGTATTCGTTTTTCTGTAGAATGTTCAAAGGATCATCTAGGACCTGATAGTTCATCTGGTGGGATATGTGAACTTGAGTCTAACATGAAAGTAGCATTGTAGTGATGGGTTTGGTTAAAATCTTGCCGATGCATTTCCCCTATCTGCCATTGATCCCATTTTTCTGCCAAACCATCACCTTCCAGCATTCTGACTACCTCAGACATCTTGGGTCTTTCCATCGGGGAGCTTTGTGTGCATAGTAAGGCCACTTGGATTAGCTGCTCTACCTCCTCATCGTTATAATTTCCTTGTAAATCTGCATCCACCAGTGTCTCCAACCTCTTGTCTTTCAGAAGTCCTTTAACCTGGACTCAAAATAATTTCAGTTGCCAACAATGACCAATAGTCTTTGGTGTTAATATTACATATAGCCTATGCAACAACAATGAACTAAAGAACAGCCAGGAAGTTGAGATTCTAGAATCTGGGACAGAAATAGGGAAAAATAATAATAATTTTGTTGCACTGTACATCTAAAGGAAAGGTTAGTTTATATGACAATTAATAACCAGAATAGGCAACAAAATGAGGTTCCAAAACTTCAGCTATGAATCTATAGCAAGAAACAAACAAGAACTCCTCAGAGTGTAATGACAAATCGCCTGTTTGTTTAACACTTGCCTTCAACGTAAACGGGCATTTGCAAGAAGGAAAAAAAAATTACTTTCAGCGAAAGTGCCTTGAAAAATGCAAAACGCCCGTTTGCATTGAAAGTTATCTGAAACAAATAAGTGCTACTTAAGTTATCAATTACACCTCCACAAGAAACCAAAAAAAAAAAAAAAGAAGCACGGACAGTGGACTAATATTTAGTAATTAGTACAAAAATATCTCCTTCAACACTATGATTTCCCCCCTTGGTATATCTTAAACCTCATAATACATAGAAAATACATAAGACAGTCAGTTGAAAAAGAACAGCACGTTTATCACTTAGCATATGGAAAATCTTTGGTTGTTGGAGAAGGGACTTTAGAAAGCATGGACAAAAAACAAAAAGCAAATATTCAGCAAGGAACTGATATGCTAAATAATTTTTCAATCATGAGGAACCATGTGATGAGACTAATTTATACTAAGGTAGGCAAAAGTTGTTCAGGTAAAATTACATAACCTCAAAAAAGTACTAATGGCATATTTTGGGTAAACTGAACCTACCCAATCAAGCAACATGACATCATCATCATTGGCAAGTCGTGCTAGATCAAAAGCTCTTTGTCCAGTTATTAGTTCAAGAAGCATCACACCATATCCAAAAAACATCAGTCTTCTCTGAAGACTTTCCAGTAGAGAGGTACTCTGGTGCTATATGCCCCAATCGTACCACGTACAGCAGTGGTAACATGAGTATCTTTGTAATCCATTAATTTTGCCAATCCAAAATCTCCAACAACTGCTTCAAATTCCTCATCCAACAATATATTTGCAGCTTTGACATCACGATGAATAATTTTCGGGTCACAATGATCATGCAAATAAGCAAGCCCCCTAGCAGCTCCCAGCGCAATAAGCTTCCGTATTGGCCACTCAAGTGGTGGTTGTGATTCCGGACGCTCTACGACAACACAATCAATATAACATAATACATTTTTAATATGAAAATGTGTATACGTCACTGCCCGAAAACATCTCAGAAATACATAATTGTTATTTCATAAACAATGAATCAAAATAAACCAGAAATGAATTTGACATTGAAAACTAACACTTGACATTTCTACCAGAAAAGGATATATGAAAGAAAAGTTTTTTACTTGAGAAATACTGAGGTATATTATGAATAAAAGCAATACAAATTAAATCACATTAATCCTCCTCCAAAGATTAAATAAACAACCAGAGTAGACTAACAAGGGTACCTCGTAAACATGATGCTACACTTCCATTAACCATGAAAGGATACACAAGCAACCGTTCAGTTGGTGTCATGCAAAAACCACGCAGCCGAAGCAAATTACGATGCACAGCCATGCTGATCATTTCCACTTCAGTTTGAAATTGCAGCTCCCCACCCTGGGTGCGTTCCTCTTTAAGTCTTTTTACTGCTACAAGAGAACCATCGGTTAAGCGTCCTTTATAAACCTTGCCAAATCCACCTCTACCCAGAATGTTTTTTGTTACTAAAGTGATCTGTTGCAACATGCAGCTCACGCAGTGAAAACTTTTTAAGCTGACCAAGGTGAACTTCAGGATCCTCCTCAGCTGCCAGTAAAAGGCAGACAAATGTTGGTAAATCAGTAAAGGCTATCATATAAATAATTAATCAGAATGTATGCCCCTCAGCACAAAAAAAAAAAGAAAAAGAAATCAGTACTTATGCCATCTTTCTGTTATTCAACTAACCAGGAACATCAAAGAAATAATCCTGTGGTTTCTTTTTTCGCAAATAAGCAAGTGCAATTGCAGGGGCTGCAAACAACAGAGCAGCACCAGCAGCAACTCCTCCAGCAATAGCACCAGTAGCACTGTTACCTACAAGGATTAACAGTTTTAAATGCCCCCAGTCTTAGTGCGTGATCGAATTAGCTTATTTTGTTTTCACAAAAGCTTATAATCAAAATGCTCTAGAGAGAACTTGTTAGGAATATGAGAGGAAGGGGCAGCAGAGAATTGTTTAGGACTGTGTGGGAAATGTGGAAAGGTAGGAAATGTGAAAAGGGGATGAACCTTGTAACAACTTGTCAACGTGGCGGGTGTCGGGGAGGGAAGAGAGGAAGCCTGTTAGAATAAATAGGGGAAGAGGGGAAGGAAAAAGGTAAGAAAGAATTGAGTAAAGAGGACAGGTGTTTTGGGAGGAAGCTAGCCCCTCAAAGAGCTAGCCTAGTTTTCTATAATTTTCTGTTTCTATCTCTGTGATTCTGGGTTTGATTCCCAGCTTTCTATAATAGAAGGGCAGGTTCCTATCAGAACTTTTGGCTGAAAAGCTTTTTTTGTGTAAAATAATCAAAACCAACCATACACTTAATATTTCAAAACAAAGTTGAGTTTGCTTTCAAGTTAAGGTAGTTGTAAGCCTATGCTATATCCATGTTTCAAGCCTAGTGGACTCTCACATGAGAGGGCATGTTAAGAGTTAACAAATTAAAATCATCATCAATAGTAAAACAAACATCAATGAACCTGAAGTAGTTTTTGGCGTTGGAGCAAGTGGCGGAGGTGGAGAGTTTTTTTGAACCAAGCCAGAATTATTTTGAAAACTGTAAAGAGAACACAGGGATCAGCAAAATTTTGATATGTCATCCCTAAAAAATAGCAATAGATATAGACAAAATTATTGGCACCAACCTGATGGGAGTAAATAATGAAAATGAACCATTGATTGGTATATCTCCTTTTAAGTGGTTGTTTGATAGATCACTAGATTCCATAATGACCATGGTGTCAATTTACACATAAAAATACATGATACTAGTATAACTAGCTGTTTACATTTGCATTAGCTCATGGAAAATCTAAATGTAGGAGTAAGACTCACAGGACTTGCAGTGAAGAAACATTTGTCAAAGACATGGGAATGCCTCCTGACAAGCTGTTATTGTTGAGACGCCTATTTCAGAAAGTAGAGAGAATTAGTTTGCAGATAATAAACTACTGATAGAGTAGAGCAATAAGAAATGATCAGAAAAACAACTATCAAGTAGTATGTGTTGTGTGTATTACAATAACTTGTTGCTGACTAAAATTAGCGGACCAGATTAGATAACAAAGAGTTCTATTTGGCAAAGTGAATTGGCCAGAAATGAAAAATATGTCTAAATCCAGGCATTCATAACCTGACCCTTAGCTCAAGTATATGAAAATTAGATTATCACTTTTGGAAATATAAGGTGGTGAAAATGTTCCTCTCCCCACCCCCTACAGACACATAAATTAAAACTCCGTTTCATGGAAACAAATTTGCAGGGAAAAGACCAAGAAAACAAGCGGAGTTTCAATCCTTTTATAAAATAATCAGGCCACAGCCCACAGCTTTAACTATTTAAAATGTGGGAGGACATGGGATTTCACAGCTAACCAAAATTACTTTAAAATTAAGTTCAGCTGGGGTAAAAGGAAATCTAGCAGCATAATAGATCAGTCACACCAAGTACTTGAAGAAACTTCAGGCAGCCAGGGTGGCAATGGCCCCTCTTGACCACCATCACGCCAACACACCCTCAGTCCATCAGTGTGGATGTTCATGAAGAACAATTATTACATTGACTTTATTTACATCTTTAATACATAGAGAGAATGAATTGGTCAATATACATGCGTAACAAACACGGTTAACATTTCTTTCATATATTTCATCATCAATCACACCAAGCACCATCATCACTCATCATCTATTTCATGTGATTATGCATATACTGATTATACTAACATTATTTCCAGCAAATAATAACAATAGTAGTGGTAGTGGTGGTGGTGATGGTGTAAGTCTTTATTTTTAACTAGACCAACCAAACTGAGCACTATCATCAGTCATCATCTATTTCATGTGATTATGCATAAAATCACATTATTTGAAGCAAATAATAACACTAGTAGTAGAATGATACTTTTCTATAGTAATGTCTTGCGTTCACGAATATTGCAGGCTCTATTGGAACAGCAATAGTCATGTAGGCTGCATAAATCTACCACCATTTTTGTGTGGAGAAGGAAAAAGTATGGATGCTAAAAAGGTAAATGAAGAAACAAAATTGAAACAGATTTAAATAAATTTTGCAGATTAAAGCTATGAGATTGAGGAAAGCATGTCATACAGGAAACGTAGTTTTTTAAGGCTGCCCAATGTGTCCGGCATGGGACCAGTTAACCTGTTCAAGTAAAGATCCAAGCTCACCAAGTTTGTCAAACTTCCAAGCTCGTTTGGGATTTGCCCAGTTATATTATTACTATAAAGTTCCCTGTCATTGAAAAGAAAAATATTTTCAGATTTGAGCAAGCAAAAAAGTCCAACAAATAATCAAAAGATGACAGAACACATTTGCATGATTTGTATGAAAGGGGTCAAAATCTAATAGAAGTTGATAAGGTGAAAATTGAACCACACAAACAGATATTGATGGCTGTGTATAAAATACCATGTATAAACTTTGCCTCAGCAATTTATACAACTATCTCTAAAGACCAGCTAATGTCAAGTTAAGCATAGGAAGACACCAAAAGTTGATAACACAAAACTGCTCCACAAGGAAATTAATTGCTCAACAAGAAAAGATGTGAGAGGAGGGCAGCCCTTGCTTATAAATTGAGACTCTAAAACCAATAGAGATGCGGCAGAAGACCTTCAAATTTTGACATTGTGATTGAGAAGGCAAATAAAAACATAATGCAATTGGGAAAAGTTTTGATTCAATACGATATGCAGATCACTAGACTAAAATAAATAATGTACAGCAATGCTTTTATGATAAGAACTACAACAACAATAACAACTAGAGTCTTATCCCACTAAGTGGAGTTGGTTACATGAATCAAATGATGCCAGTAGGCTTTATCAAATGCCAAATTTACAATAAATCCACTTAAAGCAAGGTTCATTTTAATGGTTTCTCCTAAAAAATTTCTTTGATCTTCCTCTACCACTTTTAACTGGACTATCTTCCATTTATTTCAGGTAATGGAGTCCATATATGTTTGCAGCTTTGAGGCAGTGAACAAAGAAATAAATTTCATGCCTGCCAACTCAATATAGTGCAACTGTTTATAAGATCATCTTTAAAGAAAGTAACAAAAAATAACAAAAAAAGAATATCAATCAAGAAACAACGTTAAGCATAATCTGCTAAGAAAAAGTGGCAAATTTACCCAACAGTATCATATCTGATTCACAACTTACAAGTACTGCAAATTTGGGAGCTGACCAAGCTGTGGAACCAGTTGACCCGAAAGGTTTGCATTTCCAAGATCACTGACCAAACACAAGTAAGCTTTTCATTATATGCACAAAAGGTCATAAACTACAGGTAAAAATTACATAAATAACTTACACACGGGTCACACTATTTTCACTGCTGCACGTAACATGAAACCATGTGCAGGGATTGACAAGGGTAGGATCCCAGCTTTGAAGAACACTGTTAGGATCAAACAAGCTGGTCTTCAATGCATTCAGGGCATCACCTATCTTAGAAGCAATATTCAGGTGCCAACATCCTTAATATTAAATAATTTGGAGTGGGGAATCAAATAAGGATCAAACATTTATGTTTCTCTGTGAAATAGTGTGAAATTCAGGAGTAAGAAACATGAAGCCCAACTTCCTCGAGTCAGCATTAGTCGCATACTCCTAAATACTAGGCCAACTAATAAAAGACGAAAAAGATGAAAGCAAATGGAGAGAAACATTTTTCAAGAATAAAACATGTTGACAAGCCATTCTGAGATAATGAAGTCCTACAAAAAGTCACACCCAGGCCATGGTTATCTCAAAAAGTATTACAATCAACAATTAGGGTGAACTCCCCGATCATAAAATTAAACATTTTCCAGTTACAAATCTACAACAATCCAAGCTAATGATACAGAGAACCAGCAAAATAAGAAAATTATTAAAATCTTCAATTCTCGCATCATATTCTATTAACAAAAATATTAAAGGCAGCAAAGCATTGGGGTGAAATGTTTCAAAAGCCACTCCAACATAAAAGCCTGTTATTAACGTCTCCAGTTCTATTTTTCAATCAAACCTATGACCCAGTAACGTTACAGCCGAAAGGCAACCAAAAAGAACAAAAAATGGGGGAAAAAAGACATAATTGAATAAACTTTCGTAACCCTGCATATTTAAAGCACCAGTTAAATGGGAACAGATATTTATGGAACAACTAAAACCCCATAGAGTAAGGACAAAAGGTCACCACCCACCTTCTGCATTGCCAGAAACCTTAAGCACTAAATCAAGCACCAAAATTGCCCAAAGAGGAAACGAACCCATGAAAGATGAAATCAGTCGCTCCATGTTTCCCATCCTCTTCAACTACACTCCCATGAGAGCTTCACAATCATGCATAAGCAGTTGATCCCCTAATCCACAGACCCTCTTGATATTAGTCGATCTCCATGATACCCATCAAGCCCAGAAGCATCTTGACCTCGTTGACCAAACGAAAACCGCAGTGGACTTGAAGATATCCCAAAATCAAATTCTGGGTAGTTCCAAGTTCACTTCTTTTTCCTCTGTCAGTTCTTTTCTTGGAATCTTCTCATACGGGTGTCGTCAGTTTGAGCAGAAAATGCAGGCAACAGGGTTGAGAGGCGGGGTTCCCCGGCTTCAACTTTTGCAAGGTGTCGAAAAGTGGTGGTGGGGGAGAGAGCCAAAGTCAATAAATGTTGCACACTTTGCCGAGAAATTTCTCCTTCTAATTATTCTTTCCTTTTCTTTTCATTTTTATTTTGGTTTTCTTGGTTTTATATGAATTGCGAACAGTGATCAGAAAGTGAAATTCAGATGAAAATGAAGATTGAGACAGAGATACACTGGGGAGACTTTGGTTTGGTTTTGTAGCAGACAGAACTAAGGAGGGTCAAAGACGCACGCTTGCCCGTGTGTGACTCTCCTCACCGCCATGGCCTCCATATATACAAAGAAGCTTCTCTTTATGTAATAATTAAAACAAAAATTAAAAAAAAAGACAGCGTGTGTCAGAGTTTTATTGAACCTAGTCACTCGTACAGTCGTACCTGTACATTTTAGGCTTTTTTTTTCTTCTTTTCATTTTTTTCCCCTTTTTGGGATTCCCTTCCAATTGTAGCTGTTTCAAATTCAAGCTTGTCTCGAATAATGGCCATTACCAATGCACAGGCATTGTTATTGTTCAAGTGTTTTTTTTTCCCCTTCTTTTATCATACCTAGGTTTCTTTCTCCATGCAGAGTGCAACCTATCAATTTAGCATTGGTTTATAAATGTGGAGTTTTTCCTTTCCTTCTTTGTTATAAAGTTTGTGTACACAATTATTTATTCATATATTATTATATTATTAAAATATTAAATAAATTATTTTATTTTTTTATTTATTTATTTTCTATAAAAAAATTTATTTTTTAAATTTATACAAGCTTCTCTTTTTGATAAAAATATATGTAACGTGTTTTTAAAATATAAAAAAATCTGTGTAAGTACTTAAGAAATATGTATAATTTTTTTAAGATATTTAAAGAGTATATATAAATTTTAAAAATAAAAAAATATTTATAAAAAAATAAATAAAAAAATGTTAGAATAATTTATTCTAAAATATTTGATTTTTTATGTAATTATAACCATAATTTAATTAAATTCTTTTTTTACTGTGATGTTTCTTTTGTTAGTGACTCAATTATAAATTATATTTAATAGCTATATATGACACCCTTACCAGAGTCACTTTGATATTTCAATTTGGAGTAGATCTTTTGTAATTATATATGAGAAGAAAAATTTAAGAAATTAATTTAGTGGTTAAAGAAATATCCTTTTTGACTTGATTATTTGATTCAAAGCTTGACCAGCACATTAAAAAAAAAATTCTTCCAAATACCAAGTCAATATAGTGGGAGGTGTGTGTCCTTAAAATTATTAGAAAAGAGATTTGTTTTCTATTAACATTAAAATTAATCTAAAAATATTTTTATTGTACAAATAATAAATATATATGTATATAATTTAAATATTTTTAAGTAAGAAATATAAAAGAAAATTTCTCAAAAATTATGAATTTTTTCTAAAGAAAATTTTATCATGATGACATGTACATTAGTGTTTTCATAATTAATAGAAATTGTTAACCAGATCAAGATGAAAGGACATATTGCAATATTTTTCACAGTTTGAATGTTTACTTAACGAATTTAAAAGTTTACGATGGCAACTTATAATCATCCTAAAATTAAAGGGTTTGTACGCCGCTTTTCTTAAAATTTTATATAGATTACCTGAAATGCATCTTCAATTGAGCTAATGTTTTTTAAAATAGAACAATAATACATCAATGATTTTTTGGTTCACATTTGGTATTCAACATTAATTTTTATAGAATCAGAATATAAATAAGAATAAAATGACCATTACACTCAATGTTTGGTTCACTTAAGAGTTAAATATATTTTATATATGAACAGGGATCCATTTATATCATATATAAATATTAAATATTTATATTTTTTAATATTTTTTAATATTTTTTTATAAAATATCAATTAAACTAATTCAATCGTTGAATTATATGACCATGCATACCAAAATAATCATTGACTTATGTAGTATGTCAAAAATCACTATGCACACCTCTCTATGAGAGAATAACTATACTTGTCTAAGAAGAATCAAGCTCTAAAATAAAATCAACATTTTATAATTTTTTATATATTGAGTGCATATTTAAATTAATTTATTTTATATTTAAAATAATTTATAATCAAAATTTTATGAAAACTTTTGAAATTTTCTTTTAAAAAAATAAGTTAATTTCAAACATATACTAAGTATATATCTAGTTTTAAACCTTTTGATCAATTTTTTAAAAAAATAATTTTTTAATAAAATTTTAATTATAAACTATATTAAATATAAAATAAATTAATTTAAACTCACGAATTGTCATTCTTATATAAACAGGTATTTATTTGCACAACTACTTGTGCACGTCACTTTTACACTAATATACATAACAAAATTTGAATTGCCCTGAAAATACTTGGAACTTTCTTCAATATGACAAAGATTTGGAAAAACAAGAAAAACACCTCATGTGCAGAATGCTAGAGTAATTAAACACATGAAAATTTGTAAAAAAAAAAAATAGAGTGACTTTGCATAGATTTAAAGAGAAAAATGTCAGAAAAATATTTAAATACTACATTCATGTTTGTTAAGGACAAAAAAAATATCAAATTAGTAGGAACACGTACATTTCATAACACTGATCGTTTTAGTCAAACCTTGGGCCATAGAACCAGGAATAGTCAAATATTTATTACTATAAAAATAAAACAATTGGTCTTAAGGATTGCACCAAATTCCACTCCAAATGCAAGTAAGCAAAACCATTGGACCAAGTCATGCCTCTCCGCAATACATTGTTGAATGAGAGGAAGAAATTAATAGAAAACTGAAACCAACTACTATATACTTATTAAACAGCATCATATATAGTCCTTTTCTCCGTTTAGAGTCCAGTGATGGAGACTCAATAGTTAAGAACAAAATCAGCAGTTTAATAATAGTGTCATTGGATTTCAGAGTGGAAATAAAATTTAGACTAAAACCCTATTTGTAATTTTAATTGGTTTTCCTAGTCTCCACAAAATCTTAAATCATGCACCGTATTTTAATTTAGTATTTGATTTGACAAATATTTTTAAATTATTATTATTCACAATGCAATAATTACACTTAAAAAAAGTCATTGTATTGTATAAAGTAATTACTTTATTAATAAGATTTAACTGTGATACATTATCATTGTAAATTTTTTTAAATATTATTATCTAATTATATGTTATCATATCATTAAAAGTGTTTGACTTTTTAAATAATTATTATCATAGTCAAACTTATTTAATAATTTAGTAACTGAAAATTAGATGATAGTATAAAATTTTTTACTTTGACAATAAATTAAAATTAATCTCTTATAAATATAGTTGTTACTCTAAATTTCTTTTTCATAATTAAAAACTTGTGCAAGCGATTGCTCATGCAATTTAAGACCAGTTGTGATAAGCAATAATTTTAGAATTCAAACTCTTTAACATTACAAGGAAAGTTTGCGTGAGACACTATTTCTCTAAATATCATTATATGTTATCTTTAACATGCATGAATAATGGTTATTGGAAAGAATTTTTTTTTTTTTAAAAGAAAGATACACGTGAAACTAGACTATAGTGCAGCTGATTACCCAAAAAAACAAAAACAGAAATACAGCGCTTCAAATGATGCCTATCAATAAAAAAAAACTTATAAATTTGATTTTTCAAGATTCACTCTAAAATATGCCATAAAATCAATATCATTCTATATTTGTGTGTAATTCAGAAGCAACAGACTTTACTAAGCAATTCAAAAGTCAAGCAAGCAAAACCCTTACCCACCCAATTGAGGTCTCAACAGTAATGGACATTCAATTGTTCTTTACATTTATATTATAGTGTATTTAGGTTGACTTTTGGTAATCTAAAACTATAATTTGGACAAAAATTATAAAAGACATGTTTTTACACAAATTATAATTTGAGATTTTCTGTAAACCAAACCAAACACACTATTAATCTGTTTAATTGTACTGATAAACCTTGCTGCCAGTGTGAACATTAGCCTTGTATGCCCACATTTTGATTTTCTTAGAGCCCATCACCATAAAATCCCAGGTGTGTTTGAAATGGATTTTCCCAGAAACCACAGCATTTGGTGCCAGTAAGGTGTTGGTTTTGGACTACAATGCCAATGTTGACTGTTGACTGTTGACCTGAGCTTATTTTGCAGGGGACCAATGTGTTACTCAGTGACAACCACCCTGCTCATTTTCAAGGGTAGTTGGGTACAGCTTCACATGGTGGGCTGGGTTTAGGGAATATTGACCCCAAAAATTTATAATCTTATTGACCCACCAGAGGGACCACAGTCACAGTTGGAGTTCCTGACGATGGTTGGATTGACATCAGATTGATGGCTGACAATTCATGTGAGCTTTTCAAAAAGTTTTTCTCTTTATTAACTATTTTTTTTCTTATTTTACTATTCAGGTTAAATGATAATTAATTCATGAATTAGTGTTTATTTGACTAATATTTTTAAAGAATAATTACATTGACCTTTTAATGTTAATATTTATTATATTAATATTTTTTTATTTATAAAATTACACTTATCTTATTTATTTTTTATTTATATGGGATAATGGTATATGAAACTTATATAAAATATAAAAAGTAAACGTATATTTTTAAAATAAAAAAGAATATATAATGTAAAAATAATATATAAAATAAGAGATACTGTTGTAATTTCTTTAAATAAAAAAAATATTAAGTATAATAAGTGTTAACTTCAAAATAAATATAATGAGCTTTTACTTGAGGGAAGCTCATTACTTCTATATTCTATGTTTGATTATGATTAGGCTTGTGGTTGCTGCTGCATTGCCATAGAGAGCGCAATACATTAAGGGGAATGTCTGTGGTGTTCCAAGTGAAAGATGGCCCTTCTCCTTACACACAAATTATTCCACCTCCTTATGGTTAAATGTTGACGCCAGAGAATAAATGACTACTCTAATTTGGAAGCCTTAGTTTCAAATCTTATTAACAACATGTGAAATGAGATTTGTGTAGTTATCCCATGTTCTGTAGACCGACCCCATTTGGCCCAAAAAAAAAAAACTTTTAACATTTTATTAACCATGAAAGTCAAGTTTTAAATTTAGAAAATGGTATGATTTGAAAGATTAGATAATTTAAAACGCTGGTATAATGATGTTGTCTGCCATAATAGCTCATTTTATTAACATCACTAAATGAATGTTGTTGTATATTACATTAAGTACCATTCAGAGTTTAAAGTTATACCCCAAGATGAGTAGTATTTTTTTTATTAATATTTGTTTGCATCTCAAAAGAAATTCTTTTTTTTTTAATGGGAAGTTAGGTGGTAGCAATTAACATGTTGATTATCCTAATTAAAAATATCATGTCGCAATCTGGTAGGAAACTGAAGTTGTGAGGTCACCGCGTGCTTTCAAGTTTAAAACCCTTAATCCTTGATTACTGAATTGTTAATGTTTTCAGTATTGATTGTGTTCTGAATGTGTTAGTGACCATCCAACTGTAGCTCCCAATTTTGCTAGTGACCCTCCAACTCTAGTTCAAACCAGTGGCAGAAAAAAAAAAACACCCACAGATTACAAAACTAGGAAGTTCATCGGTTCAGCTCCAGCGATCTCTATGGCCCAGTAGCTTCAATATGAATAAGAAAGAAAGAAAGAAAGAGTCAAACCGAAAAGAAAACTTGGAAGTGGTGCAGACTTGTTAATACAGTAATGACCCAAAATGCAGGTGAAGATGTTTTGCAGATGGGCTACAAATTTTGGGCCTATAAATTGTTGAGGAAGAAAATGAATTTTACAAAGAGGACTTCAGTTGACCAAAAATAAAACAGAACTTCGATACTAAGTTACTAACAGACAATGAGAACTTCACATTTGTGATAGAAGACGGCATCATATGTAATCCAAAAAAATAAAAAAAGAAGAGGGCGTGATACGTGACTAGGCTAAAAATTATAACTAATGACAAAGATACGATTTTATTTCTTTATAATGTTTTAAAACTGCATTAAGTATTAACATACTAGACCTATTATAAGTGTCATGAGTCAGAACGTTAAGTTTATAAATTTTAAGAGAAACGCTGAGTAAATAAATTTAACAAAAACATGAACATGGATCGTCCATTTTTCAGACTCTGCTACCTATAAGTTGATTGAATATTGCAGAAGCAATTTTAAAGTTTCGTGGTATTTCAAAATTTGAGGTAAACTACGAAAGACAAAGAATTTTACAGTAAAATTGTATGTCTTGGTTGATGGTTGCAGAGCCATAAAGGGTTCTTATCAAGCCTCAGTTTGATGAAACAGTAGCAACAGCTATGCCGCTAAACAGTGACTGAGCCTCAACCTGTGAACCAGATCCGCAACTTCCTCCTCTGCCTCCGCAAAAATGAGTCATTATAGTTGCATGCTATTCTCTAGTCACATCGTTCATATTGATATTTTTTTCACAGACATAATTGGGATATCGAAGCCTGCACACCGGCTTCCCCTGTCCCTGCCTTAGCAGTTAATAATCATGGAAACTATTGGTATTCCTTTCAAAGATATTGCATGTGGATCATCAGGCACCAGTAACTTTCTTTGCCTGAACATTGTAAGTTTATTTGAGCTCTTTGGAAATAGAGGAAAGGGTCACATTTTCCTTCTCCTCAACTATTTTTTCTTCTGTAGTTTTGAATATTACAGGGATATACAGTGCTCTTTTTACCCTAACCAATCACTTTGATACCATGAGAAGGGAGGTCAAATCAAAGCACTCTTATTCTTTCAAGCTTGATTGTTAATTCGATGGTGCTCACTAACAAACCTTCTCTATCCCAAAAGGGTCCAAATTTTTTTCATAATATCTGAGTATCTCACTTTCACTAAGAGCAATGATGGAGCTGAAGAAAGAGCAAGTGGGATTGTGAAGGCAGACCAAGTGGTTTCAATGCCAACTAAGTAAGTAATCATCAATCCAACAAACCTTAATCAGACATATACTCTTTCTATTATTCTATGCCAATTGCGAGCTTATTCACAGGAGAAATTATTGCAGTATCCTAAAATGCTATTTAGAATTATACCGTCAACTAATTATATATTGGTATTTTAATATTAAATTATTAAAAAATACACTTATTAATATAGTATTAATTATTTTAATCTTAAAGTGTGTGTAAATAATACTATATTAATAAATATATTTTTTAATTTTTTAATATTAAAATATTAATATATAATTATATGAGAACATAATTTTAATAACATTACGTAAGAATACAAGAATTTATCTGCCTACAGGCCTTCAGAATTAGACATCAGTTGTGCCCGTGATGGGCAGCTACCTTTTGGAAAGGCACAGAGAATAGAATATGGCCCAGTGTTACTCACTTCTCTGCTCTCTGATGGTCCTAAGTTTACTTTCATTTATTCGTCTGACCTGTCTTACACTCTTACAAGCATGTGTTTCAATGTTCAAACCCTTTAATGCAGACTTTGGATATAAATTTCTCTATAGGGACAAAGATGAAGGTGACACCCCGACTAATAAAACACCATGACTTTTTGGCCACGATTTCTGTCAATTGGGTAAGAGTCATTGGGCGAAAGGGAAACAAGTAAAACCCCATGTAATGGTTCACCTCCCTTTTTGTCACTAACACTTTCATAGCCCTCCAAGTTTCCACATGGAACAACTGTCCAAAGAATCAACTTCGTCGATAGTAGTCTCAATCTTTAATCTCATTTGTTAATATTCTTTCCCATTTAAAATATGTGTCCTTTTTATAAAAAAAAAATTTTCATGTCAAGTGTCCATTATTTAGCCCTTTCTTCTTTTGTGTTATTCCCTCTTGTTCTATAAGCATAATATTTATTTCTCAGCCTACTTCATTATGCACAAAATCATTATTTTGCCCTGATTTTCTTGAGAAATTTTATTTAAAAAAATTAACATATCTCAACGAGATATATTTTGAAGAGTAATAATAGACTCACATCTTTGGAATTACAAAATGTACTTTTACCTTTACATATAGCCTTGATTTGAAAAATTATCACTCATCCCGTGACTGAGTAGGTGTAGATTGCAATTTTTGGGTGCTTTTATTTGTGACAAGTAGTTACTTTACCTTAAATGCTTTTTTTTGGACATTAAAAAATAATATTCTCTTCAATTTAAAATAAGTGTTCTTTTGATTAAAGACACAAATAAAAAAAGACAAATTAAGCCTTGATATAAATTTTTTTTTATTAAATTATCCTTACTCAGTTTATAACAAGTCAAACCTTAATTGAGAATTTAAGTAATAGTTGAGAGTTAAGAGACTTTAAAAGTACAAAGGTAGAGTTGAAAAATAAATAATTAATGTTACTTTGATATTTGATAACATCATTTAATATAGACCAAAAAATTTTCATAAAAAAGATACTTATTTTAAATAAGGAGTATTAACGTACAATTTGAGTTTTGAATTGCAATCGAGTTTTTGGACTTGACCCTCAATATTATTTCAGCCATGCTTGAACCTTGTAGAAGAAAATTCAAACCTATATCACTCTATGATCCAAAAAATAGCTTGGAGCATGATGATATGCTCTTAAAATATGTGGCGAATTCTCCTTTTTATTTATCATCTGTTTGATTTCTTCATATAAAATTATCAAAGAAATAGTTTTCCTTCTTATGTTTTAAGAAGAAAGGAAAGCTGTGCTATTATTATTTTAGAAATGTTCTTTATGTCTTATTCCCTTTATTAGCCATTACTGTGGGCTTGCGACAGATTGAGTGGTATGATAGTTATTATTTCATCTAAAGTTAATTATTCTCTCCTTTAACCATATTTGTATAATGAAACTGCCTAGGTTATTCACTTATGGGGTTCCCAGATAGGGTGTTTTCGGTTTGGTTTAATTTAATTTTTTTTTTAAAAAAAGTCATTTGAATCAAACTAATCGTTTTCTTATACATGAAAACTAATCGATTTTATTCTAATTAAAAAATAAATTGAACCCATTCTTAATTGATTCAGTTTACTCCAATCAATTCTTGTCTAAGTACTTAAAAAAAAAAAACATATTCAACTTGACTTCTTTCTTTTCATTCAATTACCAACAAAGTAGCCTAAAAACTTTGATAAAAGCATAATCAAATAAATATTTACAACAATTTGACCTAAATTTTATGTAAAAAAAATAATAAATTAAAATTTAATCATTTATAAATATGTAATTATAAAAGTTTATATATAATTATATAAATTCGGTTTAGTTTGATTTTATAAATAAAAACAAAAAACTAAATCAAACTAATCTGTTTGCATAAAAAAAATGAACCAAACAAATAATTTTCAATTTTTCAATTCAATTTTTTCGGTTTAAATAAGTTTGGTTAGATTACGAACACCCTGCTCTCAAGCTAGCCAAATTCATATAATGTCAAAATCCCACAACTAACAACTAATTAATGGAATTAAGTTATTTCATGTTACTTCTTTCATTAACCATATCAAGAAATAAAAAAAAAAAAAGAAAGACCATTAGGATATGAATCTCAAATACTGTGAATTCTCAAAGAAAACATTGAATCCTTACTTATTCTGTCGAGTTTTCTACTAACCCATTCACAGCCTCACAAGTCAAATTAGTAAAAAAGTGAAACCCTGCTTTCAATTTTTGCGGTTTCTCAGTAGTTTAAATTAAAGTTGTACAAATAGCTTGCATTGCAAAAAGATATCCTCGATCATTCTTGTCCCATTCGCACCAAGGAGTATCCAAACAAGAACGAATGAACCATTTTTCAATATTGCTCATTCTAGAGGTACATTAACTCGATCTCTAAAAGTGAAATCTCATAGCCTTAAGTCTTCTGAAAACGAGACTAATTGAACCATAAGCACCACAACAACCAGATAGGCTAGAGCCTGTCTACATATCTGGCTACCTTGCCGTCCACGTTCAAATGGCAATTAATCCACTCATCTCTGTACCTTTTCGGTGGCCATGACCAAGTGGCTTGTGTCTTTATCAATCCAGGTCATACCTTTTCTTACAGTATCATTGATTGGAAGAATCACATGCAACTAGTTCCATAGCTTCTAGTGAAAACGCAGAAAAAGCCATGATCAAGCTTGATTATTATTCACATTATGTAATAGTGGGACCCCATCATGCAAAATCCCCAAACCATTGAATCCAAATCAAAACGGGATTAGTCCTCCAAATTTTGAGAAGCAAGAGGACAAGCTAACAAATAGGATGTGGCGGTTCTTCCTACCATTTCTGCAGAATCGGTAGCTATCAATTCATTATTCATCTAAGAATCCAATACAGCCTCTGCCAAAATAAGAGGATGAAACAAAAGAGTGCCATATCTGAAGTCCACACCTACACTGGCATGTCCATTGTCGCTTGGGATGATTCTTTATAATATCTTGGTTCATATTGTAGTTTAAAGAATAGAAAGAAAAAGTGATCTTGTCATGAAGCAGCTGAAGAGTTCAGAGTTTATATTAATATCTCTTCCTTTCCATTTTGTGAAGACGTGTATTGCTATATATACAACATAACTGCTTTACACTTCACACTACAATATATTTAGTGCATAATGCAAGCTCAAATCACGTTACCTCATTTGCTTTGAATAAAGTAAACAAAACGGGCAAGTGCACGGAGGATAGAAACAGATCCATGAACTCTTTTGAAGAATGTCTTTATCAGTAGCACTTGATGGTGGGGTGGGAAAGGAGGAGGACTGAGGAGTGAGGATAGCTAGCTACCTTTAACCATGTACTAATCATTAAAGATTATTTGAAAATATTATACCAAATACTACCTACCCAGAATGACTGAGCTTAAAAAATGGCAGTTACTGCAGTAGAGGGTGCAATAATTGTCCTTTGTATCTATTTTTTACTGTGATAGAGTAGCCTCTTTCTTAAGCCTTCGTTATTTTTAATTTTCTGGTCTCTGTTGGGGGGGGGGGGGGGTTTATTTGTGGTTATTACACAATGCTAATCCACATGTGATTATAGTTCACTAATAAAAAATTATAGTCTCAAATTTGACGGAAAAGTTGAAAGAATTGAAAGGGATCACAATAGGAGGAATTAAAAGCACTTAATTTTTATGGGAAAGATATTCACCTACCCAGCCCAAATTCTTTGAAAAGATTAATCCTTTCTCATTCCCAAAATTTAATATATTCCCTCCATCCATTTTTATTTATCTTTTAAAGTAATTATACAAGAATTAAGAAAATTATTAAATAACTTTAATTAAAGAGAAATATAGTTTAATATTATTAAAATTTCATTTTCTCTCACTCTAATAATATATTCTCTTTTCTCAATTTCATTCTGTTAGTCTCACATTCTCTCTCTTTTAATATATAGTCATAGGGTTTAATGGAGATATTAAATAACAAAGATAAAATTTAAAAAAATTAATTAATTCTTTTTAAATAGTATCAAATCACAGTATTTACTTTGAAATGCCAATTTTTTAAGTTCACTGAAAGTGGAGAAAGACTTTGTTGGTGGAATGATGGAGGAGACAATACAAAGTACTAGTCAGAAGAATCATTTCGAGGAAGTTTAAGCTAAAGACACAACTACGATTAATATAGAGAAAGAAACGTAAATAGTAGCTATCTTTGAATTTTGGTGGATCGAATCTTAGACCTTGGAAACATTGACAGTATTTCTTGTTTGAAGCATCTGATCATTAATTTTTTATTTTGTACAAACGCAAAATAACATTGTCTAAAACTAGAATATTTAGCTAATAGACCGGGTGTGCTTCCAAGGCAATGTGTCTCACAGAGTGTACCAACCAAATGGCAAAATGCTTGATCTCGGATTCAAATTTCACAGAGGTCGCTCTGCTTCCATTTTAGCTTGTTTTCTCCCTCCTCATATCAAGTTTTAGACCTTCTTTGTACCAAAAATAGAAAACAAAACATTAGTACTATCTTGCTTCCCCACGTAAATACTTGTAGCATGTTTGTTTTAGATTTATCTTACCACAAACACTCTTTTACACGGATTCCAAGATACTATAACTTGCGTTTTGTAAAAGAAAGTAGAAACTTCCTTCTCGGGAGTTAGGGAAAATCTCAAACAAACACATGATTGATTTAAGCCTCGTAGTTCCTACTCTTAGGATCAGTGAATAGCATTAAGCAATCGGAGCACCGGTAATTGTAAAGTTTGATTATGGCCTGTGGTTATATTGCATATTTACACTAGATATAGAAGATTCTGATTTTACCTCTAGCTAAGTTGAACTTTCTAATCATTTCAATGGGTAGTTTAGAGGTTGGGCTACTTGACCTACCGGCGCAAATAATCAAGTTTAGGTTTGTCCTTAATTATGAATTTTTTTCTAGTTTAAAAAAGTCTAAATTGAGGAGAGATTCTTTTCATTCGAAAGTTAGAACAAACTATTAATCTTAACGATAATTTATAATGAGATTACAAATTACTTATCATAAAATATTTCAAGATCAAACTTAAATAATATAGTTGTCATGAGCGACTTAATTATGAATTTAGTATAAAATGATCATAGCTTTGACTCAAAGAACTATGCAATGAATGCTCCTTAACTGATGTGATTTAATGGCCCATATATCATCCCACAAGATCATCTGTTTTTAGGTTGCTATTGAAGCAGTGCTTGGATGAGATTCAGTGGTTTTCCATGCTCACGAGAAAGTAAGAATCTGGCTTGTTTTTGTTTTAGGTCGGATGGAAATGAGACAAAGGGAGAGACAAAGAGCATAATAAATCAATTAATCTCTTAATTATAGAGTTTAATATAGGTCTAATTAAACAAATTACCTAGTAAACAAAATGGGATATAGATTGAGAAATGAGAATACAGGTGTGATAAGTGTAGGTATCTCCTAAGTGTACAATTTGCTTAGGCGTGAAGAATTTTTATAAATGAAACTTCTTAACAATTAGAAAACTAATATCTATAGTAGTAACATGACAAGATAAAAGTCTATAAAAATATCAGACAAAAACTTAGTAATGCTATTTAAGCAACTTGATTTTTTGTTCAGTGATGTAAATATTAAAACATATAGTTTTGTGTTATTTTAATTTAGTGAGAATAAATGGGTTAATGGGTCCCATGTGTGTCTCTCTTTGGCTGGAAAATTGGGGCATGAATGAGAATAATGTCAAGAATTGCAGGCTTAATGTTGGAACATTACCATGCCAAGCTTCCTATCGACTCCCACGCCAGCTTAGTGGTACATTGAGGTACAACACCTCTCATATACTTCCAAGGTTGTAACTTGCAAGTAATATAGCCACAAAATTCTTACTATCAATTCTCCATTATTGTTCTTTTTCTTTTTTCACATTACTTTTAAGTCATTTTTTTACTTCATATAGTTAAATCTAGTATCAACTTAAAATTGAAGACGAAAAGTTAGAAGATCGGTTTTGTATATAAATATCATCTTTAATTTTTTTTTAACTTCTATTTTTAAAGTACAGCAACGAGACTCTTAAAATTAATTTTTTTTCTTTTGCATAACCTACATATTCAATATGTATAAATTAAATTTAAATTTTGGATTAGTTATATAGATATAACATTCAAATTTGAGAGAGGTCTAGAGTTTTTTTTCTAACAAAGATGATAGCAAAAGATAGATTATTCTAAGATTACCGATCAAGACATCAACGAAAAACTTGAGATCCCGATGAAGATTGCAGTTTGCTAGTGCGGTATTTTAAAAAGACAGAAATCACATGGGTTTCATGATTTAAAATTTTAAAATTTATTTATTTTTTCTCTTCATCTCTCCCTAACTGCATAGGATCCAAATTTGGAAAGGACCAGTAAAAGTCTACTTAGAAAATTATAGTGGCTACTCAATTAACTCCTAAAATGCTAAAACATCTCTCCAAACAGAGAGGAACACCAAACAAAACTAAAACGTGTGTTTGAATTAAGTTAATTTGTATTTAAAATAATTTATAATTAAAATTTTATTATAAAAATTTTAAAAATAATTTTTTTAATTTATAATTAAAATTTTATTATAAAAACTTTTAAAATTTTTTTGTTAAAGTAATCGAAACTAAAAGTGGAATAATATTTCTATAATTAAAATAAATAATTAATTTTTATAATTTTACTTGATTTAAATTTAAATTTTTATAATTTTTTTTAAATATTAATTTCTATAATTTTATTTATTTAAATTTTAGTCTGTCAATGATTAATATTTTAATAATTAAAAATTATAAAGATTAATTTTTTTATAAAATATAAAAAATTATATTTTATTAAATAAAAATTATAAAAATTAAAATTTAAATAAAAAAAATATAAAAACTGATATTTAATAAAAATTAAAATTAAAATAAATAAAATTATAAAAATTATTTATTTATTTTAACTACCTTTTATTTATTGTCTGCGTTTGACTGAAGTGCCTCAACTACTCCACTGGCGAGTGGTGACCCGTGACAATGTTACGCGGCGCGTGGATCCCAGAGATTCGAACTCGTTTACGGTTTTATGATTGGATGGTGAGAGTGCGGGCGCCAGATGTCGGGTCCACCGGAACATTACTCAGACAATCACTCACTGAGAGATGGATTTTTGTAATCTGTAGCTAAAGCTGAGCTGTCAACCAACCAACCAATCACCACTCGGCAATTCTTGTCTCTCCACCTCTAATTTTACTCGGCTTCACCATCAGCTTCAATATGGCTAAGCCGCCGAGCTAGCGGTGCTCTTCTTTTTTTTATTCCAAATTACTTAACTCTGCTACATTTTCTAATTACTTTAATTAATTTGATTTTTTATTTGAAAATTGAATGTGATAGCAAGTTAACCAAATTTAATACATAATCTTATCCTTCTTTTCTTTATTTGTAAGCATTGAACCGTCTAGCCAAATATCATTTTCTACCCCACTAAATTTTCTTCAAGCTACAGGTCACATTAATTTATTTTAATATAAATTCATATACAATTCAACGATTTTACATATTGTTTGTGTTCTTTTTCTTCTCTAAAAATTATAGATTCACTATCTTTCTAAAAAAAAAAATACTTTGACATAAACATAAGACATTGTATAGTTTTTTATTTCTCTTTTTGTTTTCGGCACATAGAACTAGAAGCGTGCTGGTTGAAATATAAGAAAAAAAAATTAATCAAGTACCAATATTATTCACCGCCATTAATTCTATTAGATGTCCCTGTCCACATCTTAACCATACGCAATACTATTATAATCAATTCATGTTTTTATATACATAGGGAGTTAAAGTCTATCCCAAAATGTGCAAAACAACTACGGGTATTGATTTGAGGGGAAGTGATTCAATTCCCTTAAAGATAAATTTCAGTTATAAAAATTTGATTTCACACTCAATAAGTAGAAAGATATTTTAAAAAATAAAAAAAATATAAAATAAAGGGGACAAACCTTTTTCTTCATTTTCTCTTTCTTTCCAAGACAAACATTGCATCCTTATGACAAACCACGAAAATGATTTTACCCCTTACCTAATTATGATTAAAATCAACAATTAATTTCTATAATAATATTTGATTTGCATTTTAGTCTCTTGATTTTTTTTTAATATCAGTCTTATAATTTTACTTATTTAAATTTTAACTCTTATCGTTAGAATATTAATCTTTATATTTTCTATTCATTTATTATAGTCCTTATAAAGAATCAATTTTTATAATTTTTAATTATTAAGAGATTGATATATTAAGGACCAAAATTCATATTAGATAAAATTACATATATTAAATATTTATTTTAACTTATAATTATCTTCTCCGTTTATCATATAACCATAGGTTAAATTTCTCATATGCGTGTGCAAATTGGCTTTGTACACGAAAATGACAACAACAGATCATTTATTTTTGACCCAGCCAAGAAGCTCCACAGGTCCAAGTTGGGATTTGGGATCCCCCAGCTAAGGTTAACAAGATCACAAGAATCACTACCCTCCCTGCACAGTTGAGTCACATAGAGAGAACCCTTTCCCATGCAACCTTTGTGGACAACTCTGCAGCTCTTTCTCAGTCCCGTGACCTGTTCTTTTTGATTTCTTTTCTAGTATTTCACGAAGAGTCTTTCTTTCATCTGTTTTCACTGTTCACAATCTGGCTTGGCTTCAGCTAGCCGCCGTGCATCCCTCACGTGATTTACAGTCTCAGGGCAGTGCCGAGTGCTCACCCTATATTCCAATTTACGAGAAAATTTTTACCTTCACACGCACTATGCATAATATTTCTGATGCAGTAAATATATATATATATATATATGCTACGAGTAGAGCTTCCAAACAAAACAACCCATACCGCGTTAAAAGAAACATAGAAAAGCTTCCCTTTTTCAGTTTCACGGGACTCGTATAAGCGCGACGAGTTCCTGATCAAATTGTAGAGATTCTTTCAGTTATTCTCTTTTGGCTCTCTGCCAGAACAACTGCATTTCATAGGTGCTTCCCATCTTCTCGCCAATCACCCCCATCACGGGCCGCTAAAAAACAACGTGTTCTTAATGCATATTCGCTTTTTCTCTTCTTTTCTCCACGCTCTACGATGATATATAGCTCACTGGATTCGTATCAAGCGTACCTACCCTTTTGCTTTTCTTTTTCAATAGCTCCGTTTGTTTCCTCTTTTTGAGCTTTCAAGGTCGCAATGGCCTGCTCTGAAAACAGAGCACCGAAGGTCTCTGTTCTGCTCCTTTTCTCGTTTTTCTTAGCCACTGTTTTGTTGAGTTCTACCCTGGTTTCGAGCCAAAAATCTCCCGTTTTTGCCTGTGATGTTGCCAAGATTCCAGCTTTGGCGGGTTTTGGGTTCTGCAACAAATCATTGCCCATCGATGCGAGGGTAGCTGACCTGGTGCAGAGGTTGACATTGCAGGAGAAAATCGGGAACCTGGTGAATTCTGCAGTGGATGTGAGCAGGCTCGGTATTCCAAGGTACGAATGGTGGTCTGAGGCTCTGCATGGAGTCTCCTACGTTGGCCCAGGGACGCGTTTTTCCAGTGTGGTACCTGGAGCAACCAGTTTTCCTTTGCCTATTCTCACAGCAGCTTCTTTCAATGCTTCCCTGTTTGAGACCATTGGAAGGGTGAGATTTCTCTTTATCTTCCGCATATCTTTTCAACTTTTTTTCTTGTGAAACTGAGCAAATGTGCTACCTTTGCCATCTTTACCGAAGTAACTTGTTAATGTCAGTCACTTAGGTTGGTAGTTCTTTTTAAAAATTTCAGTGTGTTCGGTGAGTTTGAATGTGAAATGACTGAAATGAGATTTCATAGGTTTGATTGCTATAAACGTGTATGGAAGTTCATAATGTTCATTGCTACTGTTGGGAATTTCTTCTGTTGCATTCATAATACAGTTCATTTTTGATTAAATGAAGTAAATGGAGGTGAAAACAGAAAAAGCAGAAAAAAAGAAACTTGTCTTAAATTAGTAAGTGGAAAATTTACAGGCATTTTTTCAATGAAGCTGAAACTCTTCACTATTGATTAAGAGAAGTAGATGGGTAGTTGTCTTAAATTAGAGAGCGTGAAATTTTGTTTTTTTTCTTTATTCATTCACTCTCTCCACACTTCACTTATTTTGACTCAAAAATGGAAGTCTTCTAGGTACAAATGTGCTACTGAAAAACACAATAATAAGTTAAACTAAAATGTAGGTTAGTTCTTTGTGGGAACTTGCAGAATTTTGATGCAGACATTCGGAGATTCCAGCTTGCATATTGAAACGAAGGTGTATAAAAGAGAGGGCTTGATGTTGATTGAAAATATGCGGTGACATAATTTAAAAATACATTTTGTTAGCATGTGTGCTTAAGTCACGTATTAATGAATAAAAATAGTATTTATTACCTTTCATTAAATCATCTTAATTACTTAAGAAGAAAGTATTAAATGTGTTTTGAATTTTCAAAAAATTTAAACTCCTCTACTTTTCATTTAATAGTTTCTATTTTTCATTCTTCAACCTGTACTCTTAGAGCACATGTTAACCAAACCCTTTAAAAATTAATCACTCACTCAATTATCAGATAGTACATTCAAATGGGCAATTACCAAATCGCTTCAACTAATCAAAATGCAGTGTTCATGATCTTTTTCAAGTTGATATTTTGCTGTAGAATGATCAATTTTGTAGCAATATACTGAAAAAATGGGTTTCAAATGGTGTTTGTGGCTAATTTCTGGTCACCACAGGTGGTTTCAACGGAAGCCAGAGCAATGTACAATGTGGGCTTGGCAGGTTTGACATTTTGGTCGCCAACCATTAACATATTCAGGGATCCCAGATGGGGAAGAGGCCAGGAGACACCAGGGGAAGACCCTTTACTCAGCAGCAAATATGCAACAGCATACGTGAAAGGTCTGCAACAAACTGATGATGGCGACCCCAACAGACTCAAGGTTGCTGCTTGTTGCAAACACCACACAGCCTACGATTTGGATAACTGGAAAGGTGTTCAGCGTTACACCTTCAACGCTTTGGTAATCCACATTTGATTGAAAATTCTAAGTGCAAAGTTCATGTGTTTTTGAGGACAGGAATGCAGAGAATCATTTTTCTTTCCTTCTGTTGTTTTGCTTGTGAATTTTGTTAGGTGACACGGCAAGATATGGAGGACACATTCGAACCACCATTTAAGGGCTGTGTGATTGATGGCAATGTTGCCAGTGTCATGTGTACCTACCACCAGGTTAATGGAAAGCCAACCTGCGCAGACCCAGACCTCCTTGAGGGGGCTATCCGAGGCCAATGGAAACTAAATGGGTATCTTTCAGTCCTCCTAAATCTTCTCTGATAATGTTTAATTGTTCTTGTTTGCTGTTAATGTTGTCTTTACAGTAATACGAATACATTGGCTATGCAGATATGTAGTTTCTGACTGTGGCTCAGTAGAAGTGCTTTTCAAAAACCAGCACTACACCAAGACTCCTGAAGAAGCTGCAGCCAAATCCATTCTGGCAGGTAACTACGTATGAAAAGACTGCATAATCACATATTCATAGGCAACTGCTGAATTATCAATTAATTGTAATATTGTTACTGGCAAAAGTCTTGGATTTTTAATTGATTTAAATTTTATATATTTTTATGAACAAATAAGAGTGTTACAACATCCTTCTGGTAACTAAAATTTTCCAGTTAACAGTTTTTTTTTCTCAGGTGGCACTACATGATTCAGTGACAGTGTTAAACTCTCTTCACTGTCACTAGATCAAATTTAAATTTTTGTAATTTATATAAAATACCCATTTACTTATCTTTGTTGTATGCAAATTGTGATTTCACAGGGCTGGATTTGGAATGTGGAAATTATCTTGGCCAATACACAGAAGGTGCTGTCAAGCAAGGGCTTGTGGATGAAGCATCCATTAACAGGGCTATCTCCAACAATTTCGCCACTTTGATGCGTCTTGGTTTCTTTGATGGTGATCCAAGCAAGCTACCTTATGGAAACCTTGGTCCGAAAGATGTCTGCACTCCAGCAAACCAGGAGCTCGCCCGTGAAGCTGCAAGGCAAGGGATTGTGCTGCTTAAAAACAGTCCAGGATCACTGCCTCTTAATGCCAAATCCATTAAATCATTGGCAGTTATTGGGCCTAATGCTGATGCTACTAAGACCATGCTTGGAAACTATGAAGGTACCAAAATTTCCAACTCCTATAACTTGTTTATGCATGTGACTTGGCCATATTGATGTAAATTCTGGAACTAGGCCAAATTTGGTAATTCATCAATTATTTCTAAGCAGAAGTACCAAACTTATTAACTTTTGGAAAAATTTATCAAATGACTTATTATTAGTGAGTTGAAGACTTGTTATCTCCCCTTTCTGCTTAAGTGCTTAACATCACATTTGACAAGTTCCTAAAAATTTTGCAGGAAACCCTTGCAACTATATATCACCCTTGCAAGGCCTAACAGCCTTTGTTCATACAAGCCATGCCGCTGGCTGTCCTGATGTGCACTGCAGCAATGCTGTACTAGATGATGCCAAAAATATTGCAGCCTCTGCAGATGCGACCGTGATTGTAGTGGGTTTGAGTCAAGCAATAGAGAAAGAGAGTCTTGACAGAGTCGACATTCTTCTTCCAGGACAGCAGCAGCTTTTAGTGACTGAAGTTGCAAATGTATCCAAGGGACCTGTGATTCTTGCCATAATGTCTGGAGGAGGCATGGATGTGTCCTTTGCTAAAACTAATGACAAAATCACAAGCATCTTGTGGGTTGGCTACCCCGGCGAAGCTGGTGGAGCTGCCATAGCTGAAGTGATTTTTGGGTTTCATAATCCAAGTAAGTCACTCAACAGAGTCTCCCCTCGTGTCACAAAATTTTGATTCCAATAATGACACAACTTTGAAACTCATGGATTATTTTCTGATACAGGTGGAAGGCTACCCATGACATGGTATCCACAATCATATGTAGACAAGGTACCAATGACCAATATGAACATGAGGCCAGATCCTGCCACAGGTTACCCTGGTAGAACATACAGATTTTATAAAGGGGAAACTGTTTTCTCATTTGGAGATGGAATAAGCTACTCCAGTTTCGAGCATAAACTAGTTAAAGCACCCCAGTTGGTGTCTGTTCCCCTAGCAGAGGATCATGTGTGCCGTTCCTCAGAATGCAAGTCACTTGATGTTGCGGATCAGCATTGTCAAAACTTGGCCTTTGATATTCACCTTAGGGTCAAGAACAAGGGGAAAATGAGCAGTAGCCATACGGTGTTCTTGTTCTCTACTCCTCCTGCTGTGCATAATGCACCTCAGAAACACCTGCTGGCTTTTGAGAAAGTGCACTTGACAGGAAAATCAGAAGCACTGGTTAGGTTCAAGGTGGATGTTTGCAAGGATTTGAGTTTGGTTGATGAAGTTGGTAACAGAAAAGTTGCCCTAGGACAGCATCTGCTTCATGTGGGAAACTTGAAGCATCCTTTGGTTGTGAGGATTTGAAACAAGTCTTGAAATCCTCATTGGTTTCCTTGTTAAGAATTTTTACAGGAGACCAGAAATAAGATTGGGGTAACTGTTAACAAATTTCTCTGATTTGACTCTTATTCAAATAAAAAAATTTGAAATCAAAATCAAGTTTTTAACTAGAGCCCACATTATAATTTGATCCCATAAAGTGAATTTCTTCTCCAGCTTGTTAGCCGCATGAATCTTCGTGACTCCATTGTCCAACTTCTAACAGATGAAAACTCGTGCTCTCAAAGAGTTCAACTAATTTATAGAATTCATTCTTAAGTCCTAACAAGTATTTTTTTTATTCCAACATCTTAGTATGTTAAAATCATATTTGTTCCTTATTTTGTTTATATTATTTGACTAGTTGATATCTAACTAATGAATTGTATATATTTAAAGTATTCACCAACTTAGTAATAAATGAGTGTTCATTTTGTTATGATTTGAATTCAAACCTTAAATACACGAACTAAAAAAGACTAACTTTATGTCTCCAATTCAATAACTTAAAAGAAAAGGATTAATGTATAATTATAACTAGATTAACACACGTGATACATAGAGTCATAAACAAAAAAGTATACTTAAATTTATAGAATAATATATAATAAAAATATCTTTTTTAAACATTATGTTACACTTGTAAAAATATATTTATTTATGAAGAAAACACAAAGTATAAAAAGAGAGTAAATTAAATAATTATTGTATTTAATTATTTTTAAATTAAGAGTAAATTTAATTATATCGATTATAATCAGAACATATGTCAGCATATCAACATGTCACGTGACATCATCTCATTCCAATTTTTTCTTTACTTGATTATCTTTTTATATTATTATTATTATTGTTATTATGAGTTATTTGCATTTCATTGTCATATTAAGAGCGATTTCATTATATCAATCACATTTAATAAATTTTTTTCATGTTAAGAACAATTTCTTATTGCAATGGAAATAGAATGCCACCTCAAAGAATTTACATAGCATTCTTTCCTTCCAGTATTCTTTTATTAGACCCTCTTATGTATAAATGAGGGGATTTCCCTCTTTAATCTCAAATTTTAAGTTTTTCAAAAAATCATTAATAATTAATTGAATATAAATAAAAAAAGATAAAATTGTAAATATAAATATTTTTTATAATTACATTTTATTATTACAACTACTTTTTGGTAAGAATAGTTATAACTACTTTTAAATACAAAGAGTTATCTTTTGAATTTTTTACAAAATTAATTATTTTATGTAGTTAATTAATTTATAATTATAATAAAATTATAATTAATATATTTATAAAAAAATTATATAAGTATAAAATTATAAACATACAAATTGAGAGACATAACAGTATAGTTCAAGATGCTAATTATTATTATATAAATGCATTGATTGCATTTAATTTTTTTTTTTCAGATTAAGAACAATCTCGGTTGCAGCAAGGTACAGTACCACAAAGAGATAAGTTTAAAAATAATAAAATTTAAATATTAAAGAGGAGATTTTTTTTATAGTAGGATAATTGAGATAAGTTTAAATTTTGATGAAAACTATAACTACTTTACAGTATTTTTTAAACTATAACCTTAATAATGGTGAAATGGGAAACCTCAAATTTTGAGACTAAAAGAGAGAAGCCCTTTTATATAATTTATATACTAGTATATAGGAATTTCTTTTTTTGGTGTCTAATTTTCACTTTTATCAAAAAAAATAATTGAATACAAATAAAAAAAAGGATAAAATTGTACATATAAATATATTTTTAATAACTATATCTTATAATTACAACTATTTTTAAATACAAATAGTTATATTTTTTTTACATACACTATTATAATTGACTTCATATATATTTTACTTTTTTATTAAATTATTTTTATTTAACTAATTTTAATTATAATAAAATTATAAATAAATAATTTATAAAATAATTATATAAATACAAACTAAAAAAATGCAGATTGAAGAGAACGATAGTATCTATCAAGACCCTAGTAATATAAATAAAGGGGATTATCTCTAGTATCCATTTTTTAGTTCCTACAAAATGCCATTATTATTGAAAAACACACAAAATAAAACTAACGGATAAAAATATAATTTAAACTTTTATATTAATCTATTAGCAGTTATACAACTACAGCTCCACCATTATTTTTATATTTAAATATTATTTAAAAATAAAATTGTAAAGTAATTTTGACTATATTCAAAATTCAAACACAAACTATTTTTTTTTAGTGTCTAAATTTTAGTATTTTTAAAATATTTTTTATAAACATATTTTAAAAATAATAAAAACATAAAACTGTTACAACTACTTTTAAAATACAAATATATCTATAAAAATGAATAAAATTATAAAATTATTATATAATAAATTATTTAAAATATTAAAATTAAAAAAAGAAATTTCCATTTTCGGTGTTCACTTTTTATATTCTTAAAAAATAATTAATAAATAACTACATTCAAATAGAAAAAAGCGTAATATTAAACTTTTTTCTATAATGATTCTATGTAGTTATAAATGTTTTTAAATACTCTTCATTTCTAGAGAATTTATCTTCTTTTTATATTAACTGCATTTAAATATATTATGCCTATTTTAATTAATTAATTTATAATTATAATAAATGTATTATCAAAATTATTTTTATTTTATTAATTAATTTATATTTTTAATAAATTTACGATAATATCTCTTAAAATACCACTATAGATAACTTTTATTAATTGTAAAGTGTACATCACAAGTAAATTTTTTTTCTTCTTTTTAATCTTTTTAGGTTTGAAAATCTCTCTCTTAGAAATGATGTTTGAAGAAAGATAGATTTTCTTTTTTTTTTTTTACATGAAAGATAACTTTTCTTAATTATTGAGTATACATCACATGCCAATTTTTTTTGTTTAAATCTTTTTAAGTTTGAAAACCTTCCTCTTGATAAAGTAGTTTGAAGAAAGATAACTTTTATTAATTGTAAAGTGTACATCAAAGACTTCTTATAGAAGGCGGCTACGTATTTAAATATTGAATTATTATCCTATACGAAACAAACAGATAATATTTGTTACACTTTGAATTTAAGTCAGAATTGGAGGGCAGATATTTAGCACCAAATTATTATTATTATTATTATTATTGGTACAATGGAGGGCCAAAGTCTAGAGAAAAAAAAAATAGACAATTACACGAATAGTGCAGGACAGAGGGACCCCTGAGACGTCAGCAAACAAGAAGAGATTGATCTCATTCGGAGGGTTCTCCGAGATGCAGAGCCCAAAAGGTTGGGAGAGGCTTTAAGTTAGCCATTCAATTAGCAGAAGCATTGGCGGATTAAGCCAGTGATTAAATGGCAATCAAATTCCCTTGAAATATTCGCATTTCGAATTTGAATCCCCTCTCCCTTTTCAAAAATCCCTTCCTGAGCCAAAAAAAAAATAAAAATAAGCAAGGGCATTGTGTGTGGATGAACTTGACATCTCAGCTTCTGTTGTGAAGCTGACGGATGGAAAGAATTAAACTGCTATTGCAACTGGTATTGATATCACTCCGGGTGAACATAGAAATAGCTGACTGGGAATCACTCTTAACCATCACTTTTGTCGTACCCCTGACGAATGAATGAAAATTTTACTATATATTGATGGAAAAAGGGCATATGAATGTACTTTTGTCGTACCCCTGACGAATGAATGAAAATTTTACTATATATTGATGGAAAAAGGGCATATGAATGTACTTTTGTCATACCCCTGACGAATGAATGAAAATTTTACTATATATTGATGGAAAAAGGGCATATGAATGTACTTTTGTCGTACCCCTGACGAATGAATGAAAATTTTACTATATATTAATGGAAAAAGGGCATATGAATGTGTTCATCCATTCTTACTTGCCAAGCCATGGAGTTAATGTGTGTCTCGATTAACTTAGTATATGACTGAAAATATATTAATTTTAAGAATAAAAGTCACTTTTTTTTAATTTTTTAATAAAATTTTGATAATAAAATATATTAATTTAAATATATACTTATTTTATAATTAAAATAACTTATAATTAAAATTTTATTAAATTTTATAAAAAATTATTTTAAAAAAGTTATTGCCAAAACATGCATTTATTCTACGCATATATAATAACTTTTTGAGTAGTTAATAAGAAAAAAAAATCATAGCTTTTTGAGTTTCTTGAGTTTGAGGGGGTCAATTTAGGATTAAAATCTTTGTCTTTTTTTTTATTTTTAATTCTAACTTTTTAATTAAATACTGATAATTTAACATGAAAATATATTTAAGTTTTTACATACCAAAAAATATATATATTCAAATCTTTGTTTCTTTTTTATATTAAAATATCTTTTATTTATAAATATTAATTAAATATTTTTTAATTTTATCTTTATTTTTTAATGAAAAAATGAATAATATAAATAAAATTAAATAAAAGATAAAAACAAAATTTAAAAAAAAACAAAAGATTTAAATTCAGTCAAAACGTGCGTCTGCACGATTGCCGAGGTTACCAACTAACGTCTTTCGAAAATCAAATTTTGACGCTTTCTCTAAACGCCGTTTACAATGAGGCGGCCAGCAGGTAAAACAAACACTCCAGGTGCACAAGTACAACACGATTCATCCAGGAAATCACTGGCGAATTTCCTACTTTCATTTGTCATACAAAGACCAAAATCAAAATCAAAATCAAAATCACGTGGATCATTATAATATAATTGGTTCGTAATAATGGCTTACAAAATCAAAATCAAGTGGGTCTGTAAGTAGCATTGTGATAGAATTGGTCAATAATAGTGGGTTGTATATATATTATCCCTCAATTATCATTATCTCAAAATAAAAAAATAAAAAAATTCTCTTGCTTGGTGTGAGAGCCACTAAGTTGCTATAAATACGTACTCCACCATGTTTATTGCCAGGCCAGTGAACTAAGAAGAAAACATCCATCTCACTGTGCTGACTTGAATTGAAGCCATGGAAGCAACCTCTGTTCTGGTTCCCTCTGTCCAAGATCTTGCAAAACAGCCATTGACGAGGCTCCCAGAGAGATACGTTCTTTTAGATCAAGACTCTCCAATAATATCCAACACTACCTCTTTACCCCAAGTTCCTGTCATTGACCTGAGCAAATTGTTGTCACAAGATGAAGGACCTCAAGAGCTGGACAAGATGCATTATGCCTGCAAAGAATGGGGTTTCTTTCAGGTTTCATTTGCCATCTTCTTCTTCTTCTTCTTCTTCTTCATCTTCTTATTCTTCTTTTAGCCTTCTGTTTCTTTCTGCTTTTCTCGCCATTACTTTTCATTTGATTCTACCATCTCTAGTTTTTTCTGATATGGGCAACCATTGCAGCTGCTTAATCATGGAGTGCACACTTCGTTGGTGGAAAATGTGAAGACAGGTATTAAGGAATTATTCGATCTTCCACCGGAAGAGAAGAAAAAGTTATGGCAGAGAGAAGGAGACATTGAGGGATTTGGTCAAGTGTTTGTTTTATCTGATGAACAGAAACTTGAATGGGCAGATGCTTTTTCCATCACGACACTTCCTTCGCACAAAAGGAAACCCCATATATTCCCAAACATCCCCCAACCATTGAGGTTCACTTTCTCCCATTCTGACACGTTGTATATGAAGTTAGAGGATTGCTATTTCCCTTTTCACTGCCCAAAACATATTGGTTATTTGTGTCATTACTTGGTAATCTTTGTTTGAATGCAGAGATAACTTAGACAACTATTCTGCAAATTTGGAAAAGCTCGCCAACAAAATCCTCGACTTTATGGCAAGGGCTCTCACAATGGACCCCAAGGAAATGAGAGAGCTTTTTAACGAAGGAAGCCAAGTAATGAAAGCGAGTTATTATCCTCCATGCCCTCAACCAGAACTTGCCGTTGGACTAAACACTCATTCTGATGGTTGTGCCCTAACCATCCTTCTTCAAATCAATGATGTGGAAGGCCTTCAAATAATAAAAGATGGACTGTGGATTCATGTTCAACCCCTCCCCAATGCTTTCATCGTCAACATCGGAGACACTTTAGAGGTATTTGGCCAAAACCATTCACAACTTTCTGCCTCATTTGATGATTAAATCAGTGCATGGTTAATTAGCAGTTACCTTCAGAAAGAGAATTTGTAATGATTTTGGGACCTTTTTAATCATCAAAGACACTACCCAGTGACCTTCCCTGAATGATTTTGCAGGTGATAACGAACGGGATATACCAGAGCAATGAACATCGAGCAGTAGTTAACTCAGAGAAGGAGAGGATGTCTATAGCTACCTTTTATGGCCCTAGCTTTGAATCGATTATAGCTCCAGCACCAAGCCTTGTTACTCCAGAAAGACCAGCTTTGTTTAGAAGAATAAGTGTTCCAGAATTCCTTACAGGATACCTTTCGCGAGAGCTCCGTGGGAAATCATACCGTGACCACATGAGGATCCAAAATGAGATCAATGGCAAAAGTTCTTAGAACTTGTCATGGAAACAGAACAATTATGCATTATGCCTATGGTACAACAGCTTCTGTTTGATCGTCATACTAAAACTATAGTAACGTTTTAAAAATTTATAGGTTGATGCAGAGCAGTTGAGCATGTCCCGATAGCACTGCCTTACGTGGGTTAACCTATTTCAGGGGCAGCCTTTGCATGTCTTTGAATAAACTGCATTCATCTCCTATATATGAATAAATTGTTTCTTATACATGAATAAATTGTATTTATACAACTTCTCCCATTGTAAGAAAAAGAAAGGTAAAAGGCATATTTTATGTGATGCTCATATAGTACCAAGAAAGTGCTCACTTTGAAGTATGAGCATCACATGAAGTATGTTTTGAACTCTACCCCACACAATAATTTGATCTCATAAAGTGAATTTCTTCTACGCTGCATGGATCTCCATGACTCCATTGTGACAACTGGTGCTCTCAAAGAGTTCAAGTAATTTATAGAATCATCCTTAAGTCCCAACGAAAATTATTTTGTTTTATTCCAACATCTCAAAGTTAAAAATGACACCAAAGGCACACTAAGAAGAGAATTTAATTGTAACAGATTATGACGTTTTAGCTATAGCAGAAAAAGTTAAAAACAAACAATTAATATGTTTTATATATAAGTCATTGATAGTCTAGTTAATGCTTTCTTAAGATACTGAATAACATAATATCTTATCAAAATAATTTTATTTAAACTTTTTCATATAACAAATAGAGACTAAATTATTTTATCTTATATAATCAAATCTGAATAAAATTATTTCGATAAGATAAATTGTTATCCAGTATCTTACCCAAACGTGGATAGTATTAATTATATTGTAACATTCATTCTTTATACGGTATACCAAACAGAGTATAAGAAAAAGTTGATATATCTCATATTCTCTCTTGTTGGTATAAACATTCATGAAATTTAATTTGTAATATTTAGTATTACTCTGAAAAATGTATATGATTAATTTAATTAATCATCAAGCTGTATTATGAAAACAATTGGGCGGATCCACACTTTTTTTCATTCCAGCGGGCATTTTTTCTCCAATCTGCCTCTTCCTCTTTATTTATTTATTTTATCTTTGGGCTATATTTCCTTCTTTGGTTCAATTTTTTTCTTTGGGCTATGAATCATCTTGGTCTGCATTAGATGAGAATTATGGGTCATGCTCATCTCTTGGATAAAGAATCTTACACTTGGAGTTTATACCCACAAAACAACCTCTACCATAAGGACTTTGGGTTCAGCTCAAGACACAGAAGAAACAAGTGGAATGCGGCACATGAATGGAACTTAAATTTTCATTCTTTAATTTCTCTTTTGTAGTGGAGGACCTGGATCCTCTTGCATGTGCACATTAAAATGTAAAATCTAACTGGCAATCACTAATATGAAAATTAAGTAAAATGACTTTCTACATCTCTATGGTTAATTGTTCCATAGTTGTATTTTATAAAAATATAACTTATTGAAGTTTTCATTGATTCCTAATATTATACTTTATTTTCTAAATTACAGTTTGACATTTTAAAAATCTTTCACATGAATCCGCTTTAATATTGGAAATGATCTTGTCCCTATCAAAAGAGGTTTATATTGATTATAGGTGCATGACTTCTAAAACAAATTATAGGTGCATGACTTCTAAAACAAATTAATATAATTAACACTACAAAATCAATTTTAATAATTGAGACCCAATACTTTTAAAAATTATTCTAATTTATGTACCCAAAAAATTTATTTTAATTCTATATTTTAAAATAGATTATAATTTACAATTTTCAAACAAACTTAAATTTGAAAATTAAAATAGTTATAATTAATTTTAAAGTCGATTTTGTATAACTTAACCCAAATTAAAGCTAATAATACAGTTTTACTGCCTTAGCCATTTCATAGGTCCTAAAGAGACACTAGCTTTGTAGGTGTTCTTTTAAGGCTCCACAATTAAACAGAGAAAATCTCAAAATTACTTTTGAGTTACATTTGTCCAACAATATACACTGTAAGATGATGGCAAAGTTACATTTACAATTATTTTAAATATTTAATATAATAGCAATAATATCCGTGGTAAACTAAACAAGATTCTTAGTTTTTTTTTCCTTTTGCTTTAGATGACTACTTTTTAACAATTCTTTTTGTCATAAAGCTTACTGATTCTCCAATAATTTCAAATTGGACCACACTTTGATGCTATCATCGAAATACTCATATTTACTTTTAGAAAATGGTTTAAAAAGAAGTCAATAAATTTGTGTCAAAGCTATTTGTTGGAACCAAAAATACAATTACTAGGGCGTTAAAACCAACAAATGGAACTTTCTTTTCAAAGATGGTGACAACACACGTAGTTATTAAAAAAATGCAATTGAACAATTAATTAATAAATGAAGTTTCTTGCCTGTGATTAATCAAAGGTGTTAGCTGGGGAAGACACTGACAAGCATAAGCCTCGACAAGGTGGGGTTTCGTATTATGATTAAACTAAAACCACTATAGATTAGTTTCTCTTAAACCATTCATAATTTTATATAATCAACTTGTTCTTTGTGTCACTATCTCTATTTTTTTTTGTGAATATTCTTTAAAATTTGGTGGCAACCTATAGGTATGATTATAGCTTGATAATAATGTAGCTTAGCTCAATTAGTGGAAGAAATTCGACCAAGATCATATCTGTGTATAAGGATTCAAAACTCCCTTTAATTAGTAGTCCCACTTAATATTCATTTATCTTCATAACGATTTATTTACGATTAGGGACTAATTGATTAACTTTTTTAAAAAAATTAAAAATTTTAGTGTATGTTTGATTTAAGAATAAAATTAAAATAAATTTTTTATTAATAAATTTTATATACATATTTAGAGGTAATTCTTTGGGTGGACTTCTGCTTATCCTTCTAAAATCTCACATATAACAATATTGGCACCATAACCGATAGTATTGGAGTAACGTATGATTTTGCTTCTTGTGAAATTTTGTTACCTAAATGGCAATTTTGCCCTTGGATTCGAGTTTGGTGAGCTTGTGGCTCGGACGAGTGCCAGGGACAAATAGACTTTTATAATTTTTATGACGTTTTGGTAAATAAGTCCAAGAAAGTTCAATATAAAATATATGAGAACAAAGGAATGCTTTCTGATTAATGCCAAGAGACAAGCTAACAAATTGACCCTTTGCTAACGGTAAGCTTAATATGACTTCTTTGATACTATCGATTACTTCACTAAATTGACTATATTATGAATTGAATAATGCAATATTTTATTTTTATTCTGTGTTTTTGTTTTATGAAATTCTATCTAGTTAGCGTGCATTTGATGGTAAACTTCGAGAGTTCGTTAAAACCCAAGTACAAGTCTATGCACTATCATTCTAATAAGGTGTTTGTGTTTTTTAGAATATTCACAATCTTAATTATTTATTTTTAATTATAATTTATTAACATGATATCAAGAAACATTATAATGTAAATAAAAAGAAAATAAATATAATAATTAATATTAAATTAGAATAATCTATGAATGAAAATAAAAAATAGTTATATGCACATTTATATATGAGAAATATTACTCTTGTAATTATAAACATACCAAAAGCTATCTTTACCTCTATAGATATTTTATGTAAACAAGCCACGGATACGTAAATTTATTAAGTTTTCAGAAGTATTTATGATTGTAAAATTAGTATAATCTGAATAATAATTATAAAAAATTGTGTTAATTAGTAGTAATATTTTAGAAAAAAAAAAAGCCTTAAATGAATTTTTATGTAGCACATGGACATGCCTGCGAAGTACAAAGTACAAAATATGAAGTGTCGTTCATCACGATGACATGAGACTCATGTGCTTGTTGAATTAATTATTTATATTTAAACGAAAAATAGGGAAATTGGCAATTATTTATCAAAATTAAAAGAAAAAAAAAGAAGAGATTCTTTTTTCATAGTGGGGTCCGTGGTGAGGTTGTGGCGTCAGATATGGATCTTCTTGGAGGACTGTACCATGCGTGTCACCCCCTCTATTATTGCTCCCAGATCATCCATTCAGCATACGACACGTGTCTCTTGTCCTCTGATTTTGCCAGCCAACATCTCCCTTGTTTTTTTTTGTCGCTTTCCCGTGTGGGCCCAGCGGGCTTTTCCTCGACGTCTGGCCGCGCACGCGCGCAGAACACGCTCGAGACGCAGTATGCACCAAGCAAGTTTTTATGTTGGTTGGTTGGGTGCTGTTGTGATCGTGCGGTTAGATCCGTTGATTCCCATCGGAGGCTGCTTCGGGGAAATGGGGAAGCTCCACGTGACAGTCATTTAAATAAAAAAATTAACGATTAAAATTACAATAAAATATATTTATATTTATAATAAATTATAAAATTATTAAAAATTATTTTTTTTAATTTTTATTAATAATTAATATTTTTTATTTTATTATTTAAAGTAAACATTTTATTTTAAAAAAAATAAATCCTAAAAAAATCTTAAGTATTTTCATAATGTTATGTTTAATTAATAAAATTTAATTTAAATTATATTATATAATATGTTATATTTAATTCAACAGTATTAATAATTATACTATTTACATGTTATAATTCTAATAAACTAAATATAATACTTTATTAATATATAAAAATTTCTTTAACTATAATGAATCACAGTTTGCATTGGATAAGAAATTTTTTGTGTACTTTTAAAATTGTACAATTCTTACTTACGAAAAAAATAGTATATTTATTTAATGGATATATGATACATCAAAATTTTATTTTTTCTTTATTTTTTTAAAAAATTCAAATTTTTAAAATTTGCTCTCTTCTACCTATTTTCTTTCATTCATTCCTTAGGTATGACCAATACTCTCTTGGGTAAGAATTTCTGCCGTTGGACGCAGCGAATTGGCAGCGGCAGTGACGCGTTGGTTTGGTTGTCGTCGTTTCAGAGAGAATGCGAGCGGCGTGGTTGTCGTTTGGCTTCTTAGATCTTAACCCACTAAGCCAAGCTGACAGCATCAGCAAGTTCAATGAACTTATCATAACTATCTACAACTACATTTTTATCCTCAGATTTATATGGTTTAAGGTGTTTGCGAAAATTTTTTTTTTTAAATTTTTTTTATGAGAAGTTTTTTTAATTTTTTATAACATGTTTAATATTAATTTAAAAAATATTAATATAATAAAAATAAATTATAATCTTAAATATAATAATTACAGTTTAATTTTTATATGTATGAATTAATTATAAAAAATTATTTTAATAATTAATTATATGTATAATTAATTATTTTAAAAATTAATTTTATATTTAAATATAAAAAATATTTTTTATTAAGTTTTTAAAATAAATTATAATTTATGATTATTTTAATTTTATTGATTACAAATTATAGTAAAATCAATTTATTGTTGGGAAATGTTAACTAAAAAGGATGAGCTCAGCTGCCCGTAGTAGACAGTGCGTCGAAACCGAAGCCGATACTGATGGTTGCGTCATCATGTGCAGCTCAGTTCGGCTAATCACATCCCGCGCGTTAATCCACGCACCTATAAAATCACACAGAAGGTCGTTGATTTACCCGCGTTCATCAAACCGATGACTTCAGTCCTGACTCAACCGACGGCGAGGATTATTCCTGAAGCAACGGTCGCCGCACCAGATCGAAACCCCAACAATCTGTTCGACGTTGGTAGACACGAGCGCGCCACGACAACTCCTGCCTCTGCCTGCCACGCGCACTAGCGAAAGACAAACCCAGACCCCAGGTGGACAAGAAGTGAAAAGACAAAATCGCCCCTTACTCTGTCCACGAGAATCACACGGACGCTCACGCCAGGGGCAATTGCGGAATTCCAACTCGGTATGAAAAGTTTGCACTGCCCCGCTACCATGTGACCCTTGTTTTCTACCCCCAAGCCCACTTGCCACGAAGGTTAGTTTCGGTATTTCAGAACTCCACGATACTTTTTTTATAGCTTCTCTTCTCATTCACCGAAGAAATTTTCTTTTCTTTTTTTGAAAAAATTAAGGAACAGAACAAAAACAGAGCCGCCCCTACTTTATTTATTAGGGGCTCGTTCAGCATTAGATTTCTCTCTTTTTCCCTGCTTCGTTGCTTCATCTCTGTGTTGTTCTTCTTCGTTGGTTTCAGAGATACGAGGATTTTCAGTGTTCTAGCCTTCACTTCGTTTTCACTCCCGGTTTTCATTGATTTCCCAGATCCGGTGACCCTTTTGAAAACTCCCTCGAGATTTGCCATCGCCACGGTATAACCGTCTGACTCTGATTTCCTTTCTTTCCCGTAATTCAGTCTTCGAGTTTGTTTCTGTTTTTCTATTGCTTGAGTTGGGGTTTTGATATTATAGCTCCCTCTCGCTTTTTTTTTTATGGAATTTTTTTTTCTTGTTCTTGTTTTCGTTGTGACTGTGTGGTTTCACCTGGTCTTTGGTAGCTTTCTTATGTTGTTGGTTCTCTGTGATTGGTGTGATGGGTTTTTGGGATTCAGGGTATGGTTTTGAGCTGGGATGGTTCTTTTGGATGTGAACTGACACTGTTTTCCGTAACTTTTTTTAACCGTTCTTGGGTAGAGAATTTACTAGATTTGGTTCCGCGATTTGTCCTCTTTGTTTTTGTTTGTGTTTTGCTTGTGGCTGCTGTTATTAAGTTTGGTGATAGAAATTCTGGAAAAAAACTAATAATCTTAGATCTACTTGTGTTAATTTTTGGTTCTTTCTATATGGGTATGATGCAGGCAACTGGGAAACCTTTCAATGATTGATTTTTCTATGCATAACCCCCTGACGTTATATTTTATTTTTCAATATTTTTTAATATCTTTAATCTAAGATTCCAAACAATGTGTGAATTTTGTCTTTCACCTGGATCTACTGCTTTGTTACATGAAAGTCGCTAATTTTACTTCTATTACTGATTAATTCTCTGGCATGTGTGTATTTTTAATGTATATATTTTTATGTGCATGATGTATTACAAACACGCATACTGATTGTCTACCTATGGATTATTAAGTTATCTTGGTTATTGTGCTCCTGATGAGAATTCCTTTTTGGGTTTTACTTCCTAGCTTGAGGCTTGAATTGCTTGTTGTGCTCAAATTGCATGCAGGAGTAACTCTACATTATTTTCAGCGGGCTTTTAGTTGAAGATGACCGTGAATGGAGATGTTATGCGTGGAAAGATGAGAATGTAAAAGATTTACTAGCTTTAACTAACTCGTTGATCTGCAGTTATTTTAATCTGTGAAACAAATAATCTAGTCGGGGGAGGAACCAACATACTTTGGTATATTTGGAAAGCTGGTTTCAATTGGAAACTTTGCAAATTAATTCATATACTGAAAGGACTTTATGAACATGAAGTTCCATACAGACTTGGTGGGCATGGACCCTACCCCTATTAAATTGGTGAAGGTCAGTGAACTTCTCCTGATCTTCAGTTTCCTTTTTATCCCTTTCTTTGAAGGATTAATTTTTTTGTTCTGTTTCAAGTCAAAGCTATGTGTATTTTACATTCCCTTCTAAAACGATTTGAGGTTCCTTCTTAATGAAAATGAATAAACTTTGTCTTCTATGTTCTGATCCATTTCTCTTGGTTTTTGCTGTTTGCTGTTTACATGGCAAGGTGCTTTTCATTTATACTTGCTTATTACGACTTTTTTTTTTTTTCTTTTGGGTAAATGCGACTTTTAATTTTTTTGGGCTTAGAATGCTTCTTACAACTTTAAATATCTAAATTACCTCTCTTCATAAGTATCTCCTCGTAGGTAGTGGAATTCAAGGCGTTTTCCATTCTTGTATTCTTCTACCTATTTTGAAACATAAAATTTTGCCATTATCTGTCAATATATATTTTGGAGGCCTTCTTCTGAGAGGTTCTTGCATATTCCAAGAGTATTGTACCTAACAGTCCAAATTTTGCTTTAAACTTGATCTGATGGCACAAATTCAATTTTTATGCCACATATTATGTCCTAATTGGCTAGGTGCAAGACCGAGTATGCAAGATTTTCTCCCGTCTTCTTGGTCTTCATTTCTGATTTGTTATGTAAAACATTTCATGCAGTGGCTAATATAAGGTCTGATGCTTGGATGCTCTTTCCTAGTTTTATGAAGGGTGAATGCTTGAAACCCTGCATAAATAACCTTTGAATCTGTTCTTCTAACGCATATCTGGTTTGCATCTTTTGCTTAGCTTGCTAAAATGAAAGCTATATCTGAGTACTCCTCTTCTAGATATATGATTCATCACGTCATGTCATTTTTGGTTTTGATTCTTCATATAATAATCTTCTTATTTTTTCTGAATGATGAATCTAGCATGTAAAAAACATGTAGTATTGTAATTTAAGATGATAAGATCAAGGTTTTTCAAATGATCGGAAAACCTATGGTAATACTTATTGGATGGATGTAGATTTTAAAGTTGATTCATTTTTTAAGTAGTCATTTGAGGTAGAAACATATCAAAATTACCTAAACTATATTGAAAAGGCACCATATTATTTTTTTTTAATACAAGAAAAGCCACCTTCTTTTGTAACCAATTCATATTAAGATAGTTGTCAAGGAATAGATTTAGCAGCATTGCTATGAAGACTATTATTCAGGCTGCAAGTATGAAAAATAATTTTGATGGAGAGCAGACCTAATGATTATTTCAATAAAATTGATGGGGGTTTGTTTTAGTCCTTGCCATAGTTTCCCTAAAAGTATTTCATTGAAAGATGCTCTTCTCTTCCATTTCCTTATGCTTTTATATATGGTGTCTTCATTTCTGTGCTGTCACGCTTTATTGACCAATTTGTGGCTTTTTGACTTGCCTAGTATAAATGGGAGTTTTTTTTTTTTTTTTCCCATATCGGTGCAAGTAAAAAATTATTTAACCATTTGGCTTAAATTCTAAATTGAAGCCATTTTTTTATATGTAGGAAATCATGAATCATATTCATACCTTCCCTTCCTCAATTTCTTTTTTTTTTTTTCTGTTAAAAAAAAATTGGACCACAAGCCCCTTGTGGTCCCTATGGTATGTGAGATAGGTTGCATGTGGCATGAGAGGCATTAGGGCATGCTATAAAAAGACAAGGAAACCTTCCCCATTACATGTGTGCATGAGGAAAGCCTAATCTTGTTAGCACCTGAGCATAAGATAATTTCTCTACTCATGGTGCAATATGAGTAACGCAATACCATGCTCATGCTTGTAGAAGTCCCCAAGCACCCGCCTATCTCATCGGCACATTTTCTTGTGACATGACATAACTCTAAGTACAAGAAAGCCCAGATAGTGGAACCTTAACTATAGCGTGTAGTTGATGATAAATCTCTATATAGGCAATTACATCAAGTTTACACGCACACTTGGTTTATTAGGCATTAGTGAACCTTTAATTGGTTGCATATTATATGCTCTCATGTATTGCTGAATAACAATTAGAGAAGCATCATTTAGATATTCTGCTAATGTGGTTTTGAACTAAGAGAACTTCCAAGTATTTTCAGGTGGTATCGCTCACAAATCACTTTGCATATGGGCGTTCATTCCGCAATAGTGTGATTGATCACGACATTCTCAATCTATAGGTACCCTAAGCTGTAGTGCAACATATTCTAATGTAATTATGCACTTACCAGAAGGTAAATGGAAAGTGTATGTCTTCAATCTCCACCTCTCGATCAATGCAGCAATTAGAAGCAAATCTATTTTAAAAATTCTATTTTTTCACTAGAAATATGACTTTGTCATATGGCCTACCCGACAAGGCTCTGGTCTCAATATCATTGATTAGGCTGTTGAGGGTGAGTCTTATGACGTTCTAGCAGCTAAGGTGGTCCAAGAGCTTATGGGTTAGTTTGGGGGAGAAAATGATTTGAGAACGGAAGCACCTTAGGACATATAAGGTCAGGTTTGCTTCTGAAGAAAAATTTGAGAGTTGATTCGGGTTTGTATGTATATGGTGGTTATTTGATTCAGCAATTATGTTTGTGGACTTAGACCTGAAGATTCTATTCTTGCACTGGTTGATATGGGTGAATTTGGCCATGTTACTCAAGTAGGATTCTTCAATAAAGATTTGCTCTTATTACTGCATTGGTGGAGTGATGGAGACTACAAAACACACTTTCCATTTACCTTATGTAGTGCACAGTCACATTAGAGCATGTTGCCATATAACTCGGGGTACCTATTGATAGGGATTTTGTGACCAGTCACACTGTTGCAGAATAGACACCTATATGCAAAGAGTTATTGAGAGCGATACTACTTGAAGATGCTTGGAAGGGTCAGATGATAAAGCTCTCTTGATTGTTATTCATTAGTATGTGAGAACATATATTATGCGGCTAATCAAAGGTTTACTAATGCCTAATAAGTCAGATGCGCAAGTGCACTTGATGTAATTGCCTTAGAGATTTATCGCTAGTTGCACGCTATAGTTGGGGTTACGCTATCTTAGCTTGTTTGCAAGAGTTATGCTGTGCCACAAAGGGCTTGAGGCTCAATTTTACACCAACTGGTAAATTATTTTTGACTTGCATTTGTATGGTAAAATTTTTCCATTTACTCCAAGCAGGTGAAAAAGCCCCAATCTTAATGATTTGGGAAGAGTTCGCTGATTACTGTTCACAGCAGACAAATAGTCCTTCAAACCTTTTTTCATGTTGCAATGTCAAATTATAAACTGTAGGCTACACTACTAAATCTGCATGTGCAATTTTGTTTGAACTTTTGGACAATTCAGACAGAAATTTCTGCTTGATTCTGATACTTGTCATTTGTAATTCTGTGTCGTGTCAATATGTTTAGATATGTTTATATATATGCCTTCACTGAAGAGAATATTATAAGTCTGTTTTCACTTTTGTCCTAAATATGAATGTTTTTGAACTTTGTATCCCTTCTAATGTGCCATTTCATTATATTGAGAATTTTTTTTGCTAATGTCTACGGTGAGATGCAAAAACTTGGCATTTCCATTTTCTTTAAATCTCATGAACTGACTCTCAGTCTTGGCACATAAGGGTTATGTATGGGTGCATTGAAAGAAAGAATTTTCTTTCCCTTCAGTATTTAATTAATAACTTAAAAAACTAATTTACCTCTTTCTTTCTCAGGGTTGATGAAGCTTAATGATTTGTCCAACAGGAGCACGGGAAGCTCCAGGGAACTCTTTACATCAGTATTAAGGAATCTTATGAAAGGTTTCTTTCCAAAGGATGTTATAAGATATTTTTGGTAGTATTAACTTCCTGAAAAGACTTTGTGGAACTTTGTCCTGGGATATAGTGAAAATGGACAGGTCAGATACATCAGGCTTTGTAAGTGGTGGAGGCTGTATATTCGAATTTTTTTTTCTAGTTATAATGTTCTGATAGGGTATGTGGATCCTATAGTGGCATGTGGTGAAGTGTTCTGCTACTTCAACCTTTTGTAGCTGTAGTGCTCAACATCTGGAGAATGGATCTAAACAAGAAAGCTGTAATGTCCCCTCATGATGCTGAACTTAGGAAAAATGATAACTTTGGTGATACTACGTTATGCTTGAATGGCATTGGCTTCGGAGAAACCAATACAACTAGTTATAGATGTACTGAGAGCAATCTTGGGATGAAGTTTTCCAATGCTTCTGATGATGGCTGCAGATTGGTTCTGGGATTGGGCCCAACCCCAAGGGCATATAGTGATGACTACAACAATTTGGGGTTTAATAAGAAGAAAAAATCAGCCAACCTTTTTTCCCAGCACATGCCATCTGCATGTGATTCAATCCTGCAACTTAGTCTTTCTGGTGGAACTAATGACGCATCAAGCGTGATGGACTACTCAGGTTCAACTGAGACTGATGTAAATATGTCATGTTTTCCAAGCCAAACATCTGCTGAAAAGAATTATCCTAGGATTCCTGTTGTTGATGAGGGTTCTACCTCAGCGAAGAAATCAGGCGGCTACATGCCATCACTTCTTTTAGCTCCAAGAATGGATAATGCTAAAATTTCGGTGGAGATAGGAGAACAACTAATTCTCGGGACAAAACCTCAGCTGTGCCAGGAACCATCCAATGCTACAAATTACTCACTTGGCACTGCATCTGGGCCCCAGGCTCCAGGGATAACTTCAGAGAACCGAACAAGCAATCCTAAGAGATGTAGATTTTTTGGCTGTACAAAGGGAGCTCGAGGTGCTTCAGGGCTTTGTATTGGACATGGGGGTGGACAGAGATGTCGGAAACCAGGATGCAACAAGGGTGCTGAGAGCCGCGCTGCTTACTGTAAGGCCCATGGTGGAGGGAATAGGTGCCAGTTCTTTGGGTGTACAAAAAGTGCTGAGGGGAAGACAGATTACTGCATAGCACATGGTGGAGGCAGGCGATGTAGGTATCCAGGTGGGTGCACAAAAGCTGCACGAGGTAAGTCAGGACTTTGCATCAGACATGGAGGTGGTAAGAGATGTAGGATGGAAGGTTGCACCCGGAGTGCCGAAGGGCAGGCTGGGTTGTGCATCTCTCATGGGGGTGGACGCCGTTGTCAGTACCAGGGATGCACGAAGGGTGCACAAGGGAGCACCATGTTTTGCAAGGCACATGGTGGTGGGAAGCGTTGCTCGTTTGCAGGGTGTACAAAAGGTGCTGAAGGGAGCACCCCACTGTGCAAGGCACATGGTGGGGGGAAGCGCTGCATTTTCAATGGGGGTGGTATTTGCCCCAAAAGTGTACATGGAGGAACAAACTTCTGTGTTGCTCATGGTGGTGGAAAGAGGTGTGCTGTCTCAGGCTGCACCAAGAGTGCGCGTGGCCGCACTGCTTGTTGTGTAAGGCATGGTGGGGGAAAAAGGTGCAGGCTTGAAGGGTGTGGGAAGAGTGCCCAGGGGAGCACAGATTTCTGCAAGGCCCATGGTGGGGGAAAGCGATGTAGTTGGGGAGATGGAAAATGTGAGAAATTTGCAAGGGGAAAGAGTGGGCTCTGTGCTGCTCACAGCAGCTTGGTGCAGGAGCGGGAAACAAACAAGGGAAGCCTGATTGCACCTGGACTGTTCCGTGGTCTTGTGCCTGCTGTTTCCACTGCCTGTAGCAGTTTTGACAACAATTCTTCCTCAGGGGTCAGTGTTGTGTCTGACTCCTACGATTCCATGGAAAATCCAGCTAAAAGGCAGCACCTCATACCCAAGGAGGTGTTGGTTCCACTCTCAATGAAATCCCCATGTTATCCAAGCTTCTTGACTGCCAAGAAACCAGACCAGGACAGAGATGGCCATGGCGCTGCTGTCAGCTGTAGCGGTGCTCAGAAAGGCCTCAACTTTAACCTGCCGGAGGGCAGGGTCCACGGTGGCGACCTGATGTTGTATTTCGGAGGGAATCTCAAAAACGCAATCGATCATATTGGTATTTGAAGGGGGAGTCCGGTGACTCAAAACTTGTAGATTCAATTTAGGAATTAGGGGCCATTTCCAGCATGAGAAATTGTGTATAAGTTTGTGCTGCTTGTTCAGTAACTCATGTATAGTTCGGTGTTGATTATTGTTTGTGGTACTCCATCAGTACAATGGCTTTCATTCTTCAATGTAAGGTGGCTACGTTAAAATGGTTCCGTAATCCAATGCCACAAACAGCATAATTAATGTTGAATGTGCATCATTCTCTGCATTTGCTGCGCATTGTGTTCGTAAGTGTTTAGTTTTATTCTGTTTTAACTTTTTGTGCAAGTAAATCGTGTTCGAAGTTAAGCGCTGAAACGCAGAGAGGTTCACTAAGAAGTCAGAACACAACCGCATATAAACATGATTCTCACTCTATAAAATAGAGGTCTCCAAGAAGTCTGATACTGAAAAAGCAGCACCTTTTTCTTCTTCCTCTTCCGTCTTTCCATTTTTCTCTCTCGATAAGAAGCAAGCAGACTCTGAATACGTATCGAATCGCCATTTTCGTGCATGTAATTTCTCTCCGATTCTCTTTCTTCCCTCAGCTTTCAACCTTCTCTGTTTTTCGATTTTACTTCTACGAATTTTTTTCCAAGAAAATTTGGTTTTCTGCTATTTCTTTTTGTTGTTTTGATTTAACCGCTTTAGATGATATTGATGAAAAATCCACAACGAGTTCAATAGTTAATTTGGTGAAACGGAGAGTGCAAAATTCATTCCAAGAAAATATGTCACGTTCGGAAAATTTGTCTTCGTCGTAATTGGAGCAGAAGCTTTCGATGTAACAGCCTCGGGATTTTCGTTTTTGAAATGCAGGAATAGCTATGGAAAAGGTGCCAAGCAACAGCAAGATAAAGGTTCCGAAGGTGTTGAGCGAAAACGTTTCGCCGTTGAACGTAGAGATGGATGACCAGTTGTTGATCGGAAGAGGACGCTATCTCCAATCAATGACGATGAGTCCAAGCTTTCAACCGTACGCTGAGAACATCGACGTCGGCTCACCGCTCGTACGATACTTCCTCGCCAGATCTCCTATTTCCGGCAAGGTCGCGTCAGCCGGCGAGGCCTTTACTTCTCCGACGTTTGGCTCCAGCAAGTACAGGTCTGCCATAGGGCAACAGTGTAGCGGTAGCAGTAGCTTCGGTTCTCGCTGTAGATTGTCGCTTTCGCCGCTGTCTTCCGTTGAGAACTTGGATATCGCGCCGCTAATGTCGCCGCCGATATACGGAACGCCGGTGAAGGTGGATGAGGAAGTTATTGTGATGGATGACATTCTGGTGAGGTCAACGTCGGCAGGAAAGAGTGGAAGGTCTTCATCAGCTTCGTCCGGCCGGGGTTCGTCGTCGTCGTCTTCTTCGGAGAAGAGCGCGTTCAAAATGGAGATTTGCAGAGCGTGGGAAGAATCTGGAAACGGCCGCTACAGCTCCAAATGCCAGGTAGGTTCGTGCCATAATTATACAAATCTAGCGGTTCCGATCTTTTCTTCGTATTTATTACGTATGCATGTATGCATTTCCTAATATGCGTATTATACTGCTAGAATAACTTTATAAGACCAAAGTTAATATTATATTATAAATTATAAATTAATCTCTCACAAAAGTGCAACTAAAATACGAGTAAATTAACTACAAGAAAAAAAAAACCGAGTAAATTACTGTGACTTAATAAAAAAACCACCGCAAGATATTACCGATTCTTATCTTCATCTTACTGATTACGTAACACACAAAAGGCCAAGAGCCTTAGAATATCTTTGTATGATCGATATGATCTCATTCTTTGCTGAAAAATATTGTGCATCGTCTTGTATGGCAAGGAATTGTGGTTTAAGATATTTGAACATGGTGCTGAGATGGTGGAGTGGGGGCCATTTTACTAGCCTGAGGCCATTTCACTAGCCTGAGGGATCTGTATTCCAATTGATGCTTTTTCTTGTAGTTAAAATTTCTTTTTTTTTTTCCAAGAAAAAAGTGCTAGACCTTTTCTCTCACTTCTCTTTATCATAACCTCTATATAGTCGGATCACTGAGCATGAAAATTCTGCAACCCCTGCTGGTTTCTTTCCGTTTTGGTTCCTGTTCTTGGATGAGGAATGTCAGGCAGTGGCAAAATAATGTTACATGCCACAAAGGGGCAGCGTCAAAATCTTTGTTGTTGTTGCTGCTGCATGTATATCGGTTACGCCATATTAGAGATTTAGGGATTGGAAGTGTTCCGAGAGAGTTTTAGAATCAAACTAGGGAGCTACGAGACTCAATTGACTCCTGTAATGTTCTGTCATTTCTCTCTCCCTTCCCCCCCGCCCCCCTCCTTTCATTTTCCCGTGTACAAATATATATTAATTGTGGCCAAAATATGAAAGAAGAAATGTCGATCATTATCAATTTGTAAAACTATCATGTGACACACTAAAGGCTGAATCTGTTTATGAATTGTATGTCCACTGTCAACCACAGGAGCAAATTTATCACATGGGAGTAAAAATTAGGGAGGAAACTCTAATTTTTTAAATAATAGGATTACCAATTATTAATTTGCCAAATCTTGATGGAGGTTATCACTTACCAGAACTCAGAAGTATGCTTTTCCTTCAACATACTAACATGAAAATTTGAACCTTAATGATGCTTGTTGACCTGGTTTTCTGCCTGAGGAATGTGTTAAATTGTCTGGTACACAGTACACTCTGATGTCAGAGTTTGTCCTGGAAGAACTTTCAGTACAGAAAAAAAAAAAAGAGTCACAAAGTTCATCCAACGAATTGCATTTTACTGAAAGCCTCTAGCATATATGCTTGTAATATTAATAAGGGAAGCAAGCAAGTAGCGTGTCTTTCTGATTCAATGAAAATAAAAATTAAACTGCCTGTATTTGGTATTTGATGGCTTGATGCAACTATAGTTTTTTTACCTAGAAGAGATCAATATCTTGCAGTTTGCACATGGAAAAGAAGAGCCTCATCCAACACGTCTCTCCATCAAGTACAAATCTGAGGTAAACAATCAAACGATGTATATCACCATCTCCTTTAACACAATTAACACCAAGTCAGCAATTGAATATTTGTTCTTGGGTTGTGTGGGCACAGACGTGCAAGTCATCTATGAGTGCAGGATCATGCACATATGGCCCAAAGACCCGCACTGTTCATCAGCAACATTCAGCAGCAGAATATGAAGATGTAGTCACAGCATCCCAACCAGCTTCACCTGTTAAACCTCAACCTGACCATGCCCTTGCCAATTCCAGCACTATCAATGATTGGTCGCCCCTGGATGATGGCATTGAGCTTGTCCTCCCACACGGTTCAACTTATATAGCCCCATCAAGGGAAGAAGTTGATGCATATATTTCCAATATCCTCTATGGCCCCACTGCTAAAAGAAGACTACCAATATTTGCAGAACTTTGCTAGGGGCAGTGATCTCCATGGTTAATAAAAGGGCTCCTCACTGATAGAAGGTATTATTGCACACCCTCGTGAGATACTCTAAAAAGTCAACCATAGTTTCTTCTGCCTCCTGAATAATTTTTCCCACTTTTTGAGTGCGATCTTGGTTGCCCGTATTGGCAAGTAGGACTGTGATGACAATTAATGATCAGTAGTTGGTCAGATCACCAGTCTTGTACATACAATTCATAATAATGACATGTTACTAAGAAAGCATAGCATCAGCGTGGTCTGGTTTGATTGAATTAAGGGCCTTTCTTCATTGTTTGTGTGGACAGAGGCAGTAATTCTTCTTCATTAAGGCATCTGGTACCGTCGAATTTCAGGTTCAGTATCTGACCAGCATTAGAATAACTTGTACTTTGTTGCTGCACTAACCTCCCTCCAGTCCCCATTGTAGTCAAAATTTGAGGAATGTTAAAGAATCAACTGTACAACTGCAACTAATATTATATTAGTGTAGCTTCCAGCCTCGTTAAATTGATGGCTATGGTTAGGTCACGAAAATTTTTTTGCTAATCCATCGCTTGCATGTCAAACACGACCGGCTTTCTTGATGGCAGCCCAGAAATTAGAATTTTAGGTCTTAAGGGAATATGTTTCTTTCACTCCAAGATATTACTGCTTCCCCCTTCTAAAATTCCCGTATCGGGTCGCGGAATCCCTTGACCTTGTTTATGATCTTTTCCAATAACAATGATATTTTTACTGTGTATAATCTCTTTCTCAATCTTCATTTACCATTCAGTTTTACTACACGACTTTCCCCTTAGTGGTGCTTTCCCCCTCCCAAACTTCAAAGATAGTTTTTTGATAAAATGGTGGTAGGACTGCCTGATAATTATCTAAACCCCTTGTCACTGGTCAGTGGCTAAATACTTCAATGTCGTTCCATAATCTTAACCTGTAATGATAGATTGTCATTATCTGAAATTTGTAAGAATATGGCTGCTCCCTCTTCCAAGTAAAGACACGAGAGCATCTCCATCCCCAAAACTAGAGCAAAGATCCACGTCTACCAGAATCGAAGACCTCTTGTGAAAGGGTGTTGATCAATAACCCAAAACCTTATCCAATTGCAATGACTATCACCCTCTCCCTCCCTTGCACGAACCCCATCGTCCTCTCTTCCTCCCCAAAACGATTCAGATTCAATCCCCAATCCTCTGCACAACTTTCCCCCACCTCCATACCTCTCCAAACCCGTTCACTCCCCAAAACTGGAGTTATCGTCATCGGCGCCGGCCTCGCAGGCTTAGCCGCCGCCATCCATCTCAACTCCCAGAACATTCCCTTCGTTCTCCTCGAAGCATCTGACGCTGTTGGTGGCCGCGTCCGTACCGACAATGTCGACGGCTTTCTCCTAGACCGCGGCTTCCAAATCTTCATCACTGCCTATCCAGAAGCCCAAAAGCTCCTCAATTACCAAGCTTTGGACCTCCAAAAGTTCTATTCAGGAGCTCGAATTTTCTACAATGGCCAATTCCACACCGTTGCTGACCCTCTTCGCCATTTCTGGGACTCTGCAAAATCCCTCACCAACCCAATTGGATCCGTCGTCGACAAACTACGAATTGGCTCCACCAGACTTCGGGTCTTGACCAAATCCGACGAAGAAATTCTGAGTGCAGAGGAGGTCCCTACAATTGATTTACTGAAAAAACTTGGGTTTTCCGATTCCATCATCCAACGATTCTTCCGACCATTTTTCGGCGGAATCTTTTTCGACACGGAGCTCGAAACGACGTCAAGGTTGTTCGATTTCATCTTCAAGTGTCTCGCACTCGGCGACAATACTCTTCCGGCCAGGGGTATAGCGGCGATTCCAGAACAGCTGGCGGCGAGGTTGCCGTTCGATTCCATATTGCTGAACTCGAAAGCCGTTTCCGTTGATCTTGATGACTCCGCGACGCCGAGTGTGAGATTGCAGAATGGTGAAGTTTTGAGGAGTGAGCTAGGGGTGATCGTCGCGGTTGAAGAACCGGCAGCGGTTCAGCTATTGGCGGGACGGAGCGGTCCAGTTCAGAGAAAACCGGTTCGAAGCACCGTTTGCCTGTATTTCACAGCGAACCGGGATCAAATCCCGGTTCGGGATCCGGTCCTGTTTCTGAATGGATCGGGTAGGGGAATCGTGAACAACATGTTCTTTGCCACAAATGTGGCCCCATCATATGGCCCACCCGACAAGGCTCTGGTCTCAGTATCACTGATCGGATTGTTTGAGGGCGAGTCCGATGATGACCTAGTGGCTAAGGTGGTCCAGGAGCTTTCGGGTTGGTTCGGGGACAAAACGGTAAGGGAATGGAAGCACCTGATAACTTATCGGGTCGGGTTTGCACAGCCCAACCAATGCCCACCCACGGATCTGAAGAAAAACCTGAGAATTGATTCGGGTTTGTATGTGTGCGGTGATTATTTGACTTCAGCCACATTTGATGGTGCTTTGGTCTCTGGGAGGAGAGCAGCAGAATGTTTGTTAAAGGACAGAGCCTTCACTATGTCTTAACAATCTTGTACTTTAATTAAATTCTCTTTAATTTGTGATCAAGATCTTCTGAAGCATTTAAGAGAATAAAGTATAATATTAACATTTATTTATTAAAAAATAACGATTTATATTTTTTTATAAAATACAAATTCATTAATGATAAATTATGAATTTATTAAAACTCAACCGTCTAAATTTTCTCGTTGAGTGATTATTAGTTTCATTTTCTTATTTAAAGGCATCATGTATTTAATAATAATACTAATAATAATAATAATATTATTATTATTATTATTATTTGTTAAGATTAAATAGCATAACTTCTGTTGGCCTTGAGTAAAGCTCTATGAAATTCCGATATAAAATTACGAGCTAAACATCTACAATTTTTCACCCAACTAGCATATAGGTAATCGCTTCAATGCATCATCATGAACTATTGATGATGGATACTCAAATTCTCTTTATATCTTTCCATTCGTAGCTAATCACTACAACAATACAACATAGTTCCTCTAAAATCATATGAAATAGTTAGCTAATTATCATTGGAAGTGAATTTGTGGGCCGAAACCTTATACCCTGGTTGAGATGCATAAGTAACAATTGATAGAAGCAACAATTGCCTTTTCTTTTCCTTTTTTTGTTTTTTTGTTTTTCTCAATGCAGATTGCTTAAATGACCAATCGAAATCCGAGTGTGCAGTGCTCTATGCCCATTTTGGTTATTTTAAAGAAAAAATTTTAAATAGACATTTATTACGTAAAGTATTTTATTTAATTGTTGATATATATTATTAATTTTTTAATAAATAATATATATTTATAATATAATTTATGATAATTTATTAATATTAATTATTAAATGAAATATGTCTAACTTGAGTGAAGTGTGAAAGGTAGTCATTTTTACCTAAGAATTTATCTATCTTTGAGTTTTAAATGATTTCTTAAGAACTGAATATAATTCACACAATATGACTGAGTCAACATAAGCATCTGTTTGCAAACTTCTCATATTTTATATACGAAAATAGCAAGTTTTGTGTTCACTTCACTTGCAAATCGCAACATTCAAGATTCAAAGTACCGCATCAACCAAAGTGCAAGTGTTTTTCTGTCGGATTCACAGCGTGCAAGGAAAAGTTGAAAAAAACCCACCGAAAATTAGCCCAAATAAAACAATGCTTAGAGTCAGAGAAGCGTTTGAAGTTTTTTGTTTTATTTTCTTTTTCTGAAAACTTTGGGTGTAAACACAATCCTCAAACGAGACGAGCAGAGAAAGCGATTTGCAAGAGTTTGTTCTGGAAGCGATTCTCTCTACAGGTCCAATGATCAGTTCAACAGGTTAAGCCCTCATATGAATTCATTAATTGTCTCTCCTTTTTCATTTCTGATTGAAAGCTTGGTACTTGGGTAGTTGAGTCCTCGGAATCTTTTTGGTGCTTCTTTCAATGTGATTTTTTGTTTTAGTTTTCTTGTACTTTTGTAATCTTTAAGTTCTTTTTCTGATTTTTCTTTTATCTGTTTTCGTAGAAAACAATTGCATATTTTCCATCCAGCAGATATAAATTGCCAAGTAAAATTGTAGGGGGGAAGCCTGTTTTGAAAAGAAGACTATTTTGCAACTTCTGAAGCATGCCGTATGACTTGAGGTAGTATGACTGAGTAAGTTGTGTTATTGACATATTATTGACTTAACCAGTCTGCATCACTCATTGGGGCAGCAGAAGACAGATACAGAAATTATGCTGAAAAGGGTATCTCATATGACTTGGTTTTTTCTGCATGAATAATTTTCAGACATGGCAACTTTCTGTTATTCTCGATAATGAATGTCCAACTTGTTGGTGGTTTTGCAAATCAAGAGGCTCAAAGAGAAATTCAGAATGATGCATGAGCAGCTAATTCTACATTAAGCCATGTGAATATGTGATTATGTCAAGCCACTGCTGATATTCCTGAGTATCATTTTATTTCAAATGAAATAGGCATGTGCTTTTAAGATTTCTGAGATTTATGAATTTTCATTTCTTCCTTCCTATTTTAATGCTTATCTAATGGTTTATCATAGAAGAAGGATAAATATATGTTCATTATGGGGACCCCTTGCCACGGTTAACAGAAAGTCCTCTTTTTTCCTCAAGTGGACCTTTAGTCTGTTCCTGTGTAGAATTAAAACACAGTGTGTCTCTGAACTTTCTTATTTATTTTTGCAAGTTGTGAATACAAATATTAGGCTGTTAAGGGTTACAAGAATATTTTTAATGATAAGTCTATATGTTAACAGAAGCAAATAATATTGGATTAGCATATATTCAGTTGAATGAATAATTATGGCATGTATGCTGTCGACTCTGAATTCCTGTCCTAAACTAGGTCGTCAAATATTAGGCTGACGATAGGTCTTTTTTTCACCTCAAAAATGAACAGAACATGGTATATAGGGGAGAGTGGATCTCTATATTCAGACCAAGAGATTGAGAACCAATATCAAAGAAACAATGGATAATAGAATCATGGAATTGGCATGATTCTAGATTTTTTTTCCTTTGATAAGATGAGAAATCTCTTTAGCCCTCTTAAATTGGTTATTTGATATGCTTTTGTATTTACAACAGAATCTAAAAAGTCACGCTTGGAACTTTAATAGCAGAGACCACCTTGTCAAAGCTTGCAAGACTATAATTTTTTGATTTTGACACTGTAGAATTTGAAGGGTCTGAATCATCTGGAAAGTTGTCTGGATATTCCATTATTGGTCTGGGAGCCTCACGGTGAATGTCAAGAGGAAGTGGAGGAAGGATGGCATCTCCCAGAAGGAACTGGACAATCCTTCTCATATTAGGCCTGTAATCAGGATGGGGATGAGAGCAAAGTAATCCAAGACTAAGCACATCTCTGTCATACTCATCTAAACTGGGGTCAATAGCCCTGGTGATGTCCCCTTGATAATGTAGTTCCCTCACCCAATCTACTAATACCAGTTCCCCAGGATCCTTCTGAGGCTCTATTGGCCTCCTACCACACGCTACTTCCATAATGAGTATTTCATACCCATATACATCTGTGTTTGTTGTTGCTTTCCCAGTCTTTGTGAGCTCAGGTGCCATGTACCCTAGTGTTTCTACAATGTGGGTTGTCCGTGGATTGATCCCGTGCTCATAAGTCCTTGCAACACCAAAATCACCAAGCTTTGGTTAGAGATCTGCATCTATCAAGATGTTGCTTGGCTTTACATCTCTGTGAACAACTTGCAGGTCACATTCTTCATGGAGATACAGCAGCGCTTGGGCAACACCAGTAATGATCTTGTACCTCTGGTCCCAAGTTAGTAATATCTTCTTTTGATGATCATTTTCAAACAAAAGCCTGTCTAGGCTCCCATTTGGTACATTGTTGTAAACAAGGAGGAGTTCATCCTGCTTCCGGCACCACCCATGTAACTGCACCAGATTTCTATGCCTTGGTTGTGCCATGCTTGTTATTTCTGCAACAAATTCTCTCATTCCCTGTCTTGAATTAGGAGCGACTTGCTTTACAGCCACTTCTAGTCCTGTGCAAGGGATTACTCCTCTGTAGACTTTCCCAAATCCTCCATACCCAATGAGGTTTCTCTCCCCAAACCTTCCTGTAGCTGAATGGAGATCAGAATATTTAAATCTATGAGCTTCATATTCAAGTTCCCGATCTTCTAAAATATCATCCTCGTTTCTTAACCTGGGCAGGACATAAAGAGCTCCTGTGATTCCCAAAATAAAAAGAGTTGCACCTGCTAAAGTGATGCCTACTGCAAAGCCTTTTCTGTGCACCACCTCACTAGAACTACTTGACCCAGTAAGTGGAAGAGTTGATTTGTCTAGGTCTTTTGCTTCTCCTCCAATTTTAAAGCTCCAACCATGTACATTATTCTCAGCTATCAGCAAACCACCGGAAGCAGAAAAGCCTGCATACATGTAGTCATTCAACACCAAGGATAGGTCTACAGGGAAAGATATCAAAGGACAATCTGGCTTTGGCATGCCAAGAGGAGAGATTCTTACATTCATCAACTTCTTCTCTTCATTGTAATCAACCCATGCTTGAATGGGTTCTCCACCCTTCAGGTTGATGGAAATGTTCTTGCTGTGATCTTCTTGGCCATTTCTTGAGATGCAGTATGCTGCTGGCTTAGGTATGTTAGAGATGAGGCTGGAAAAATCAATTCCTACATGAATATCGTTGATGTCCTCGAGTTCAGGATTTTGTATTGCATCAAACTCTATGGCTAGGAACCGGGTAGAGAATTCTTGATTGCGTGTCTCATTTGGGAGGCCTAAGTACTGGTTTGCTAGGCAACCCTTTAGTTCTTTGGTAGATATTAGAACGAATGCAAGACCATGTCCACCAAAATCTGGGTACTTTGGGAACAATCGAAAACACAAAGTTAGTGCTAAAGGTTGCTATGGTGGATTTATTTTTGCTAGAATTGAATGGCAAAGGAGATGGGTGGAATGCATGACCAAGGATCTTTGAGGAATCATTGGTTAAGTATGCCATTTGGTCTGACATAAGCAGCTCCATCAAGGTTCAAGCCTGCTGGTAGAAACCCATTTTGTACAAAATTGATATCAGAGGATACAAACCTCAACACACAGGAAAGAACAAGCAAAATGATGCCAAATGCCTGCATTGCTGTATTTGTGAAGTTGGTTATGGGTTGGTGGATCAAGATAAGCGCACTGCACACCTTAAAATAGGAAGTCTCGTATCCTAAAGTTTTTGTAAAACTCAAAGAGTGTCGCCAGCATAGCAGAAGGAGCCTATAAATACTCTGTTTGGAATTCTAGACCTTGGAAGTGAGAATCAAATTTTTTAACTTCTTATGGGGTGTCACACATAAGATTCAAGTTTTCAGTGGATGAAATGAAGAAATGTTTTAAATGTTATTTGTGATTGCAGAGTCTCTAAGACTAGTATGCTTTATGGTAGTAAACAGTGTACAATGAAATGCTAACGAGCAAAAAAAAAAAAAAAAAAGGTGTAGTGAAGATGATATTTGCGAGGTGAACTAGGGAAAATATGAGAAAATATAAAGTCAGAGTAATTAGTAACAAATGTACTAAGAAGAAAGTTAGAGTAGCACGATGAGGGAAATTTAATTTTTGGTCTTTATTGAGATATTTTCATACTCTTTGGGGTGTAAGATTAATTTGAAACGAAAACTTATTTAAAGTTATTTGGTCACGTAGGAAAAAGTCTAATAAAGGTATCAGTACGGAAAATGGATAGGCTCATTAACAAGTTTACAAAAAAAAAATTCGAAGATAGTAAGAGAAAGCTTAGTTACAAGCAGGAAGCCAACAGCAGCTTATGCAAATGGATTGACTTGTTAAATTCATGTGCTACCATTTGAATAGCAGTCTGGTTAACTTAAGGGGTATGGATGTTCAATTTTTGTTTTATTATAAAAATATTTCATTAAAAAGAATGAAAAAAAATTATAAAGATTTTAGAACGTAAGAGGATGATACATAAGAAAAAAAAATAATTCTATATTTTTTTAATCTATCTTTCTAATAATTCTCTTAATTATTAATTAAAAAATATTAATTTTTTTTATATTTTTAAGATATTAAATATTTTATTTTTTATTTAATATTTATTTTTATTATATATTAAAAAAATTATTAAAAAAAATTTAAAAAGACATTACAAAACTAAAAAAGAAATGGAATAGCTGTTCATTTGTACCAAAAGACTAGGCACTAGTAACTTTTTCATTTTTGTTAAACTGATCTTGGAACGCGGGCCTATGGACCTAGCGTTATAGGCTGAGAGCCTCCTCATTTCCCGATCCTTCTCACCAAGGAATAGGATCCTGCAAGGTTATATACTTATCTCCTAAAAGCTTATATAAGAGTAATATGAGTTTTACTCAATTTTTTTAGGATATTGAAATCTTAGTTAATTTGTCAAACATGTAATGTTGATTAGTTTTATTTTATTAATTCTAAGTATTTATATTAAGAAATAATAATTAATAAATGTTAAATAAATTATTTAAGATATTAGTATTTTAAAAAAATTTAAAGTATCATAGCGACACTCTTAATAAGAAGATAAAAATATTATTTTGGTGTTTTTTTTAATTGTAATATAATAATAAATAATCAAATATTTATTAATTGTTGATAATATTATTTAAAATTCAAACATTTAAATATTTAATTATTCTTAAAATATATTTGTGCCTTAAAGAAAAATAAAATTATTCAAATTTTAATTGGCAAATATGTTGCGTCCGCACCTGTCAAGCTTTGCACAAGTGGCTTGGACAGGTTGGCAGTCACACCCTTTCCTTCAATAAACTGTTTCTCCATATCACCAATTCATAAATTTCAACAAAAGAAAAAAAAAATTACCTTAGCCACTTTTAGGCGGCTAACTGGATAGCAATTAGAGATTTTATGGCAATTACTAGAAGTTAAGAAGGCTTTTAGTGGGAGCAAATTCCCACTAAGAATAACAAAAACTATCTGGAAAGAGAGCTATTTGAGCAAATCAAGGTACTGGATACAAATTATTACTCCAAATTGCATGAACAAGTTGTTATTTGCATGATTACAAAGGGATAATGATTGAGATTATCTTTTAATATTACAATTACAACTGGGGTCTAAAGTTGTATAGTACATCCCATTCCCATAATTAGAATTCTTGAGTTCAAATTAGACCCCTTTCCCTTGCTTCAATGTGAAAGAGGCACAGCTGGCAACAATGTTTCACTTTTTGGATGCAAATGGGCTAACAAGCCATCAAAATATGAGTAATTAAATTGGTTATTTAGAACCCACTTGAAAACTTTGAAGGTTTCTAGGGGCGTTGTAAAAAGAACCATCCTACACTACTTCTATTTGTTCCAATTTCCCAAAACCCACATGGAAAATTTTATTTCATAGGTCACAGCAATTCTTTCTACTTTCTAGACCGCTACTATAAAAGGCACTTTTATCATTATAGATGTACTGTAAATAAATAGCACATCATCTTCCAAAGGCATGCAACTACCCAATTAATGTGGCGCTTGATGCTGGAAAGCATCAACTTGCAAACACATTATTTACATATGTATGACTCGGTAGATTTTGATTTTGAGCACGAATGGTTTGGCGATGAGCATTTGGCTTTGTGGGCTCGGTGTGACACGGTGTCACTCAATCCAAAAATCATACTTCCAAGTTTAACATTATATTTTAACTCAAAATATTAAGGTATTAGATTTATGAGTTTTTTCATTTATATGATTATTCACTTAATCCATTTATATCTCATATGAGACTTTCACTCACATTTGAATTTTAACATTTTTTTCTTTAAGTGTGAATCGTCATGCTTTCCGTCAAATATAAGTGTTTTCGAGTATACAATGTCACGCTAAGATCACAGGCCTAAGCCTGCTTACATTGACTTGTATCACCTCTTGAAATCAAGATAAACCACTCATTTTTAATTAAAATCAAAATTAACTACAATCAAATTTACAAAATTTAATTCAGACATACATCACTAGTTCGTGAAGTGAGTTGCATAAAATTAAAACTTGTCACCCTTTACAAATATTATTGTTTTATTCCAAATAATAAGCAAGTATAATAAAGAAACATGTTGGAAGCCAGCTTAATTCCACAAAACTTGTGAAAACTCAGCTTAAGCATAATCATTATCACCTGAATCAACTTGACCTCTCTCTAATTGTTTTAGAAAAAGGCACCATCGATGTTTCACTAATATGGATAAATCGCTTTCAAAGATTTCGACTTGTCACAATTAGTGCAAACGCTCTCCGTTATTTCAACATTTTGAGCATAAAATTTCTTTTTATCTCTTTCTTTTCTTCGTAATCACATAGATCGCAACGGTGTTGCAATTATTACAATTTTCAAATTGTTATGGTGACGCAACATGTATTTTCTTTTTATTGCAGTTAGGTGGTATTGGGACCAGCTTGCACGTACATTGATTAATCCATCTCCATGGTTCAGTCAAAGGGAGATTATCCAAGCCTCGATTGGATCAGAAAATTCACAAAAATATTCTTTGTAACCTAATCCCATATAAATGGTATAATTAAAATTTAAACTTGTAACTGTGTGCCGTCTACCACTAAGTCAACCCTTTAGAGTTAATCAAATCATTTATAGATACATGAATTAATAACATAGTTCAATTGTTTTTGTAGTCATATTCATTTAATAATACAATAATATATAATTAGATGATTATATAATTTTTACATTAAAAATATATTAAAATCTGCATGAGCTGCTGCTGGTTTCAGGGATTAGCTAAGAGTATACCAGATTGAGCATACCCATACCCGAATCGGATAAATGGGGCAAATGTATAGCACCCAAACACATAACCATTTACATCTTTTGTCTATATTATTCTTTCATATTTTCCTGCCTCCACTTTTTTGTCATTCGGAGAAAGTTTAGCTCTCAGTTTTTATGTTTGTAATCCTTTTTTTTAATAAAATACTTTTTTAGAAAAAAAAATATATTTAAGTTAAAGAATGAATAAACCAATTTAGCTGAACCTCAAAAGCTGATTTTTTTTTTATGAATGTTTATGCTAATTAGGAGGAGAAAAATAAGTTTTTTTTATTATATATCAAAAATCAAATTTAAATTTATAGCCAAACCTTGACTTAGTCAATAACCTACCAACAATTGTTAGATGTAATGATAAGTAAATTTAGAGAAAAAGAGAATCAAAATTTAAATTCTAAAAGAAGTATTTATTGAAAGACTTCTTAATCGCGACAATGCTTGAAAGGACATAGTAATATTTATAAAAATATCTTAATTAAAGACAAAAAAAAAAGCCAATAACCTTAATTTGAGTTTGGGAAGCCTATGGATTTTCAAAAGCTGTTGCGCTGTAAATATTTTTTAAAGACAAAAAAAAAAAAACAACAGCTTTGAAAAGTCATACTTAAAAGCATATATGACTTTTGAAAAACACCATAAGAATCAACATGAATAGAACTTATAAAATACAACTTCACAATTTTCTACCATCGAAAAATAGTAGAATCAAATGCCACATCATTTTCAAATCAGCCAATGTTCATATGGCTAAGTAAAAGAAAAAATTAAATTAAATTTATCTTTTAAACTTTTTCCTTTCTATTCTTTCCAGGAAAAAAAAGTTGTCAATTGAAGACTTCTCTTGGAGATTATTCTTTTTGAAAATCTCTACATCAGCAAGAAAATTATTACCTAAAAGGACAGGGCCAATTTTCTTAGAAGTTTGATATTTTTCCAAAAGGTGTGGTCACAAGTTTCATAGAAAATTCAACAAATTTTTTACCTTGTATCACGAAATAAGATTAGTAAAAAGTCGGTGATGAAGTGCACGTTAAACTAATTGGGACTAAAACATTCACATCCAACATATTGTAGCAAGAAAGGAGCATTCACAGTGAACATTGGTAAATTTAATGCCTACATCGGTGTATAATCAATTAGTTCAAATTAGTATATCACTATTCTTGAGAGTTATAATCAATTAGTTCAAATTAGTATATCACTATTCTTGAGAGTTATATTTCATAAGAAGAGTCATAGTATTATCACTTTTGATTAAGTGCATTAGTTCTATGAAACGACTCAAATGGACTAAACTATGTGAAAACACTCTTAATTTATACAAAAATAAAGTTCACGGGTTAAATTGCACACTAAAAAATAAATATATTCATAAAAATAAATTATATGATATGATTATATAATAGAATGTAACATAACATAAAAAAAAAAGTAAACAGAAGATACAATATTGTTAGTTATATAAATAAAAAAAATACCAAATTAAGATGTTTGAAAAAGAAAGGCAAGTTGTATTTTCTTAAGAATGTCAAGTAATTCATATTATAATTATAAACAATGAAATGAAAATCGTTTTGCACTTTTATTTATTTATTTATTACTTTATACTCATCTTAATACAATTTAAATTAATTTGTATGTGTGTTGTGTGTGAATAATATTTGTAAAAACAATTTTATAGATTATAAAATCATTCCATGGACTGCATGAGTAATATACTAATGATAATATTTAATATTAAATTTATTAGAAATTATATATATTGAAAAACTAAAATATCTAGCAAAATCAATAATATAATTAAATTTAATATTAGTGCTATCTAAGAAAAAGAAATGAAGTGTTGAATTCATTGTTAATACATCTCCGTAAAAGAAAGGAGTTCCGTATGAGTGAATATTTGTATTTTTAATAAATTAAAGATAAAATAAAAAATTATAATATTCAACTAGTTCAATTCGAATAATTTAGGAAAGTGTTATAACGTAAAGAAAAAGATGATCAACTAGTCGATCTTTTGGTAATGGCAATTTTATGACTTGAGCTTAAATCTTAAGTTTTTTATTGATAAGTGATTTTTAATTTTACTGTAAATTTTAAATTGGTGGTTTGTCCTTTAAATTGGAGAGAGCATCCCATCACCTAAACTTAATTTTATGTACAAAAAAAAAATAAAAAAAGATCAAAATAATAAAAAATGGCATTATATATAATTGTAATATTAGTATAAGTACACCACTAATAATGGATTTGTGCAAAAGGAAAAAAAAGTTGATGCGAAAATGATTAGGAGTAATTTTTATTTTATGTCTAAAGATAATTATGTCGTATTATTTTTTATAATTTAGGATTTATTTTATTTTAATAACTTATTTTATTTTAAGAGTTAGCATTTTATTAAGATTTAAGTTATTTCATTTTAGGAACTTCACCATGCAATATCAAAATATTCGAATCCTGTTACAGACTTCACCCTCAAAGAATGCCAGAATATCATATAACAATAGAAAAAAAAAGTATTTGATTAGAAATTTGACTAGAATTTTGACCATTGTTGGGTTATATATACCCGTATGGATGCTTAATGTTATTTAGACTTTTAATATCGGTTATTATTAATAAAGGAGATTATTGTGCTTTAACAAAAAAAAAAACCGATTTTATTGTGAATTTTTTCTAAGAATCCCGAAGATTCTTGATTCTTGCATTGTTGTGGTTCTAGATCAAAAGGAGGTGGGAATCATGTATGAATGACGTAATTGCATTTTCAGTCATCAGAATGTTAACCAAGTGGATTCAATGCATGTTTAAGTTTACGGTTCAACCATCGCGTCTCGGCAGAGAAATTTTTTTCTTCCTTCAAATGGGCATTTCAAAGCCACGCAACATGATCCTCAAGCTAAACAAACATGTTATGATCAAATTTTCATAGCCTAATCTATTAGCCCTATTTTGACCAATTTAAGTAGAATACTTAGAATACTGATAAGGAAGTAGGAAAGTGAAAACCAGAAAAGACAGTTTCTACCGGCCATAATTTTTCTTTTTTTTTTTTGGGTTTTTCAAATGTGCCCTTTATTTCAATTTTCATTGTCCAGAGAACTACCAACACATTTTGGGAATCCAAGACAACACAGTGGAAAATTATCTGTCTGATCAGGGATAGATATCAGTAGCAGCCGGTAGCAGTTTTTCTTCATCACAAGATGGGACATGCCCCCAAGGCATGGCATGCCTTTCATGTCATTTCATCTTCTTTTTCTATCTTTGCCATTGCCACCTTCAAAATTTGTGGATAACAGGCTTTTTATTTCCTGTCATTGGACTCGTAACAGTTCCGCATGCTTCAGATTTGAAAGATGCAAGTTAAAGAATGAGCAACCATATATGAAAAAGGGAAGGGTACGAAATAAAACACCATCTTGTTTGTTGGGTAATTAAGGCGACATATTCAAAGAAAAGCAGCAAAGACAGATACACAACGGAAAAAATAAAAAAAAGAGAGTGATATTAGTCATACAATCACTTCTGTTACCAAAAAAAATAAGTAATAATCACACCTATTTTATGCAGATACAAGTATTTTTCTGAGTCACCAAAGCATGTCAAGTGGGTCAAAATCCACTGCCTAAATTTCAGCAGTAGATGTAGGTGACAGATATGAACACACAATCATGGAGTTAATCAAATGAGTAGCACTTTACCACTCCAACACTAACACCTCCGGTGGTGATGAGACATGCACGATCTTCTTCTTCCCTAATTTATTTTTTTGTTCCAAGAACATGCTAATGTTTTTTTTTTCTTGGCCATCAGCATATTTTATTAATAGTACTGGTGATGGTCTTTTCTTCAAGACAAGGCTGACGAATGATAATGATGGCCTAACTGCTAACACAAATTACGCTTGCAGTTGCTTCTTTTGTCAATATAGCAGTCTGAGTCCAACCATGGTGACCCAGGTAACAGACATCAAACACATTGTACTATAGTTGATCGGTGTTTATCTAGATTTGAAAGAAATCCGGTAACAAAAGAAAAAAAATTTGAAAGAAATCTTGAGTGCATAATGCATTATTCTACCCTTTTCTCCTTCCTTCTTTCTGAGTCAAATCCCAAAATCTAATATATGCAAACACTTCAAAAGTGGCTGACACTAAAAGAAGATAATTTTTTATGGTTCACATGTAGCCACTTAAAGTTTCACATCTAGTTCCTGTTTCTTCAGAGCTATGCTTCAATAGTCACAAATCAAGGTAGAGAGTAGAGACTAGAGAGTGTTGGGAGCAAATGGCTGTTTCATACCAGAAGAATTGGCATTCAGTGATTTCTTTTGCATATAGAACCGTATGTCAGTTGTGATTATGTAAAATGGCTGTTTCATACCAGAGGAATTGGAAGGTCAATCCACCACCATCGGTTTCGAATGTTAAAAACTGCGGTCCAAAAGGGGGAGAAAATCCAGGAGAAAAGACCCTTGGGCTGTTTTCTAGTCCAATGATAGTGCAGTACTTCACAACTGATTACTCAGTGTAGCAGCTACTATCCACAGTAAATTATTGTTAGGTATAGCTAATTTTTTCCCCTGCCCTTTGATGTCGGCCAACAAGAAGAAAAGGATAAAGGAATAACAACGTCTGAGAGCTAAACTTGCCTAACCCAGACCCACCACTAAATTACCATAACATCATCATCTTAGTCAGCTAAACTTGCTTACTCATTCAATCTGGAGCATTATAATGCTCTTTTAGTATACTTCCACTCTGACTTATTGGACTTGAACTTATATTATATAATTTATATTAAGTAAAAGGAAACGGGAAGAGATTAGTATAATTGAGATTTTTTAGATGTCTAGATCATAAGTGACTAATTACTTCAGAATATGGCAATGACATGGAAATAGGCCAAAGTGTACACTGTGAATCTGACGGCAACTTGTGAGTGCTCCAGCAACGATGGGTAGATGTCACTTTGATGTGTGTGTGTGTATGTATGTGTGTGTGTATATATATATATGTAGTGGTAGGACATAATTGTATGAGAATTGGGGCTGAGCATGACTAAGGACTGAGGTGGGGCATTTTCTTGGGTATTTCTGAGTCTAGCAACCAATCTATAGTTTTCTTAGTAAAGGTCAGCTGAAACAGAGGGATGGTATATGCTTTCCTTGTCCTTGTTTCGGTCGTCTAGTCTTCTTTCTCATAATAACCCCACCACAGAAGATGCAGTCTATATATGTTAATTTCCACTCAATTAATTGAGATATTTCCTCTTAAGAAAAGCTATAGTCACAACTTTGTATCCATGCCATTGATTTGTAAATCTGTTCCTCAGATAAAGGGTACAGAAATAGAATTGTGACTTTTTGTGACTTCAAAATTTGTCACTGGGATTAAGAGAAGTAAAAAAAAAAGGGTGTGCATGACCAATTTCTTTGTGGAACAACCACCGACAACCAATCAGATGACTAGGGTAAGTACCAACGCAATACGCATGAAGAAACTAGGCTCAAAATTTTAGGAATGCTGTTCGCTGGGCCACAACCCTAGTATGGTTGGAGTCTCTTGGTACAAACTTAAAGGAGATAGTGACATGTAAGAAAGACACTGTAAAAACTTGTACTGCAAATAGTTACTCTCTTACATATAGATATAATTATAATTGGACTCAGATGGTGCCATGGAAATTCGGATTAGTCATGAGAAACAGAATTATGTTGTCTACTTTAATGGAAGAAATATTATTGCTGACCTCCTACACAGAAGAAAATCAATATTAATAAAGTTGCAAAACGTAATTTATGGTTGGAAAAGTTATAAGCAAAGTAGTTCATTACTAGTGTAGGTTTATATGCTTGTTTCTTTCTTCTGCAAGATTTAATAATCGATTAATTATATAAATAATGTGGGGGCTTTCTTTTGGCTCCACCAATGACCCAAGCAAATAAGTTAAAACCCCCCCTTCCAAAGAAACAGTTGATTGCTTTGTTTCATGTGGGATGTATGTGCAATTCCCACCGTGCTACTACTAATCCGTTGCTTACAAAGCAAGGCAGAAGCATATGGGTAGAGAGCAAACAAAAAGTCCTTGTATTTAAATCTATAAAAACCAATGATAATTGCTAATAATTATGAAGCATATATAGGTTGGTACACTCCAAGAGGTGGGCCACCCCTCCAATTCAATTGGTCCAAGACCAAACCCATACTCATGTGTGCCACGTGGACAACAGAGTCAGATGATATCAGCATGAAGTGTGATGATGACCCACACTATCAAAATTTCATTTTTCTTTTCTTATAGATTTCTCTCTATAGTTTTTTCTATGTCTATAAAGAAATCAGTAAAACTGCAAAAGAATCTGCTGCCGCACTCTCTCCCACCAGCCTCCCTCCAACACACTTTTGGAGATGCCGTTTCTTCTATATGTCCATCCCGTTCCGTTATATATCCACTGCCTTGCTTGCTTGGTGTTGTTGAGTGCTGAAGTGTAGTCCAAAAATTTTATCAAACATTTGATGAGATGAAATATATCAGAATTGTACGTGACAAACACCAGCACACCGCCTTCTGTTTCACGTCAGTCTCATATATATCTCTCTCTATTCATTTTCTAATTCCTTCTCTCCCTCCCTTCTTTGCACTATAAATACCTTCCCTTCCAAACCCACCTTGACCACCTTCATCCTCCATTGCTGATCTCCCACTCCACCTTTTCTAGCTCTATCTGTTGCAGCTGCTGCTCTTCTTGCTTTGATGGGAGATAACAATGTCAACCTTCCACCCGGGTTTCGGTTTTATCCCACAGATGAAGAGCTTGTAGTCCATTTCCTTCACAGAAAGGCAGCACTTTTACCTTGCCACCCAGATGTCATCCCTGATCTTGACCTCTACCCATACGACCCGTGGGAACTTGATGGTACCATTCTTTGTTTTTGTTTCAACACATCTCTTTTTTCATGCCAGTGTGAGCTATTAGATTGGATGGAAACTAGCTAGGAAATTGGGCTTGGTGTATGTTAATTGTGGGTGCTTGTGCATATCTGCAGGTAGAGCTTTGGCAGAGGGAAACCAATGGTACTACTATAGCAGAAGGACACAAAATAGGGTCACTGGCAATGGGTATTGGAAGCCAATGGGAATGGAAGAACCAGTGGTTACAAGCTCAAGCAACAAGAGGGTTGGAATGAAGAAATTTTATGTGTTCCATGTGGGAGAAGCCCCTGCTTGTATCAAAACCAATTGGATAATGCAAGAGTATCGTCTGTCAGATTCTGCTTCCTCCAGCAGATCATCCAAAAGAAATGCACAACCAAAAACAGTTAGTACAGTACATGGTACATGAAATTTTCAAAACTTCAAACTGGAAAATTCTATTATATGTTGATTATGTTTTTTTCCATTTTGTTTGATTCAGGATTATAGTAAATGGGTGATTTGTCGAGTTTATGAGCATGACGGGGATGAAGATGATGATGATGGAACAGAGCTCTCTTGTTTGGATGAAGTTTTTCTTGTCATTGGATGATCTTGACGAAATAAGCTTGCCAAATTAGTTGATGCAAGTGATCTAGTTAGATTAGCTGCATTATCCAAATGGATAATTAATTAAGTTAATTGATGTTATCATTATTGTTGTTTACCGGCTGTAGTTAAATCCAATAGCAGTGTAGCTGCCATTGTAATCAGTGAAGTTGCTATGTAGCTAAATTTCTATAGCAGCCCTTGCAGTGGGGCACTAGATGAAATTCATGGCCAAACAATATGTAGTATGACGTTATGCTTTCAAGTATCACATAATCACATTCACTACCACAGCTCACATGGAAATTCTGTGCTCTTTACTCTTTACACTGACACGTGGATAATCGCATGCCTAGTATCCATTACAACTGAGCATTGGACGATAGTCCTATTAGGCTTTGTAGCTTTTGCCTACTTTGATGGTATTTGGTAGCTGGTTGTCTTGTGTCACAATGCTAAGGAGCAATCTCTTTTCTTTCCTTCTCTTTCTTTTGTTTTGTTTTGGTTTTTTTTTTTCCTTACAATTATGGGTGCCTGCTTAGGGAAGCATCGAGTCATGTGTGATGCAAGCATTCGCATGCTTTGACGCATCAACACAAGCACTATATTATAGGACAGACCAGTCCATGATGCTTACCTTATTCACGAGGTTGTTTCTCTCCTCACATATATCCACCAGAACAGACAAGATAATGACCAGAAGCATTTGTACTTTTATGACAAAAACTACGTGTACAACAGAGGGTGAAGAATGGATGGGTCACAAATCAGAAGAGTCCCATAAATGGGGTTGGTTATCTTTGTCATTAGCATCTAATATAAAATACAAGAGATTACATAATATGATATGCAAAGCTTACATAATATTTGGCATAATCTGACACCAATTGTACGTCAATGCTAGTAAAATATTTGGGCTACAGAATGAATTCACATCATATCTACTATTTTATAAAAGAGTAATGTTACACAATTAGAAAAAATAATTAGAATTTTTGACAGAATTTAAATAAATTTAAGGATAATTATTGGATGAAATGAAGTGATAGAAACCATTCACCAATTTAAGAGTTACCAAACATGTCAAATCATTATATTAAAAATTCTAACTTATAGCATTTTCCTTTATAAAACTTGAACTTAGTTGCTACATTAAAATTAAATCACTGCTCAAATTTTGGGATAGTCCCTAAAAAATTAACACATTTCAAACTTTTTAAAAAACAGAAGAAGATAATTAAACTTCGAGTTAGTAATCTACAAACTATGACATTTTTCACTGCTCTCTTATATATTTGTCAACTTTATGGAATGCTCATAAGCTGTTAATTATTGCTCGAATGTGTCTCAGTGAATGAACACATAATCCTTCTAATAAATAGAAACTGAATTACTTAACCCTCAAGATTTACCCTGCTTGACAAGATAGTTCCGTTCCTTTATGTTCAAAGATTCAAAACAGGGAAAGTAAAAGCAGTAAACTTTAGAATATATAGTACTTCATAATCTTCTAGAAATCACACGTTTGGTTTGAGAAAGAAATGATGTTAATGACATTTAACATTGCAGTAATCTTGTCCCAATAATGTTTTTGGTAAAGGTCTGCTTGATAGTGAATAAAGATGAAAGTGGGCAAGCCAGCTAGTGGTGAGTGTGTCGGTAGTTTGTAAGAAGTGATATATTCAAACTTGCGTATCACTATTGTACCCAAAAAAAAATGAAAGTGAGTGAAAAAAATTAAATGAGTAACTCAAATTACGATATGCTTTAATAGAATAAAGAGGTATCACATTCCACCGTCAACAAATATTTTCATTTCAAATTTGATACTCTGATTTTAAAAGAAAAAGAGGTGAAAAATGAAATTTCAAAGATTCTAACAAAATAGGCATATAGTTTTTTAACATTACTTCTTTTTTTCTAATATTAAATTTAGGTTGAGGGGTAGTTCTAATTCGAAGTTAAGAAAAGTCTAACGCTTACAGAGATATTTACAGATGACCCACCAACGAAAAAATTTAAAAATTGAACCTAAATCATGATAAAGTATGAGTAGAAAGCTAACCAAATAAGCCAACACCATTAACATAAATTACCTTTTGTATTTTGCGTTGTACTAATACGATAATTAATATCTCACTGCTTCTAAAAACAGAATGAATATCTTAGCAGTCTTGTTCCAAACCCTAGTCACTGCATTCAAATGCAATCCTCTAAAAGAAGTTTCCCACAAACTTGGCAGTATCAGACCACATTGCCCTACAGACAGGGATTGTCTTCCTTCAATTTTACAATTAGGATAGTAACAGACACTAATAAAAAGCTGCAAATTGAAGTAAAACCTTGTCTTCCAAGTCATATCACAGAAGAGAGACTCAATTAAAATGGTCCCTTTTTTTTTCCTCGTATTAATTTGAAGTCACATTGCTCTTTTCACAATGTGGGTTTGAAACCTTAAGATAGAATCCAACATATGAAGCTTCGTACTCAATGAAAAAGAGAAAAAAAAAAAGAGGGGTTTTGTCCTATCTAAGCATGCTGCACTTCGACCTTCGTGTCAATGAGTCCATCGCTTGACGAAACAACTCCATCCTCCATCCATTGCTTCTTATAATAATACTATTTCATTGCTTAATCAGCTCGTAACCACTGAGCCTCCTAATCATCTCACTCGTGCTTGCTTATTAACATGCCACATGCAGCTTGAGAGAGAGGTGGGCGTGATTTCAGTGGCAAATTCAAAGAGACCAAAAGCCATTACTCAAAAAACATAATTAGACTCTGTGGCTCTCAATCCCACAGAAACTATATGATCCCTTTGGACCTGCAAAGTTGAAAATGCCAAATCAAATTGGAAGCTATAATGATTGTCAAAGTCATGAAAACCTTCCCAATGGGCCTAATATTTCAACTTGCTCACAAAGCTTTGGTTGTTTGTAACAAAAATCTATGCATATATATATATATATATAGACATAACGGGGAAGCCAGGTGTTTGACGTGTACCCGAAGCTTCTAACATGCACCTAAAAAGTTTTAATACATAAATACTCTAATCTAAATCACTTGTAATAGTAGGTTTCGCAGTTTCTTTTGTTTTTGTTTTTGTTTTTTTCTTATTTCAAGTTATGTTTTCATGTACTTGCTGGATGCGTGTTTCAATCTCCACTTACTTTTATTTTTTTTATTTTTGTTTGCTGCTTCTTTTTAATTATAGTATTAATAATAAATTATTTAATTTAGGTTATATATTTTAAGTCATAAAAATTATTACGAAAAGAAATTAATATACAAATCTCACTATGATATTAAATTTTTTTAGAATATATTTTTTTATTAATTAATTTGATAATATTATTTAAGAATGTTTCAGAACATATAATTATAGATAATTAAAAGTTATTTATTTTAGTTGCTTTTAAATTTCTTATTTTTTATATGACTATTGATGTTACTTATTTATATTTTTATTAATTATTTTTAATTATCTTTATTCAGTAATATTTGAAAAAATTATAATAAAAATAATTAATAACACAGGTTATAAAAATTATTATTTTTAAGATATTCTTGCAGCATAAAATTATCCACAAAATCTATATTTATTCATAAGATATATTTTGATAAATGTGATGTAAAATATAAAAATTAAAGTTAATTATTAATAAAAAATCTTAATTTTATTTTTATTAAATATTCAAATTTTAGTCAAAATAATAAAGATTGTTAAATCTTTATACTGATGTAATAACTTATAAGATTATATTACTCGAACCATTTCATGTACTCATATATAGCAACAACTTATATTATATTCCTTCCATCAACCTTTATCTATTGTTTAAGGTAATTATATAAGGATTAAGAAAGTTATTAAATAGTCTCAATTATAAAAAAATATAATTCAATATGACCATTAAATTATCATTTCTCTCACTTCATTCATATTTTCTCTTCTTTTCAATTTCACTTACTCTACTAATTTTCTCTTCATTAAAGAATAAGGATAAAGATAGAAAAAAATTAGTTCAGGCTTCCTTAACATTATCAAATAACAGATATTTTGATATAAAGGATATTTCTTTAAATCGAAAGATAAAAGTAGATATAGAGAGTACATTTATAATTAAGGCCTCGATAAGACAAAATCCAAACAAATATTATTTAAAATTTTAAAACCAATGCCAAACGTGGCATGGTTTTTTTAAAAATTAATTTAAAATTTTTAAAACCAAGCACAACATGGTTAAATTTAAAATAATAAATAATAAAATAAGCTTTCAAAATAATAAAATAAGTTTTTAAAATAATAAAAAAATACCATGAATGAACTATATAGGGATGGTAATAGGGCAGGTAGAGACAGGTTTTTGCACAACTTAATCCTACCACATGCCCCTTAAAATATAGTACAACCTGATCTTACCCACCTCGTGGGTTTTGAGAACTAAAACTTGAACTCACAACAGGTGACATGTGACTGATAACAGGTAGTAAGTCACAGGTGATAAGTAACAGGTAACAGGTCGTAAGTTAGGTAACAGGTGACATGAAACAAGTAACAGGTGACAGATAACAAATAACAAGTAAAAAATAACAGGTCACAAGTGACAGATGATGGGTAACAGGTCACAGGTAGCTCGTAACAAATTACAAGTGACGAGTAATAGGTAATAGGTAACATGTAACAAATAACAGGTGACAGGAGACTCGTAACAGGTGACAGATAACAAGTAACAAGTTACAGTAACAGATAACAAGTAACAGGTAACAAATGACAGATAATGGGTGATAGCTAATACGTAACAGGTCACAAGTGATAGGTGACAGGTGACAGGTGACAGATGACAAGTGACAAGTAACAAGTCACAGGTGACAGGTGGCACGTAATAGGTGACAGATAACTCGTAACATGTGACAGCTAACAAGTAACAGGTAACAAGTAACATGTGGCAGGTGACAGACAATAGATGACAGGTGACATATGATAGGTGACAAGTAATAGCTGATAGGTAGCTCGTAACAGGTGATAAGTAGTCGGTAATAGGTGACAGATGACAGGCAACAACTGACAGGTGACTCATAACAGGTAACAGGTAACAAGTCACAGGTCATGGGTAACAGATAATTGGTAACTCATAATAGGTGACAGATAACAGGTGACTCGTAACAGATGACAAGTAACAGGTAACAGGTAACAAGTCACAAGTAACAAGTTATCTGTTAACAAGTGACAGGTAACATGTAACAGGTCACAGATGACAGGTAATAGGTTACTGATAACAAGTCACTCATAATAGATGACAGGTGACAGATAATAGGTAACAAGTAATAGGTGATAGGAAACTTGTCACAAGTAACAGGTCACAGTAACAAGTGACAGATGACTCGTAACATGTGATAAGTTAAAGGTAACAAGTAACAGGTAACAGATAATAGGTGACAGGTGATAGGTGACATGTGACTCGTAACAGGTGACAGGTGACAAGTGACAGGTGACAGGTAACAGGTAACAGATGACAGGTAATAAGTAACAGATAACAAGTCACAAGTGACAGGTGACCAATAACAGGTGACAGGTGAAAGAGATAGGTGACATGTAACAGGCAATAGGTGACAGATGACAGGTCACATGTAACACGTGACACGTAACAGATGATAGGTAACAGGTAACAGCTAACTGGTGACTCGTGACATGTGATAGGTAATAAATTATAGGTAACAGGTAAAAGAAACTAGGTGATAAGTGACAGATAACTTGTAATAGGTGACAAATAATAGGTAACAAATGACAGGTAACAAATAATAGGTAACAGGTGACAAGTGATAGATAATAGGTGACAAGTGATAAATAACAGGTCACAGGTGACAAGTAACAGATCACAGGTCACAGGTGACAAGTATTAGGTCACAGGTGACTCGCAACAGCTGACAAGTAACTGGTAACAAGTAACGGGTGATATGTGACAAGTAATACATAACAAGTGGCTCGTAACAGGTGACAGATGAAAGAGACAGGTGACAAGTAACAAGTAACAAGTAACAGGTAACAAGTGACAGGTGACAGATAATAGATAACAGGTGACCGGTGACATGTGACTGGTGACAGATAACATGTGACAGGTAACAAGTAATAGGTAATAGGTGACATGTGACAGATAACAAATAACAGATTATAGATGACAGGTAACAAGTAACAGGTCACATGTGACATGTAATAGATAACAGGTGATAAGTGACACATAACAGATGACAGGTGACAAGTAACAGATAATAAGTGACAAGCCACAAGTAACTTGTGATATGTAACAGGTGATAGGAAACAGATGACAGGTAACAGGTGGCTCATAACATGTAACATGTAACAGGTGACTGGTAACAGAAAACATGTGACAGGTGACAAGTGACAGGTAACAGGTAACAGGTGATAAGTGTCAAGTAACAGGTGACAAATAACTCATAACAGGTGACTGATGACAAGTGACAAGTAACAGGTCACAGCTAATAGGTAACAAGTAATAGATAATAAGTCACAGGTGATAAGTTATGGGTGACACGTAATAGGTGACAGGTGACTCATAACAAGTGACAGCTAACAGGTAACCTGTAATAAATCACAGGTGATAGGTGATAGGTAACAGGTGACACGTGATAGGTAACAGCTGACAAGTGACTCGTAGTAGGTGACAAGTAACAGGTAACATGTGACACAGGTAACAGATAATAAGTAACAGGTTATAATTGAGATAAGATAAAGTGAGTAAACAGGTATTAGGTAATAAGTAACGGGTGACAGGTGAAAAAGTCATTATATCTATTTGGGTGAAAAAGAAAATAAATAAAATAATTTATGTATTTTCAGCCATTGTTAATAATTAGCAGGCGACATCCCGACTTAGCTAGCATGACCTTGCGGGCCTAAATGGATCAGCCCCGTATACTTCTTTTTTTAAAAAGCCTTGCTTTTTTCACCAAAAAATTTTAAATCCACTTAATCATTAAGAAGTAATGTTGAGAAGTATCAAATATATAATCTTTATGGGTGATTCGGAAGTTATAATATATATTTTTAAAATTTGAAATTAATATGTTCCAATTAAAAGTATATCATATTCAATCCTTAAATATGATTAAGAAATAATATTAGAAACTATAAATTACTTAATCGTTGATTGTAATTAAGAAATCATAGTATTTTTTTTAAAAAATACTTTTCACTTAAATAAATCATAGTAGTTTTATTATTTTATTATTTTTAAAACTTATTTTATTTTATTATTTTAAATTTAACCTTGTTGTGGTTAGTTTTAAAATTTTTAATTAAATTTTAAAAAAATGTTTTGGTTATCAACATTGTTTTTAAAATTTTTAATTATTTTTTTAAAAAAAAAACATGCCTAGCTTATCTGCCATGGCATTGGTTTTACAAATTTTAAATGAAAATTATTTTAAAAAAATAAAAAAATTCGAGTTTCAGCAGCCGATAATTTCAAATGTCACAAATTTTAGTGATGTAAATGTGGCATAATTTAACCTCTTCAATAAGTCACAAGTGACTATTTTCAGTTATTAATGTTTTTTTCTACATAATCAATAACTTTTAGAGTATAGTTCATTCATGCACCTATATTTTTTAGGTGTATTCAAGACGTTCCCATCCATCCCAACCCTTCTGGCCTTCGGCTTGCTTGTTTTCTAGGCATGATGATGACTTTTTTAACATTGGCAAAAAGTGCAACCAGCGAGAATGATTGTGAGGCCAATACCTATGTAGCTTTTGAGTGAAGATAGTTTACACTAATCCATCCATGCAGCCATCAAAGGTCAACAGAAAAGTTCATACCAAGTCAACCCCACACAAAAGGATTCGTCAAAAGGGAAAAGGCAAATCCAAGGTGAAAAGGGTGAGCCAGCTTGAGGGTACCAAAGGAAGAGAACTTGTCGCCTGCGTGGAATGGTCCTAACACAGTAAATAATCAGCGGACAAACTGCCATGTGTTCTGCACGAGTAGTTCAAGAGAACACTAACCCATTTGAGGGCCATAGAAACGGGATAATTTTATGAACTTTGAAGTTCGTAACCTTAACAAATTAGTTTTCGTCATTGGTCAATAGCAGACTACTTAAACACACTGTAGACAAGACAAGCTTGGTTAGATATAACTATTGCTTTGAAGGGTTAAAATTGGCTGATTATTATATTTTTATTAAAGCACAATATGAAAGCTTTGTAAGGAATGATCACATAATTCACGAAATCCAATTACTTTTATATTCAAACTCAGATAAAGAAAAGAACGGGCTGCAATAATACATAAACATGGGGGAAATATATTCAAATCTTACTTTATTAAGAGCCATTGAAAGGTACAAACTTCTGTAAGAAAAATATTCAAGCTCCAATTTCAAATTCCCCCAACTCAGAAGGATCTCTTATAAGTACTAAACAAATGCAGTCTTCTCTCTCTTATTTTCTTTTTCCCCTTTCATTTTCAGGACATGATTAGTTACAATCGGTGTACTGATTCACACCTATATCCAGTTCAACTGTGGTAATTGTAACAGATAACTATCTCCTTTCTATTTTTCTCTACTAACTAGTACACAGCAGCACACCTAATTATGTAACTGTTCTTCTCTGGGATAAAAGAATAATAAACATTCCGCATTCAACAAAAAGAAGGCATCAGGATGTGGAAATCAAGTCAAACTAGAAGCAAGACGATCAACAAGAAAGAAATAACTTCCTACAATCATGAATGATGCAATCCCAGAGCGAGCCATCCGCAACCCAATACCACGGAACAAGAGATTCCTGTCAGAAGGATGGATCCCAGTAATTCTTTCAAACCTGTTTCCTGGTAGTCTCCACTTGAGAAGCCTTCTCTCCATTGAGACATACTGGAACAACATGATGTGTGAATGACTAGAAGATTGGTTGGAATATGGAAACATGTGAAATTACAGTTTTGTTTTACTTAAATTGAGATATTATTCAATGTTTAGCAATTAGCATGACATCATGGAAAACGAATCATATAAACTTTAAGTAAATAATCATTGGTATCCACATGTGTAACATTGCAAGTCTGATAATCTGAATTATGGGGTCACTGATGGGATGAAGACACAGTAACATCAGTATTCAAGCTTGTATCCTCCTTATATAGCAGGATACCTGACCCTCCTTTCTTGTAACTTTTGATGCAGGCAGTACAATCTAGAACTAGAAGACATAACATCAGCTTAAAGATCCAAAAATTTCACTAATTTGGTTTATATTTGATATTGGGCCTGACTGTAACATCTCATAGCTGTACAATTAAAATTTTTAGGTCATTTAGTGTTAATTTAGACAATAATTTATTTTCAGTCACAAGGGTATTTTAGTAATTCTTGTGAGGGATCCTAAAGTCAGGTATTTAGTCGCATCTTTGTATGAGCTTTAGTTTTGTGGGATTTTTAAGTTAGTATTTTTATTTAAGCTCTATTTTATGTTTATTAGTGGCTACTTATTTAACTTGGGCCTTTATGGGCTACTTGGCTCTCAAGTTGACTTAGTCTTATATAAATGATGTACCTAGCTACTTTGAAAGTAACTGAAGAAATTATCTTAGGTAAAACCCTAACCGGTGTGTGATGCGTCTCTTCCTCTTGGGTGTGATACCTTAGGTTCTCCTCTTCCTTTTCATCTTGTACCTTGATTTTCTTAATTTCATCAACCCAAATGTGATTTCCTTGGTAGAAAGCATTAAACCTTCATCCCCAATTAATTCCTAATTATTCCTTCATTGAATTTTCCCAAAACCTAATCTTGCAGGTACTGTTTACAGCACCATAATGGCCACAATTGGCCCTTTAAGCTTCATAGCCACCAATTGGCCTTTCCTTGAATAATGCTCACAAACCAGACCTGCCCCTACATCTTCCATGTGAGCCTTCAACCCCCCTAATTTCTACCCTTAATTCTCCCAAGAAAACCCAAATATTGATATATTGAATCCTATGCCTTCTTCCATCCTGCATCACCTCTTCTTCTCTATTTTCTCATAATATAATTATTTATTACAGAATAAGAGAAAGAAATCTTTAGAAATTTGGTAGGCAAAAGTAGGTTTGGAGTTGCATTTTACAGACGAAGAACAAAACAGGTTTTCAGGGTTTAATGGCAAACCAAATAGGAAATGAGAGCTTCATTTTCTATGGATCATGGCAATGATGCAGCCTTAGGTTGGTCTTGAGAAACTAAGGCTGTGGAACTGAGGTCCATATTAACAGTGGAAATGAAGAATGGCATGAAAAACGTAGTTCATTTAGTCAATTATCTACTTCACATTCCAAAGAGCACAATCAAGTGACAACAAAAGTGATTTAAATTTAACTCTAAAGCCAAACTAATCCACCAGCGAGCCAAGCTTGATTTAGTTAGTTGGACATTATTCAAGCATTTTGTCCTATTATCTTCCGTTCTATAGTTCTTTTCTGCTTATTTTCTGCAGATTTTACTAGTCAGCTATCACTACTAAGCTTGCGGGCAGAAAATATGGCAGCATTAAACATGATAGCTATCAGGATAAAAAAGGTTATCAGACAGTTGCTTGTTGGGACTATAGCTATCAGGATCTGGAAATGGCAAATGACTCATCCTTTTGGGTGAAAGAGGGAAAAAACATTATTTGAGAGTGAATAACATGCTGAATTCTCGGAACTTTTAAGAGAAAAGTTCTAACCTTGGACCTACTATGGGACAGGATAGCTTTTACGGCCACTTTGTAGTTCAGCATATGGTTTTTTTCAAGAATCTCCTTAGCTGACATGCAGAGAGATTAAGGGATAATCTGTATTAATGTTGTTTTTGTTTTCTGCTTTGTTTAAGGAGACTATCTTATCCTCCTTCTCCTTTTAACTCCTTTCGTACAAATAAAAAAATTTCTTTTTTACTTCCCCCTCCCCCCCCCAAAAAAAAAAAAAAGCAGAAATGCTGAGGGCAAATAATATTACTGTAAAATGCAGATAGAAAAGAAGAAAACAAAACATTTTTTCCTTTTTCTGATTTATGTAAAGGCCTTTACATGTCCTGTAAGAGTAGTCAAAACAAGAAGATCATAATTCACAAGGTTTCAAACTAACAAAACGTTCATACCTTTGGCAACACAGTACATTGTGATCTACTTCTTGCAGTATCAAAACCATGAGAAGCTGCTGCAGCAACTGAAGCTGAGAATCCAGCACCAAGACTAACAGCCAAGGGAGACAGTGGGCCAATTTCTTCATCTGACCTGAGTCAGGACAAGCTCATTTAAACAAAAAGGGCAACTAAACTGACTTGAAATAAAATCAATTAATCTAAAAGCACTAGTAGATTACTATATATATAGCTGAATGCATTCTAGTCTCCAACAGCTACCGGACATTATCGCAAATAAAAATCACAGCAAGGATCACATCATCAAACAAACAACTGAGTACAAGTAAATAGGTATATTTGGTGCAGATTACTAATTTAATGGGAAGCACAAGTGCAGAGAATAAGGTATTCTCAACGTAATCTATTTTTTTGCTACCTTATCAATTAGTACTATTTCAGATTCCAACATTCCTGTAATTCCCATGTCTGTTGATATGGGTAGAAATTAAAGACCATGGGCTTCAATTTTTATCAGATTAGCTCCCTTTTCTATTTTTGGTATTTACAAATCTCCAGCTAGTTAATATTCAAACTTCTAAATATCACCCTGATTCATATTAGAAGTTCCAGTTAATTCAAATAGAGTCTTTGTGGCCATTCAGTAATGAGTAATATGTCAAACTCAGAATACAAATGGTACTATCAGTCTAGCAGTAGGGATGATTGTCTCGTAGGTGTGACTGCTTAAGAAACCTTCAGAGGTAAGATGAATACCGAGTTTACCCTTATTTGTTACAAACATGAAACATCTCAAGTTTGCATGCTGCTCACAATAAAAAACTATTATAATTAAATTAATCCATCCTGAAGAACAAAAGTATAAATTAACTGTAAAAAAACTCAGGAAGAGTTTCCCTCAAGCAGCCACTTTATTAGTATTTTCAATCACAACAGAAAAAAAAAAAAAAAATCAAGTTCTGAATTTTCTTTGATGAATTTTCAAACCCACCAAGGCCCTTATTGCAACAGCCCTCATGTCTTTTCACATCACTTTCACTGTTAAGATCTACACAATAAACATTGGATATGATGATAGGTTTTGAAAGAGTACTTAACTTTTCAATAAATTAATAATTGAACAAATAAATATCTACATTCAAACCCTTTTCTATCAAAATACAACTCAATGGTATCAAATAGTGTGATAAAACATAGGATCCTGTATCAACAACATTCTACACACTTGTACCACAAATTTAAGATTCAAACTAAATTCCACAGTTCAAATAACTATATTCTCAATGAACCATATAGAGTAGCTTCCAGCAGAACAGCATCACAGGCACGCTGCTGATGTTTAAGAACCACATAAATCACCAGTGCAAGAACGATATACTCCAAGATTAACCCTACGTGTTGATGGAATGAATTCCATCCATCACTTCTTTTCATAGGCAATTGTCACAGGGATGCACCCAGTTAGTTCCAAACTCAATTGTTGTACTCTAATGCCAATTGTTGGCAAAGGATCCACTATGCACACAATGACTTACATGCATACCCAAATACTACTTGCACTTGAAACCTTAAGCCAATCTACGTATATGAACCTCTTACTCACTTCACTAATTACTGATGTGGAACTTTGCTAAACAGGGTCTCAAAATGAAGAAAAACCATTGGACCTAGAGGTTGTTGCAATTCAATCTACGTACAAGGAAATAACAAATATGGTAGAAAATGTAGACAAATAGTTAAACATCATCAGCTGTAGTTTGACCTCTCCCCAATCAGAATTTTTTCACAAAGCTGATAGCTTTCATAGATAAAACATAACTAAACACAGGAAGAATTATACAGAAGAAATTTTTATTTTATTAATGAATAAGAGATGAACCTGGGTGGAGGATCCATCCCTATAGCCTTCCAATCAAGTATTGCTCGGTGCAAAAATTGCCAACTAGAAAAAAATACACCACCAAACACGGAATCTCGAACAATTCCAGAACGGAGACCTCTCCATAATGTGCCCCATCCTTCCAAAGATATAATATCTGATGGCCTTCTCACATTGCAAACTGATGGTGGCCTCCCAGATCCAGTCATTGCCCATGGATACTCCAGTAAAGCACCTGTCATGTTTGTATTTTTGGTTGTTAGGGTGGAGATGAGACCAACATAATGGTTCAAGGACCTCTTGTCTGGATAACAGCCATTAAGTAATCTTGCAATTAAAGGTGCACTGGCTCCCTTTTCCAAAGCAAAGGTAGAGCTTGGCATGTACGAAGCAGAGGTAACCTGCGCACGAAGCTTGATGAGTTCAAATGGAGAGCTTATGAGTGCCTCTAACGCACCAGCTACCATGCCAGCCATAAGGGCCTCAGAAACATAGACATAATTATCTTCCCGACCATCTGCCGAAAATGTACTTGTGAGCACCAAAATCATTCCCTCAAAAAAGGACTATAAGATTATAATTCACATATAACAAACTCCAGAAGGTATTTTACAATATAAAACCCAAGCTAATGACCTTTAGGTCAAACAATCAAAAGGCATCAAGCATCTAAAAATCACATTACTACACAATCTACAGACATAACAAAACTTAATCTTGAATGATTGATAGGAAGAGAGATATTTCATATTCATTTAAACAAAGTAGTGCTATTTTCTTCATGGATATTTATGAAAAAATTAAAACAAAAAAAAAGGAATATTAATCACACAGAAGAGAAATTGAAGAAATATGCAGGAAGTACCTTTGTAAAAGGCTGTCAATATTTCGTAGACCCCAAATCGTGCTCCCAAACCAAACATCCTTCCAAGTGCCAACCAGCCAAAGCCATTGACCAGACCTGAAGTGCCCAAATATAACAAGATATCTGAGTTAATATATGGTGTATATTGAGTTTGTGCACTGAGGCAATAGGAACATGCAGTTAGTTTCACAACATCTGTTAAGTGGGACCAAATCTGAAAATATCAAAACAATTGTCACTTTCTATTGGTCCAGTGCACAAACTACTTAATACATCATGTCAACCCAAGAATTTCCCCCAAGTTAATCCTTAAGAAATAGGAGCAGAAAAATGCTTGGTCCAATCCAAATACCCATAGTATCCATGGAGATAGCAAGGGAACACAGACAATTATCAAGCACAGAACCTAATAGCCGTATTCAGTTACCCAGCATTCCCATGTCTGTTATGCGTACACACATTTAAATCTAGTTCCAACAAAAGATTCAATACTGACTATGCAACAACCCATCAAAGAATTAAAAGGAAAAAAACCCCATATGCATATTGGAACCCCCCAAAAGAAATAAATTTTCACACCCAAAAAAAAAAAAAAAGATTATGTTGACGATATTTGCTGGTCGAGAAAAATCGGCATACCTGTATTACCCGAAAAAGAGTGTATTCTCTGCAAAACCTGGGCAGCAGTCAGTTCTTTACCAGAACTGGAACCAACCTTGAATAAACAATGGAACAAAGAAAAGAGACAAGTTTGAAGCAACCTTGAATAAACAATAGAACAAAGAAAAGAGACAAGTTTGAAGCAATTCCGAAATGATGGGGACCATATCATACGGTTAAACAAAAGGGTTGAAAAAAGTGAACCTGAGTGATGACTTTAATGGTATCCAGAGGATAAGTGAAAGCAGTAGCTAAAGCCACTGACCCAGCAGCAGCAATCCCATGAACAGAAAACATTTGGTTCTTGGACAAGTCATCCATCTGAACAGCAAAAAGTAGGCACGCATGGTGAAGTGAAGCTGCTGATTAAGGGAATAGAATAATGCAATGCATCTGCACCCTCAAAACGAAGGAAGAATTGGAGGTTTCGTTATACCTTAACAATGGTGGTGCAATGTGATTTTCACTTTGAATCTCCTCTGAAGGTTCAATTCAATCTCCGGTACTCACCAGCTCATTGAAGCTCTCCAACACTTTTCCCGAGTAACGTGCAAACCCAACCGAACGTGAAAAACCAGGCACCTTCCTCTTCAAATTTCTTCGGGTTGTTGCCTTGCCGTTGCCGAATTGGGATTTCAAATTTTCAATTTCAGCCTTGGCTGCACCGCAACAGTGGTGCGTGCAGGGTGGGGCAGAGGCGCAGAGCACCGAGTCTGAGCATGACCCGGGCAGCAGCAGAGCAGGGAGCCAGGGACTGGTCTGAGTGGGCTCTTGTCTTGCCTCTGGAATCTTGATCTTTTAGGTTGGGCTATCTTCCTGGATGGGCATGCAGTGGCAATTCTTTTGTTGGAAAGTTTGGGCTACTTCGGCTCATTTTAATTCTTGTTGGTTCGTTTTCTTTTAAGTTGTTAAACTAGCCCAACCCCACACAAGTCAACCTGCTTCAAACGAGAATATATAGAAAATGTATATTTAATCAGCTCAAATGCGGTTCAGGTGCTAGTTTGCATGACAAATTTATCTGCCTTGATATCACCGCACAAGGAATTGATTCCTGTGTGAAATGAATTCCACCCCTTCCCCCCCAACCCCTTGACCAGAGCAATAAAGCTCGATTTATTTTGACATCTTAATGTTGTTGGATTTGAAGCATCTTCTTTTTTTATTAAATCCTGATTTTGGTTCTTAAAGTTAAATCAAAGTTTCAATTTAATTCAAAATATTTAATTTGTACCAATTTTGTTCTAAACATTATGAAATTATGTTAAAGGAATTATATTTACTAATAATATTTATTTTACTAATTAATTTCATCTTAATCGCATAGAGGAATTATATCTAAAAAAGAATCTAATTTCGTAAAATAAACTTAAAATAGTATTAGTTAAATAAATGTTATTAGTGAAAAAGAGCACACTTGACACAATTTTGTAACTTTTGGAATGAATTGGTATAAATTAAACATTTGAGACTGAATTAAAACTTCGATTAAACGTTAGGGATCAAAATAATATTTTAGCCTTTTTTTTTTACATTGAATTTTGATTCTTTTTTTGTAATAGGACTATCTTATTGAAGATAGATAAATATAAATTTTATTATGCATAGATCTATCATGATGGATTATAAAATTAACTAATTATATTAAAAAAATTTATATTCAAATCTAATGTTGCTCACTTGTTCTTATGATAGAAGAGCATATTCCTTAACATAAAATAAATATTAAATACTAAAGAAGGTATTGGCAATCAAACTAAATTCATATAAATTAAAAAATGAATTGAAAAATTGGAAATTTTTAATTAAGTTTAATTATGTTTAGTTATTTTTTTCGGATTTACTTTTCATTTTTGAAATTACATTTGACCGAACTCAAATATATGAAATAATTTACATACTTATTTTAATACTAGCGATTGGGTCAAGCGTTGAGGTGAACTTTGGAGGTGATGCTAAACGTGGGCCTCATGCTCTTCATCCATTCCAGATAAAATTTTTTGTTTTTAAAATGTTTTAAAAGTTGTTCATCCAAATAGTTTTTTTTTATCTATTATTAAAAATCATTAAAAACAGACCTCAAATTTTGTTTTTTTATTTTTTCAAAACTTATCAACTACTAATTTAAAAATATATATATATATATAATTAGATTTATGTGTCCATATTAATTGAGGACAATTTGGTGAATTTTGAAAAAATCAAAATACAATAAAATATAATTATAAGATAAAAATAAAATTTGAAATAAAATTAAGGGAGAAAAAAAATGCCGGCCAAACAGCAATAAAATCCACTAGATTCTGGGAAGATATTCATTCCCAGCCAAATAAAGATATCCGAATCCCAACCCTACTCTTAGCCAAGACTACCTATATATTTAAATGAATGGAGTGGGGTGGCTAATAATAAAATGAAGTTGTTAAAATAATTTAATTTATTGTTTAAGAGTTTTTAATATAATGGAATGGAGTGATTAAGGAGGGGAACCCACACCACTCCGTACCACTCAACCTTTCATACCTCCAATTTGGAGGGTTTGGTCCAGAGTGACTTTTTTTTTTTTTAAATATTCATTTTACTTAAGGTATAGAGTGACTCTCCTTCATTTTTTTTTTAAATATTTATTTTACTTTTTTAATTCTCAAAACTTTAAAACCTATTTATGCACAACAACTTCATTTTTCTTCAGCGTTACTGTTGATTGTGTTCTGAGGAGCTTTAAATTTTTTTTCTTTCTACACAAATAATTCTTCTTCGGTTCTTCCTATTATCATCTACCCGCACGTCCTATTATCCTATATTTTTGTCACTTTTCATTTTCAATTAGTCTGCGTTACTTTTTTTTAACAATTGGTTTGTAGTGCACCTTTAATGAGTTCATAGAACCATTTTTAGGTAGTAGTTTTTAATTTCAACATTATTATATAATTCTAATTGTTAAAAAGCGTTTCAAAACAAAAAAAAAAAGAAGAAAGAAGCACTAAAATAAAAAAAATGTATCTTGATAATGTATTAAAATTGAAAAAATAATACTAAGAGTTAAATTTGTAATTCATTTAACTCAATTACTTACTATTGTAGTTTCCAAATAAAAGATAAGGTTTCTCTCCATTCCTTTATTAAAACTTTTAACTAATAGAGTAATATTCTTTTACATTTTCACTTAGTAGATAAATAAACTAGAAATATTATTTAAATAAATATAAAGACCAATTTATTTTACTTAGTAAATAAAAATAAATTAAATAAGTAACTGTCTTAAGATAGATGTATTAGGAGTACAGTAAAATTAAGTTTCTACTATTTCTTATGCATAATTTAATCTCCAAACTTAATCTTAATGAAAAGACCTTTTTTTTAAAAAAAAAAAGTTTTTCAATTGTTTTTCTTATCAAATAAAAAATTGGCTGGCGACTTCTAAACATTCAAATTTAGTTGCCATTTATGTCGCTGCATCTTTCGGGTATGCTGTAAGTTGTAACACATGTAGGTTACTGGTTTTGACCACTAGTCCATCATCATTGATCTATATTAGGTAATATATTAGATTAATGTTTTAGATTAACTAAGGATTGCCTTGTGCTATGCGCCATGGATTGTCCTGCATTCCTTTCCCATGGTTGCCCCCAGCAAAAAATTTAGAACAGCACACAGAAACCACTCAATTTGCTGAAACACTCCCTCGTGATATTGCTAGTAATGTTGAAAAAAAAAATTTTTTTTTTCAATTCATAATACAACAAAACATTGTGCACAGAAAACAAGGGGAAACATCACATGATGATGCTCCAAAACAAAGGCATATTCCACCCAATCTAAGGAAAGAAAACCAAGAACTAAACATGGTGAGAAGGCTTGTGAGTGAACCTTTATTTTACTGCGCATACATGCAACCTAGAGTATGCTGCCACATCTACATGAATCAGCTGCGGAACATGAAGGTACCAAATTGACCTCAAGGTTTGGTAGTTGTGGTTGTGGCAGGTGGGGAGAAGGATGGAATTGTGGGAAATGAGGTGACATCTGGAATTGTAATGATTGGTGGAGGCAACCTGTACTCTGGCCACTCTGTCACTGGTGGGAAAGGAGGAAAATTCAGGTCAGGAAAGTTGCCCAAATCTGGCACTGTTGGTGCCAAAAGCTTTCTACTGGCTTGGACCTGACCAATGCTGGAAAGTGACAAAGCAATGAAGAAAGGTAAGAGAAGCAAACGAGTAGAGGCCATTTGAGTATGTTGTTGAAGTCAATCAGCGGGAGGAAGTGGACAGCAACCAAGAATGGTAAGCAAAAGGGCAAATCAGAGGATTTGTAGTGGTGGTGGTGACACACGGCCTGCCCTCGGGGCTTTAATAGTGTACCTGAGAAAAAGTTTGGGCCTTGGGTTTGCAAACAGTTGCAAATGCTCTAAAAGAATGATGCTTCGTAAATGGAGCTACTCCTCATCGACATCAATTTTAAATGGCGTCAAATGTGGGTGTGCATTACTCTTTTGAGTACGGTATGTCAGATATAGTTGCGAAAGTGACCCGCTCTAATGCCTTTCGGTGGTTTTCTATCTTTGCAGTTAGCCATCTTTTTCTTGATGTGAAACTTGCATGAAGATGATATTCCACATTAGGGTTATTTGCAAACATGATTGTCTCTGGTTTTGAGCAGATGACTCTGCTTGATGTCAATACAATTTGTATGAGGATAAGTACAATGTTTTCCCCAAATATTTACTTTTCTTATTACTCAAACAACGTTATGACTCAATTTATTGCGTTGTAAATATGTTATCTTCACATAGTTTGATTAATAATGTCACAAGCTAATTGAGAAGGGACAAGAATGCCACTTGAACATAGCTTAAGTGGTTGGATAGGAGTAGAATTAGAGCACGGGTCAAAGGTTCGATTTTTTTATAAACTAACAAAAAGTTGAGTTATGTGAAGAAAGAGGGAAGTACTTAACTGACCCTGTAACCGGACATAGTTGTTTGTTAGATTCAAAATGAAATCTTTGGCCTAGATCTAAGTAGGTAGGCAAGTAAGGCTCATTGTCATTACAGAGCAAAAACTAAATGCAGCATGCCCACCTAAACTAATAACATTGATAACGACTAGAAATTACCAGAACCTGTTTGAAAATTCTCTGATCTGCCTAAAATTTCACAAATGAGAAAAAGTGAGTCGCCAATATTTGGTGACATTTCACAATGCTATGGTCATTGCAGAGTAAATATGTTGCATTCAGTTAGCTGGCAGGTCTCCCTCGTCTTCCATAGAAAAACATTTGAACATTGTTTATAGCCTTTTGTGGGTAATGGGCTGATTGAGTACACTATATCAGCGACCATAAAAGTTTCCACAGCCTGAAAACTTCCAAAAATCCATGTATTTCTTTATGTAAGGTGAGTCCAGGGGTGGTAGCAAAGCTAGGGTTTTTTTCTTGCTTCTGTGTTTGTTGTTGCACTACCGTAGATCATGGTTGGTCACTTGACTCATGCGTGGTCCTATTTCACTTTGATACTCATGGTAAATTCACCATCTACCTAGAGAATGAACCTAGTTCCAGCATATCTCACTAATTGTTGATAGATTGGAAGATTGGAATTAATGTTACAGAAGTGGGCTGGCCCCGGGTAGCATTGTCCACCTTTTGTCTTCACGGTTGGCAGTGTCTGCAAGTCACCATCCTTTAAGCCATTACTAACTTGGTCCCCAGATCTGTTAGGTAGGTAGCTGTAGCACTGAGGTAATTAAAAGTAGGCTAGCTAAAGATACGGCCTCAGTATTGAATATATATTCATAATTAGTGTTCTCAAGTGCATTTTAAACGAGTATGTGGTAGTACCTGCCTAGTCCTTCTAAGTTCTAATCCTTTAATTCATAGATTTATAGCCTGTATGCCTTTCTCTTTAAGCTGAAATTTCAGATTTATGCTAGAGCTATTATTTGGCATTTCTTGAATCTTGTTACTGTCAATTTTGTACTGGGCAAATGTATTGCGGTTGAATGTTGATCTTCTCAAAGTTGCCCAAAAATTTGTTACTCCTAACTGCATTACCTGTGGTGAGGAAATTCAAAGTTGTGGTAATTAACAAACTCATTCTTTTTCCAAGCATAGACGATCCTTATTCTACCATCTCTTTGCTGATGTATACTTCAAAACTATGTGAAGGTATTATATAATTTTTTTTTAAATTTTCATGGTTAATTTTTTTGTTCAGGTGCATGACAGTAGTGCAGTTGTCCTGTACAAGTGCTGCAATATGGGATACTCATGCTTCATTTGACAGTGTCAAATTTCTTCATACGTATCAATTTAGTTGGAAATTGTTATAGGTTACTCATTTGTAATCAGTGATTGATATTTTCTCCTTTAGAAATATTCACTTCATTTTTTTTGGTAATAGTAAGGATTGGAGAAGCATTGAAATCAACTACTCCTGCTGTGGGGTAAATATTCAAACAACTAGAGGGCTAGTTAGGTTGTTATAGTAGTTAAAAAGGAGACGGCGTTGTTGTTTGATAAGTAAAAACGTATATAGAAAGGGTGTAGAAGCAACAATTAAAATCTTATATATATATATATATATATATATATATATAGAGAGAGAGAGAGAGAGAGAGAGAGACTACAATCAACAAAGAGACAGTGACATCTTCATAGTTCATACAATACAATTCTCTTTGACATATGTTTTAAAAATAATATCTGCATTATGACAAGCAAACTGCTGAACACATTATGCCACTAAACCATATACATACATATATATATATATATATATATATATATATGCAACTCTTATGGCACTGATGCCAAGTAAGAAGCTAGAGCTATGGCTTACAAAAAGGGAGGAAAAGAAAAGTTGAGATAAAGGCACTGAGTCTGTAAAAGGTGAAATTTTTAATGGCTAGTGGTTGGAGCCTTGGAGGCGGTAGGGAGGGGAATGGAGTAGTGGGGATGGAAGAAACATCGGGAAATGTGACATGTAGAACTTTTGTAATGATGGGATGCGAGGACGTGTAGGCAGAGTGCTATTTGGCTGTAATGGCTGCTTAGGAGTGTGGCAGAGATGGCAAAATTAGCAAAGGTGGAGCATTGCCTTGAGACAAAGTGGGCAATTTTGGTTTGCAGAAGTTTGTGAGCTGCTAGGCTAAACTCATGCTTGAGATGAACTGAGCAATAAAGCCATGATGAAGGAACTGAGTGAGAGGGGCCATGGCTGAATGAATTGCAAGAATGGAGAATCATTGGGAAGTGCCATCCCATCCTGCATAGCTGGGAGAACCAAAATGATTCTTTGAGATCCTTTGCTAGTTCATTTTACATTGGGGTGTCAATTATATTCATGAATTCTTGACTCATCCAATCAATTTATAATGATCTAATCTAAAATTCATCCAATTCATCCATTTGCCATCCTTACCTTACAAAATAAAAAAAATTTAAAACACTATAGACATATTCTGTTGTTGGTTTAACTAATTGAGCTCATGGGAGCTTCGAAGCCATTGCAACTCCACGATGAAGTCGCCCTTTGTAGCCAATGGCATTTCACATGATGTAAAACTAGTTGATCGAATAATTAACACAAATTTTCTCATAAACTGTATATAATTCCTGGCAACTGTAAAGGTTGGGGCAGATAAACTTAAGATTTAGGTGCACATCGGTTTGTGAAAAAAAATTATGTAACTCTTTTAGCTCATTACAATACAAATGCTTTTTTTTTAAAAATTATTTTCTAATTTTTCTTTCTTTTTCTTTTTTTTTTTTCTTGGGTAAATGTTAGATGAATGGCAGGGGAACTGCCGTTTACAAACGCTTCAATATTGTATATATCTTCTTCCTGTGGCCATAGCGCTTTTTCCTTTTAACATGTTTCGACGTAATGGGAATTTTTTACAAGTCATTTGTATCAGATGAAATATCAGATTTGATGATTAGCAGTTCATAGTTTTTCGTTTTGAAATTTCTTTACGGATTTAAAAAAAGTTTGCTTTGCAACTTTTTCTTCTTAGACCTCAATACCTGGTAGAGTAGCAGTTGAGCAAAGCCAAACGTTGAGATTCCAAGGCCTCAAATAAACTACTCTCTCTATCTCTCTTTCTCCATGATGTAAATATAACAAGAGGGCTAATTAGGATGTGAGATGAGTTTAAATGGAGAAGACATCATAATTGTATAAATGTGTAATTCGCAATCTATAATATAAGAAAAAGTACAAGCAATAGCGACAAACTCATGAATAAGAAAGGAAAAAGAAAAATACAGTGTTTTTCACACCAAACAACAAAGATATAATCATAACCTCATATAACTCTCACATAGACCAAAGAAATCAGGCTATATTTATTGCATGCATTCTGCTAACCACACTATGCAACTTGGCAGAGATACCAAGTCAGGGGCTAGCTAGCACAGCTGCACAGGATGAAAACAAGTGAACGTTTTTAAGGGCTAGAGGTTGAAGGTGGTGGAGAGAGGAATGGGAGAGAGGGGATAGTGGTTGGGATTGTGGGGAGTGAGGGAAGGTTGGGCAAGGAAATGGCTGGCAAAGTGGGGAGGTTGACCTGTGGGACTGTTGGAATGGTGGGGATGCTGGGAAGTGGTGGCAGAGTGGGCTTAGGCAGAGATGGCAGGGTGGTTTGTGGCAGAGATGGGATAGTGGGCAATGGGGGAACATTGCCCTGAGGCAATATTGGAATTGAAGGCAAAGGTGGCAATGTTGGTTTGGGCAAAGTGGGAATGCCTGGCAAATTTGGTGCAGCTGGTGCAGTTGTTTGCAAAAGATGGCGAGCTGCTAGGCTCAAGCTCATGCTTGAGAAGGCCAGAGCAAGAAGGAAAGCTGTGATGATTGATTTGCCAGAGGCCATGGCTTGATGAATTGCAAGAGTGAAGAAGAATTGGCAAAATATTTGATAAGAGGGAATTTACTATGAGATGGCATGAGAAGCCAGGGGATAGTGTCTGGCCTTATATACAGTAAGCTAGAGAGATGTGAAGGGGCCCTGGGCCCGCATGTATGGTTTGGAGAACCTTGGCAGTTTGTTAGTTCAACTTCCTGTATTTGGAAAAAGATATTTTATGTGGTTAGAGTGCTAGTGTGGTTGGCTATTAACTTATAACCCCCAAACATTCAAATGTAGGAAGTAGGATGGCCAACTATTCTCTTTGCATGTAACAAAGAGGGCAAAGTTTGGGATATAATGATTAAGATTATTTGTTTCTAAATATTATTCTGGGTATGGCGGCCAGGAAGAACTGGAGTTGGAAACCGGAGGAAATATCTAAGAGTTAGTTTATCTAATTGAGTTTGCTGCAGCTGCCAATGCCATAAGTCAACCTTTACAGCCAATGGCGTTTTACACTATAGGCATACTAGTATTGCTTTTTTCTATAAAAAAAATAAAAAACAAAAAACAAAATTTAAGAGGAAGGGATGATATCTCATTCCACGGTCAATGCATAATTCAAACTCAAAATTTTTAAGAATATTCGTTGAACCAACCTTAATTAGCTATACTAATATTGCTTTAGGAGTTTAATTTTCGTGCTCTCTTAATATAAAACTTCTTTATATTATAAATTAATTATGTTTTGTTATATCATTAAAAAGAATTTGATCTCTTAATTTCTCTTAAAAATAATTAAACTTATTTAATAACGGGTCAACACATTATTAAATTCTTATTATAATATCATTGAGCTCATTCGACTGTCTTTCAGAGAAGGCGCATCATGCATTGTGCGAGAGGCAATATCTCTCCCATTTTTTTTTAAATTTAATATTATATATGTACTTTTCCTTTTAATATGGTGTTCTTTGATGACCTAGCTCCGCTGCCATTTACTGCATAATTAATTAATTATGAACAAAATTCGTTTTTGTCAATTTTTTTATATAATCTTTTTTACCATGTTTTATTCAAACAAAAATAATTTTGTATTCTCTTAAACCATTCTATTAATATTTTTTTTAATTATTAAATAAAATAAATATTAAATATTTTTTATATTTTTAAAATATTAAATGTTTTATCTTTTTATTTAATATTTATTTTATTAAATATTAAGAGAATTATTAAAAATATATTTTAAAAAGATATAACAAAACTCATCCGAACAATTGGTTCAGGCATAGATATTATTTTTCTCGTTTCATTAATATTTTTTTTTAATTTTATTTTATTAATTTTTTTGATTAAAAAAGAATAAAATTAAAAAAATCTAATTAATATTATCAAATAACAGATATTATTATTTAAAAAAAATTACATAATAAATAAGAATAGACGAAAGAAATAATATTTAAAAGTTGATCATGGAAGTAGCCACGGATACTCATCAAGGCGATGGTTATTGCAACAATAATGATATTGCCTTCTAATCAAGAGATATTGGCTAAGAAAAGCGGAAACAGTGGAAGAGTTGTAGATAATCAATGGAGACAGCATGAGAATCCAATGGCAAAGAATAAGAAAATGCTCTTTGCAAATTCAATGGAGCCTCCCAAAAAGCCTCTATTAAATTTGGAATAAAACATGCATGTGTCAATGCTATTCATAGCTCTACAAGACATTGATGATCAGGATATTATGGTGCTGCATTCATTGGGGAAAAAGAGCAAAGCGAGGAATCTCGCACTGAGGTGCCTATTGCTCCTGACAGATAAATGGTCAACCAAACCATATTTGTATCAAACTTCTTTTAAAAGTAAAAAACTCAAATTAGTGATGTTTATTAAGTTAAATCAGTTGCGAATATGTAAATTTTGATTCAAATTAACTCATAATTAATGAATTGAGTTGAGTTTTAATATCCTCAACTTATAAATGATTGATCGAGTTATTGGTTAAAAAAGAAAAATATAATTGGGGCTAAGAAAAAAAAAATATCTATTAAAAAATTGTTATTTTTTTATATTATGAATAATTATTTTTGATTTATTTCTATAATTACAATGATTTTAGTAATAGCTGAATAGGAGCTAAGCAACTTGCCTGTGAAAGATAAGTAAGATAACACGAATTAATAATAAAGTACATTCTGTAGGAATGGGTCTCCAAGTACATGAAGTAACAAACGTGCAAAAAATCCCAGGTATACAAAGGAGAAGTAAAAAGGGAAAATTTTTAAAATAATAATAATAATAAAAACTATTCATCCCCCACAATAAATGAACAATGTATAACAGTATATCACCGAAACAAACATAAGAAGCAGCTAATCATGGAAAGCCAGAATCCAACTCCAACTTAAGCAGAGCAGGCTCGGGCTGGTGATGGTTGACGGTGGTGGAGAGAGGAACGGGATGGAGGGGATAGTGGTTGGAATTGTGGGAATTGAGGGAATGTTTGGCAGCGAGGTGGCGGGCAGTGGTGGCGGAGTCACCTGTCGGACGGTTGGAATGGTGGGGATGGTCGGAAGAATGGGCAGAGATGGCTGAGTAGTAGGCAGAGTAGGCTGTCGCAGAGATGGGATAGGAGGCAAAGGGGGAAGATTTCCCTGAGGCAATGTTGGGATTGGAGGCAAAGGTGGCAGTGTTGGCTTTGGCAAACTAGGCGCAGCACTAGTTGTCTGCAGAAGATGGCGAGCTGCTAGGCCAATGTCCATGCTTGAGAAGGAAACAGCAATGGAAAAAGCCAAGATGAAGAAGCAACTGTAAGAGGCTATGGCTAATCGAATTACAAGTCTCAATAAGCTGTAGTGCGAGTGGAGGACTTCGTTTTGAGCTTAGAGTGCCTATTCCAGAGACTAGTGCCTGGCCTTGTATAGAGAATGACTGCGAGCATTTCGGTCAAGACCCTCTGAGATTTCTTCTTGTTAGCTAACCTTACTCAGACAGCTTATTGCTGTTGGAATACTGTGGTGGTGAACAGTGGAGATTCAAAAGTAGGACATCGAACTTTTTTTTCTTAATAATTTAAAAGAGGAAACAGTAATTTATTACTTGTGGGTTTATTATGTGTGTTTGGTAATTCAACTCAGTCCATGGCAACTGTGAAGCCATCACAATTCTTCCCTAGCTAAGTCACCCTTTGATGCTGAAGTGATTTGCATAAACACAAAAGTTGATTTTATCGGGAAGCGATTAATAGTTCTATTGTTTGCTACTAATACTAGTTCTGTTGTTTGCTGCAATTTCATTGAGGTTCATCCATTTTACTGAATTATAAAGAACAAGACCTTGGCTTCCTAAGAACTAAGGAAAACAAAAGAAAGAAGGAAAGAAAGAAATAATGTTACTTGACATTTTGCTGTAACCTCACACTTGGACACTTACCCACAGATTAGTCTATGGATAATAATATTTTCACGCCACTTCTATTATTATATTTTTATTATTGTTAGTAACTTGTTATTATTATTATTATTTTTATAAGTTAGGAGTATTTTTATAGAGTTTGTTCTATTTAAATCGTCTCATAGAATTAATCTTCTTAGAAGGGAGTGATAACAATAAAGTTCTATCATTTTCATTACACTAACATCTCTTAACTTTGTAACTTACTATTATGAATTAATAACTTTTGAAATGTGTTAAGTTATTTTTTAAACTGAAAAAAAATTATTAAAAAAAATAGTAAATTACAAACAAAATAAGTTATTAACTACATAGGCAGATATAGAAGTTATATGAGAATATCATCATTCAAGTAATATTACTCGAACAAACAGATTGAATTGTCACTGCTCAATCCACAGTGATCAATATATTTCTTTTTTGAGTTATGATACAGAACTTAAAGACTTAGACAGAAAAAAACGTGTGAGAATATATATATCGTTATCCATGTAAACATTACTAGGCAATTGTCACTATTCTATTGACATGTTCTTTTTTTTTAGTTGCGGTACACAGTTAACTCAAAAAATTAGCAAATGTAATAAAAATGAGAGAAAATACCAGTGGTGGGTTAGTACGTAAGACTAGAATCTAAAATTCTATTCAAACATCACCCATCCTCAAAAAAATATAAAAAAAAAACTTTCCTTATTAAAGGTCCTTATTTACAACGACGCTATATCCTTTATATTAAGTTAATAATCTTCGTAAAAAAGAAAAAGTTAACAATCAACATATGGGTATTACATTCTATTTAAAGGAGTAGTGATTATTAGATATTAAATTATTTATGTGATTTCACCCAATAGTATAAGTTTTTGGAATAATTAGTTCATGACATAGTATTAGAATATCTACAACCAAATTATGAGAAGTTTGATCCTTGCCGCTCTCATTGTTGACAATTAAGTGTTGTAATAAAAAAAAAAGACTAGATATGTTACAAAAGTAAACACAACACAACATATAAACGCTCTTCCTCTACTTTTGTGGAACATCCCAGTCGTATTATTACACCTTTTAAAAATAACAAGTGAAATTTCTTGTAATGTCTGTGTATGTTTTTGTTTATAATCTAACCATGCTTACTTCTCTTTTCTGAAATGTTAGTATTCTCTTTTCAATTAGGCTATACCGCATCTCCCAATCCTTCGATGATATAACAACTAAGAAAGCCTCCTTTGATAAGACTTCACTCAGTAAGACTATCACTGTCTAAAATGTGGGTCAATCTCTCAACATCATTATTGGGCAAGTTCCTTACAATTTTTTGAGAAAACCATCATATGTTTGCCTTCACAACCGGGGATGCAACTAATGTTAACATGCATTTGGCCAATGTAATGTGCAGATTGCTAAATTTTATAGCGTAGTCGATCAAATCACATCGCCTTACGATTGAGTGAATTTTTGGGTTGTATATGTACCAGCAAGTGATCCAGACAATTTTGTTAAGCTTCTTGCTCTGTAATATCTTATGTCACGTATCTGTAATGTTTAGAGTTCTGGAGTTTGGTTAAATATGTGCAATTCCTTCATGGACAAACCTTACTGAATCAAGCCCCGAAAGAAAAAAAGTTTTGGCATATGATATTAAGATGTCATCATAAACTGATAGGACACTCTTGCCGGAACGTACCAGAAAAAATAGATAAAAATGAACACACCTGCAATGTATATAAAATATAAATTGCCCTACAGCAACAATACAAATCCCAAATAATCCAATAAAAAATACAAGAGAGACAAACGTAAAGTAACTTCATAAATGCATATATATTATTGCTGCTAGCTATACCAGAGCACAGCAACTTTAGACTAGAACAAGTTTCATAAACTGGGTAATGCTACGTATTCTCAAGGACTTGAGGTTGGAGGGGGTGGAGAGAGAAATGGGATGGAGGGAATCACAGTTGGGAGGGAGGGAATGTTTGGCAATGAGCCTGCTGGCAGTGGAGGCAGGGTGACCTGTGGGACTGATGGTATGGTGGGGATGCTAGGAAGTGGTGGCAGAGTGGGCTTAGGAAGAGAAGGCAGGGTGGTTGGGACAGTAGGCAAAGCAGGGACATTTCCCTGAGGCAGATTTGGCAATGAAGGCAAAGGTGGTAATGTTGGTTTGGGCAGAGTTGGCAAGCCAGGCAAATTTGGCACAGCAGGTGGAGTTGTCTGCAGAAGATGGCGAGCTGCTAGGCCAAAATCCATGCTTGAAAAGGAAAGAACTATGAAAAGAGCTATGACATAGAAATTGTGATAGGCCATGGCTAAAGTAAGTTAAATCTCGAAGATTTGGAACAACTAGGCTGAGGAAGAAATGTGCAAAGGGAGTTTTGCTTTGGTTTGCATGGAAAGCCTCTCAGAAGGTTTGGGTTATATATAGAGTTTTAGAGATGTGGAAGGTGCGCCAGTATGGTTGACTATAGGTAATCTAATCCAGGACTTTTCTGAGATTGATTTCGTCTTTCGTTAACCTTCTTATCTGTTTTCCTCCCCATTTTATGGATATTAGATAATACTTTCTTTACAGTTTGTCGGGGTTGTACTTGTAGTTGAATCTGATTTGTTGACAAGGCATTAGAAAATTCATAAACTAAAGGCACTATCTTGATTGGCAAACATCTCCAGTAATCCTTGGTTTAGGTAGCTTTCTGATTAAGAACATTGGCCTTCATGTATAAAGGGAGTTAATTTACAAAAATGGCTTCATTGACTTCAAATGCAGATAGGTCAGTTGACCAAAAATGGTTCTGAATTCTGATTAAATTTTGTTATAAGTAAGACTATATAGGTAAGATGTTGAACTAACAATAATACTTATTCCAGCCCACCAACTCACCCTGCTTACCCACCCTTTCGTTATACCACCTCATCTATAAAAGCCACGCATATAACATCAGCAAACTAGGCTCACAAAGCATATCATAACCATTTGCAAAGTTCTTTCTAACTTCTATTGATCCCAGCTCGATTCAACCATGGCTTCCCGCAGTTGTCAACAATGATTTTGCCATTTCTGGTTCTAACTTTCTTGTCCGCGACCAGTTACACAATGGTTTCTGGGGCACGCAATCTCCTGGAGTCAACGTTGCCAGAGCCAGAAGTGCCTCAGCTTCCCAAACCAGAGTTGCCTCCACTTCCTGAAGTCCCAAACTTACCCAAGCCCGAGCTTCCACAATTCCCCAAACCTGAGCTGCCACCTCTGCCAAAGCAAGAGTTACCTGAAGTTCCTGAATTGCCAAAGTCAGAGTTGCCTAAGGTCCCTGAATTGCCAAAGCCAGAGTTGCCTAAGGTCTCTGAATTGCCAAAACCAGAGTTACCTCAATTGCCAAAGCCAGAGTTGCCTAAGGTTACTGAATTACCAAAACCAGAGTTGCCTGTGGTCCCTGACTTGCCAAAACCAGAGTTGCCTAAGGTTCCTGAATTGCCAAAGCCTAGGTTGCCCAAAGTCCCAGAAATTCCCAAAGCCATTCCAACAACCAGTCCTTAAGTTCGAATTACGCCTTTCAGTGTGTTGCACGTCTCAGGTCATAACTGGCTGCTATCCAGTGCCTAGCTCATGCTGTTTGATGGGTGTGATTGTGTGAAATAAATTAGGTATCCTGTTCTGTATAATTTGTTGTAGCTACATGAGAGTGGTTGCAATGGTCTAGTTTGAACCTTACTAAAACTACACGTTATGTTCAGCTTGAGTGAGTACTTTGTATACTACTGCATATTGATGGATATCCCTCGTGTATCAGTGTTCTGAATTTCAGTACATTGTAATTTCTATGCAGAAGTCTCTAAAATTTTCAATTTCTAAAGTAGTTTGAGCTGTTACGCGCTATTCGGTTTTCTCAAATTTAATAAACTACTCCAAATTTAGCTCCTCAGTTTCTGTTGAGAAATCTTGCTCTCTGCACAGCAAAGGAGAATGTGATCAGCGGATCATATTACAGATGATTTGTGGGTTCATTTGCATTATATCAAACACTTACATTTAACATTTGATACAATCTTAATTGTTAATACGGTGTTACTGGTATGAGTGGTGCCATGAGTAGCACATGCAAAGTTACAACCATTTCATATTTACTACATCAATTTTGGTGGGGGAATGGTTATCTTGTATGGCTATTCCTTTGTAGTGTGTGCTTATATTACACAAGAGGCAAAGTAGTCATTTCTAAAGTCTGTTTAGTTTCCTTGTACATGCATGAACTTCAAAAACCATTTCATATTTGACCCTAGAAATTAATTATAGAGAGAAATAAATTGGATATAATGGAGCTACTTTGAAGATTCAGATGATGTTTAGCGTAGGAGTTCCATTATTATAAGATAAACAAAAAAAAAAAGAGATTTTTCAAAGGCTTTGATGACTACTGATAAATAAAAATATTCTCTCTTTTTCTCCCTGTATCCTTTAGTGTTCAAGCTATTGAAGCTAATATGAAGGTGAAAGTTAAATGAGCATTTATTTTAGCCTTACTACATTTCGAATTTAATTGTAATGTTTTTTTATAAATACAGTAAACTTTTGTGTGAATTTTTATAATAGGAAAAATTTATATAATAAACCAAATTATAATAGAGAAAATAATAAGTTACTCTAAATGTAAAATATTATATACCTGATGAATTTGGAAATCCTAAGCAATAAGTAAACTTCTAACATCAAGTTATTATATGATAAAACTATATATAGTTCCACATAATTTTGCTCTACCCCTAGAGAGAAAAAATTAGCCAATTTCCTATCTTCATTGACACATATACCAGAAGACAAAACAGATTTAGCTCATATTTGGGATATTTTTTTTAAGAAAAAATTTACTTTTTTTTTTCAAATAATCTCTCAATAAAATTTTAATTAATTATAAATTATTTTAACTACGAAATAAGTTAATTCAAACACACAGTTATTTAAAAGAAAAAGTAAACATTTAGTCTAATTACATCTTTGGTTTCTAAACTTTTAAATATAACACTTTCCTCCTCAAAGTGTTACAAAACCTGAATTCTCCCAAGAAAGGGTTTCGAACATCAAACAAAACAGGGACAACACAACCGTACAACACACCAAACAGAAAGGATGTGTGAGAGCATCAACAGATCCAATAGGCACAATACAAACATTAATTGAGAGTTTAGATTATACACATTCATCAGGCATACATATCAATCTAACAAATACTAGAACACCAAGCATATTATAAATTTGAATTGACTCTTCATCGAATAAGTAAAATGCAACTAGCTAAAATATGTAGAAACAAATTTTAGAGAATAGGTCCAGGGGAAAATATACATAAACAACTAGCTAAAATGCAATAGCTAAAATGGCTTGGAGAGTTACTAAAAGGAAGACCGAAAATGAATCCCCATAAAGGAAGACTGAAATTATGCTATCCAATTTCCCCTTACTTCTTGCTCTAAAGTCTCCAACTCTCTCAAAAAAAAATCAAAAACAAAGAAACCCCCACACACTCACTCTCTCGGTGAGGTTGAAATCGGAGCTTGTTGAGTCATCCCGCATCCAGCTTCGGTGGAAATTTCGCTATAGTCCAGTGATTTAACAGGAAATTAACTGTTTCAGGTTTTGTGATACTTTAAGGTGTAAAGTGTTATGTTTGAAAGTTCAGGAATCTAATTGTTATACTTTAAGGTGTAAAGTGTTATGTTTGAAAGTTCAGGAATCAAAATTAGACTATGGCTTAGGGGTGTCGCAACATTCCTATCGGATGGGCAACGCAAAGCGACGAAACTCCTTTTTTTGAAAAGAGAAATGGGATTTTATTGGATTAATGATGCAATGCAAATGAATGTAAAAGATGGAGTTGTTACTAACCGTGTTCTTCCATTAAAAATGGAATGGTGTAGTTGGGCACATAAAAATATTAGTTGAGATACCTGAAGAAAATAATTCTTTGGAAAAGACTTTGAAGGATAACACTACAAAATTAAGGAAAATTGTGCACAGGCTCATCAAGACATACACAGAGCACCTTTCTTTAAAGTTAATTTAAGTGAAAGACAACGATGATATTTTACAGAAAGATAATTCATGTTTTCTTTCTTGTGCATGAAAAAAACTAGAATTGATTTGGATTCTTGAAATTGGAATTCTAAAATTAATCTTAGATTGTGGATGATGAAATTCTTTTATAAACTTGTGAATATCCCTTCATGATCATATACAACTTTTGAGATGAAATATTTTCATGAAAGATCACATCTTTTTGGAGAAAGAATGACTCCAATGCTATACTAGTGTTGCACGGCCAAGCCGTGACAATGGTCACAGCAAGGGTGGCGCCTCTTGTGTGGTAAAGGGAGCCTTGGCCCCCTTAAATTTTTTTAAATTTTAAGATTTTACATGTAAATTTTTTTGTTTTTTCTAGTTTGTTGAATTATTTTCTAAGCATGGCCCCTCCAAAATATTAACAAATTTGTTGTTGTAGCTCCGCCCTTGGGTCACAGCCTTGCGAAACTTTGCTGCTGCACGAAAATGCCACGTCCAGGCCGTGTGCCATGGCAAGGCCATGTAGGTGTGATTCTCGCTCGCGCTCTTTCGCGCAATTCTTTGGGCAGCTAGCCACACGGCCGTGTGGCCTTTTATTTGTATTTGTACAATCCATTTCTCTGGCAGCTAAATGGCTTGCCCGTGCTTTGTGATATGGCCGTGTAGCCATCAACTTTCTCTTTGAAAATCTTTCAACAAAAAATATGGTCTAGAAGTGTTAACACCCTGCATGGTTGGTTCTGAGAATAGTTACTTATTTAATTTAAAATTATATACTAGATGAATTATGCTTAAGTGAAAAGTGAATGCGAGTGTCGTGGAGTGAGTGCATGGGAGACCAAAGGTGTATATGTGCAAGAGTGATTGTGGTTTTTAGTGCGAGTGAATGAAGTGCAAGGTGTAAAGTGGTCATGTGTGGGTGACCGTGAGCAAGAGGGATTATGGATTCATATGGGTAGGTGATAATACATGAGTGTCTCCAGGAGTGATTATGGGTGCATATGTATAAGTGGCTTGCGTTTAGGAATCAGGAGCAAAATTGACTGCTTGAGTATGTTTCATAGCATGGCAGATTGGAGTTCTCACGGAAGAGAGAGAAAAACTCGAAGGTGGTTATGAATAGAAATCAGAAAGAATACAGAAATTTAAGAGAATTTAGAACTTACCTTGTTGAACGCCAAAAAGGATGAAACCTCTTATTTTTGCTCTAAAAAACAATCTTACTTTCCTCTGTCCCTCTTTTTGAGTGTATTCTGATTATATTATTTAGTTTCTTGATCTCTTCTTTAAATAGTCTTAAATTTCTAACTATCATAGAGTCAAATTTTATCTACAGTTTATCCTCTCCTCTTCAAAATCACAAATTCCTAATTTACTCTTATCTTTGATTTGAATTTGATTCTATCTATTCTTTATTATTTTTATTGTTATTATCCTTAAGAAATTAAAATAACATTTTTTAATTTCTATCCTTTTTTATTAAAATAATCGGTAAGATAAAAATTAAAATTTTTCTTTTTTATTTTCATTTTCTGAATACCTTATTAAAGTAAAATAAAGGACCTAGATTAAATATGGTGTTTACAGCGAGTAATGAGTACTTTTCCCTTAACTAAATGCTAGAAGGCAGTAGATATGCTTACCTACTTTTAAATTAATATACATCTTATCTAAAGTTTGTCATACATTATTATAAATGTATGTAATTATCTGATAATACATATTTACTAGTTATCATTCATACACAGATTTATACATATTTTAGATAAATAATCATTTAAAGTAATTTTTTTTAGATTATTCAGAGGAGTATTTATAAATACTTAAAAAGGAGTTTAAAGGCTTAAAATATGATAGCATTAGTTTCATTTAAGTCTTGTTAATAACGACTATGCTTATCTTGAAAGTGAGACATGATAATAATTATTTTATGTAAATTGGATTAATGTTGGATATATCTTCTTTCATAGTCACACTCCAATTTGGTTGACCTGAACAGAACCATAGTGCGTCAAGGAAACCCACCCACAACCCTTTAATAAATACCGATACAAGATAATTAAGAGAAGCCATACCTGAAAATTGCAGTTTCTTCTTGTTCATCATGCCATCTCCTGCAGAACCAACGCTAGCACCCTGCCACTACCGCGTCTCTAGACCTTACCAACAAGAACGACAACAACAACATGAACCCCGTCAAAACATCAAGCCCACGGATTTCTTCAAATTCGACATCAATGTTGTCCTTCGAACCATCTCATTACTTAATAATTCAGGCTCGCTCCGTATAACCAGCGAGCCCTTACTCCGCCACACCTCTCTATACATCAGCTGCATGAGCTTCTTCCAACAGGGCCAAGATTTCCTACGATCAAAGCTAGCCCACCCATGTTTTCCCCCCGAATCCCTCGACCAAATTACACAGAGGGTCCTGTCTAATGTCCAACAAATGTTCGAGTTGGAAGAGACTGGATTTGCAACAAAACCTTCGTATTCGTCTTCCCACATCCACGTGGTGGGTGTGACGTTCCCTTTGGCTCTGGACATTGTCGTGGACGCTCCGGACGTCGACGTCCTGCGTGAAGTGATGGAAGAGTCCATGCAAGAGTTCAGAATGGTTCCGGCGTCCAAGGAAGCTATTCAATCGCTGAAGAAAATCAAGCTTATGGATACGAAGGTGCAGTGCAATATCTGCATGGAAGAGTTCGATGATGGCTCAGAAGATGTCTCTGTGATGCCATGCAAGCATGCGTTTCACCAAGAATGCATTGTGCGGTGGCTGCAAACCAGTCATATGTGCCCCTTGTGTCGTTACCCTATGCCCACAGCCAACAAGTAATCAAATATGATAATAGAATAGGAACTCTTGAATTTTTTGGTTGATATTTTATCTCTAATTCTGTAGAATGAGGATAACTATCTATAGTTGGATCACAACAACTCATTGTGATTGCATATATTAGCAGCCACGGCCATCTCTAACAAATAGAGGGTTTGCATATCAACGTTGCACCCTATATTATATTATGCATTCTTCTTTCTTTTCTGTCTTTGTGTCTTTGAGAATTTTACCATCCTATTTCCCTTCTGATGCCCCTTAAATTAATTTTACTATTTATTAATTATCTTTATATATGCGTAGTGTAGGGAAATTGATGACCCAAAAGAAGAAAGCATATATACATGCCAAACATATAATTATTAATTAAGCCAATAATTGAATAAACCTAATAATAATAAAGTGTTATTATTTTCACGTCACTTTTGTGGAAAACTTATCATGTGTGGAGTTGTGTGCAGGATATCAATTTTTATTTAAAACAATTGAGATAAAAAAATTAATGTAAATTAAAAATTAAGCATAAAAAAATCTCGCATATTACAAAATTTTCTCTTTTTTTTTATCTCCCTTATGTATCTTTTGTGTTAACTATATATGTACACATACATAAATTTATAATTTCAAAGTTGTAGTTTTCTCTTTTGTTTCTCGTGTCACCTAGCTAAACATCCGTTTGCAACATAGAATGTAAATTAACAGAGTTATAATTTTAGTAAGAATTATTTAGCGTTTGAAAATATATTTAAAGCCTCGTTTAAAAAAAAATCAAAGACCAAATTAAAAATGTATATAAACTATAAAGACTAAAGATATATGTTTATCTTTGTGTCATATTCCTCAACTCTACACTGTCTTTTATAATAAGGTAAACCTAAAACATTTTACATATATCCATTTATATTTAATTATATTGAATTGAAGATGTCCTATATGGATTACCTTGTCCCCAGCAAGAAAATATATTTATCTATTAATATTAATTTTTTAAATTTTAAATATTTTTTTTATTAAGTTGTCAATATTTAATTGAATGGACATAATTGAAAAAAAAAAGTTAAATCCATCCCATATAAGCGTTCATATATTAAGTTAACATAACTGACCTTTTTTTAATTACTTGACTATTACGCAAACTGTTATTATTTTTGTATATAAATCAGGAGTATTCTTATAAGGTTAATTCTATTTAAATAACTTAATCTCTTCGAATTGAGAGTAATAATAGTATGACCATTTTTATAAAATATAACTCTACAAAGATTAGTCGAATTCAACCTATTTATTATTGCGTTTGGTAGATCAACCCTTTTACTCAATCCTATCTGTATAAGACAAACTCAAACTCTAAGAGTTAATTCGCGGAGTTTAGCCTAAAAAAAATTATTGGGAGTCATGTCTGTGAGTTGTGTTAAAAATTGCCACCTATACCTTTTACGAGGAAGTGTTTATATGTGTGTCAAAAATAAAAATGTCGGAGCATTTGTATAGTAAAAATTTATATTATGGAAGGTTACTGTAATTTTTAATATAAAAAGGGTCTATATGTAAATTCATTAAATTTTGATTGCAATCAATGTAATTTTCTCTTATTATTAGAGACTACTTTTAATCATTTATTATCACTCTTAATTAATTAATTTTTACTTGTTATTTTCAAAATATCATTCTTCCTTCTTTCTAGTCCAATACTAGTTTATTACTACTCTTATATTTATCCAAACTTATTAATAATTATAATATTTAATTAATTTTAAAAATAAAAATAGTTTTTTAATATTGATAGACTCTCAATTATCTCATTGTTCTTCCTCTATCAAAGGCGAAGCTACATAAAAAAATTTATCATTGTTTTTTTTTGCTACATAAATTAAAAAAAATAATTGTTTGGGTCCCATGTTTTAAAAAAATTAAAAAGAATTGGATGTAAAGTACTAATTAGATTTTTTAAAAATTTTGGGGTTAAAATACAAGACGTGCCATCGCTGTATTCTGTGACATCTCTGTTGTTTGTAAATAACTTTCGCACTTCTTTTCTAAACACATTAAGTTCATCTTTTCGCGTTAAAAATACAAGAATGAAAAATGAAACTGATAAAAAAAAGAAGTCAAAAAGTGATAACCTTCGAGTGACGACCCACCCATATCTGCAAGCAAGATTAACAACGGGTTGTGGGATTAATTGCGTGGTTTGCATGGTTGGTTGATGATAAATTGATGACAACGAAAAGAAGTCAGATAAATTGATAATAACCTTTGAGTGATGATAAATTGTATGGATTGGCGAGTCAAATTCTAGTATGAATAGGAGATATACGAAGAAGTACTACTTCAAGGTATGAAGAGTGAAGATAATAATATTTTATTTTTTGCTATTGAAATTGGATAATCTAGTTTTCTTTTTTCTCGATTTTTTAGCCTTTTTTAAAGGCAAAACTAGTTCATTAAAATCTTGTTATTTATTGGATATCTTGTATGAAGACTTGTTCAGGGAGGTCTCTTCTATCTTAATCCTACTCCAATTTGGTAGTCCAAAACAAAACCTTGTGCGTCAAGGAAACCCACCCACAACAACCATTTTATAAATACCGCTACAAAATAATCAAGAAGCCATACCTGAAAATTGCAGTTTCTTCTTCTTCTTCTTCATCTTCATCATGGCATCTCCTGCAGAACCAACACCACCAACACCCTGCCACTATCGCGTCTTCAGAACTGACCAACAAGATGAAAGTCTTCAAAAAATCAAGCCCACAGATTTATTCAAATTCAACATCAAGGTTATCCTTCAACACTTCACATTAGCTGAACCAAACTTGCTTCAAATGCACAACGAACCCTTACTCAACAACACCTCTCTATGCATAAGCTGCAAAAGCTTCTTCCAAGAGGGTGACGATTTCCTACGATCAATTTTGACCCACCCAAGCTTTCCCTCTGAAGGGCTTGAGCAAATCATAGAGTGGGTCATGTCCGAGGTGCAACTAATGTTCGAGGTGGACGAGAGCCTTGCTCCTGATCCTGGAGTTAAAACAACACCCTCGGATTCCGAAACCCATGTGACAACGTTCCCTTTGGCTCTGGACATTCTCGTGGACGCGTATGCCGACGATGCCGCGCGTGCAGCGATGGGACAGTTCATGCAACAAGAACAAGAGGACACAATGGTTCCGGCATCCATGGAAGCCATTGAGTCACTGCTGAAGAAAATCAAGCTCGCGGATACGAAAGAGCAGATGTGTAATATCTGCATGGAAGAGTTCGATGATGGCTCAGAAGATGTCTCTGCAATGCCATGCAATCACGTGTTTCACCAAGAATGCATTGTGCGGTGGCTGCAAACCAGTCATACGTGTCCCTTGTGTCGTTACTCTATGCCTGGTAAACAAATAAAACCATGCATGCATTTTTATCCAAGTGGTCAACACTTGATCCTTGTCACCCTCATTTTTTATGGTAAAATTGAATTTAGCATAAGATAAAGTGAATAATATGATAGAAACACTTCAATTTTGTGGTTGATATTTTATCTGTAATTCTGTAGACTGAGAATAACTAATGTGCATGCTATAGTTGGCATCCCAACAGCTCACTGTGATTGCATATATATTAGCAGCCACGACCATCTGTAACAAAGGGTTTGCATATTTGTATATCAACGTGCACCCTATATATTATATTATGCATTCTTCTTTCTTTTCTGTTTCTGTGTCTCTGAGAATTTCACCATCTTATTTCCCTTTGAAGCCCCTTTAATTTTACAATTTTATTATTTATCTTTATTGATGTGTAGTGTGTAGGGAAATCGATGAGCCCAAAAAAGAAAGCATATATATATATATATATATATATATATATATATATATATATATATATATATATATATATATATGCCAATTAAATATATAACCCAATGGATTGAATAAACCTAATAATAAAGTGTTCTTTGTTGAAACTTGCCATGTGTGGAGTTGTGTACAGGATATCAATTGTTAATTTAAAACAACTGAGATAAAAAAAAATCATGTAAAAAATTTAAATATAAATTTTTTTTCACATATTGCAAAATTTTCTCTCTTTTTTTCTTCCATTTCCTGTGTTAATTATGTATACATGCATATATCAAGTTATAATATAGTATTTGTCATGTTAAAATTTATATAGGAAGTGTTCATATATGTGTGAAAAATAAAAATATAGTAGCATTTGTAATACCAAAAAATAAAATGGTAGCATTTGTCTAGTTAAAATTTATATTACGGAACGTTACTGTACATTTTAATATATAAAAAGGGTCGATACATAAATTCATTAAATTTTTCTGTTGTAATCAATGTAATTTCCCCTCATTATACAAAGGGCTACTTTTAACTATTTATTATCAATCTTAATTAACTAATCTATTTTAAAATACCATTCTTCTTTCTATGCAAAAACTATTCTATTGTTACTTGTATATTTATCCAAATTTATCATTAATTAATTATAATATTTAATTAATTTTAAAATTAAAATATTTTTTTAGTATTGATAGACTCTTAATTATCTCATTAATCCTCCTCTACCAAGGGCGGAGCTTAATAAAAAATATCATTGTTTGGGGCCCATGTTTTAAAAAAATTTCAAAAAAATTTTTGCATGTAAAATACTAATTAGTTTTAAAAAGAATTTGGGGCTGAGATACAAGTTGTGCCGCCCCTGTAAGTCCTTTAATATTAGATATCTTAGGATGATCACTACTTCAGGGAGGTCACTTATCTTTTCTTATAATCCTACTATTCCAATAGGTTAATCCTAACAAGTACCCTCAAACCCTTGTATAAATGCCCCAACAACTAACTAATACGCCATACATCAAAATTGAAATATCTTTCTTCACCATGGCATCTACAGAACCAACAACTAGCACCCTACCGCTTCAACAACAACAACATGAACCCTTTCAAAGCATGAATGACCAGCTGCAGAACCTGAAACCGAAGCCCACAGATTGGTTCAAATTCGACATCAGTTTTATCCTTCGATCGGGCTCAACTGATTCAAACTCAAACCCACGTCCTATAACCCTAACACCATTAATCCACACCCCTCTATAGATAGTCTGCAAAAGCTTTTTCCTAGATGGTCAAGATTACCTACGAACAAACCTAACCCATCCCAACGTTCCTCCCGAATTGCTCGACCAGATAATACCGAGGATCATGTCTGAGGTTAAGCAAATGTTTGGCGACACCCTTGATTCTGATCCTGAACCTGATCCTGGGTTTGCAAAACCTTCTCCTGATTCGCAGTTTTATGTGTTCCCTTTGACTTTGGAGATTGAAGTGGACCTGCCGGAGGATGTCGATCGTGCAGCGTTGGAAGAGTCCATGCAAGAGGTCAGAATGGTTCCGGCATCCATGGAAGCCATCGAGTCACTGATGAAGAATATCAAGCTTACAGACGCGAAAGAACAGTGTAATATCTGCATGGAAGAGTTCGATGGTGGCTCAGAAGAGGTCTCTGCGATGCCATGCAACCACGTGTTTCACCAAGAATGCATTGTGCGGTGGCTGCAAACCAGTCATATGTGCCCCTTGTGTCGCTACCCTATGCCCGCTGCCAACAACTAAGCAAAATATGATAATATGATACAAACTCTTGAATTTTTTGGTTGATATTTTATCTGTAATTCTGTAGAATGAGAATTACTATCATGTTAGTTGGATCCCAACAACCATATAATTGTGATTGCATATATTAGCAGCCAAGGCCATGTGTAACAGTTAAAGGGCTTGCATATATGATCAAATTGCATATATCATGCTTTCTTCATTTTTTACTGAGAATTTTACCATCCTATTTCCCTCCCATGATTACTATTTTTTAATAATGTTTATATATGTGTAAGGGAATATATTGATGAAACAAAAATAAAGCATGCATGGCATATATATATATATATATATCTAACAATAAAGTGTTGTTTATAAAAATAATATAAAAATCGAGAAAAGATAATTTCTGTTTTGCCATATTGCAGATAAAAATTCTATAAAACAATATTTGTTTGGCATATATTGATAGGAATTAAGAAATTTATATGCAAAAAACTCAAGGAACGTTTTCTCTAACCAACTCAAGAATTCTTATTCTCAATCAATCTAAATGTCTGCGTCGCAATTTGATGGAGAGATGCATGATAGTATTAATATGAATAAATCAGTGTTTGGGGAAGATGAGGAGGTTAAGCTAGAGATTTCTTCTTTTTTTTTTTTTTTGGTAGGAGAGGATAATTGATTTTCTTATTTTTTTGACATAATTGCTTACAAAATATATGTGTGTATAGGATTACAGGGAAAGAATAAATTTGAAATTCAAATTCCTTAATTGAAGGAGTTGATTGCAATAATAAAGGGAATAGATACAAAATAATTACATATAATTACATTGGGCAAAAATTAAGAAAATCAATATGATGATTTGTGATATTCTAATAATACCAATCTAGTGATTTGTGAGATTCTGGTAGTACACCAATAAAGAAATGCTACTTCAGGTTGAATTATGAAATATGAAGAAAACTGAAGATAATAATATTTTCTGTTTGCTATTGAAATTGGACAATCTACTTTTCCTTTTCACCGATTTTTCGGCCTTTTTCTTAAAGGAAAAACTAGTTAGATCTTCTAGGAAGACATGTTCAGGGAGGTCTCTTCATGAGTCTTAATCCTACTCCAATTTGGCTGTCCTAAAACACAGCCTAGTGTGTCAAGGAAGCCCACCCACGACCCACCCACAACCCTTTTATAAATACCCCACAAATAATTAAGAAGCCATAGTTGAAAACTGAAATTTCTTCTTCATCATGGCAACTCCAGAACCAACACAACTAGCACACTACCACTATCGCCTCTCTAGAACTGACCAACAACCACATCAACCGTCAAAACATCAAGCCCACTGATCACTTCGAATTCAACATCACTTTTATCTTTCGATCTGTCTGAACTGATTCAAACCCTATTATAGACGTAAGACCCATACTTAACCACACCTCTCAATGGTGTAGAACAGGCTGCAAAAGCTTCTTCGAAAAAGAAGGTCAGGATTTCCTACGATCATACATAACCAACCCAAATTTTCCCTCTGAATCGCTTGATCGAAAAACACAGAGGGTCACATCTAAGGTACAACGAATGTTCGGGTTGGACGAGAGCCATGCTTCTGATCCTGATCCTGGAATGGCGTTCCCTCTGACTTTGGAGATTGTCGTGGACGTGCCGGAGCCGGAGGATGTCGACCGTGCAGTGATGGAAGAGTCCCTGCAAGAGTTCAGAATGGTTCCGGCATCCATGGAAGCCATCGATTCACAGACACTGTTGAAGAAAATCAAGCTTACGGTTACGGATACGAAAGAGCAGTGTAATATCTGCATGGAAGAGTTCGATGATGGCTTGGAAGAGGTCACTGCAATGCCATGCAATCATGTGTTACACCAACAATGCATTGTGCAGTGGCTGCAAACCAGTTATACGTGCCCCTTGTGTCGTCACCCTATGCCCACTGCCAACAACTAAGCAAAGTATGATAGAAACTCTTAAATTTTGTGGTTGACTACCCCGACAACTCCTTGTGATTGCATATATTAGTAGCCAAGGTCATGTGCAACAATTAAAGGGCTTGCATCAGCACGGCACCGTATATCATCAATTGTATATATCTGCATTCTTCATTCGTTCTTTTCTGTCTTTGAGAATTTTACCATTCTATTTCCCTCTTAAGACCCTTAATTACTAATTAATATTTTATAGAATAGAAGGTTACTCTAATGCCAGAAAAAGTTTTAATGTTTATTTATTAAATGTCAATGGTAGTCAGCGTAATTTACCAGATATTGGGCTATGTATCCAATGATCTTTGCACTGTGTAATTCCTATTTTTTTTGCCTTATCTTCCCTGTTGTCTATCTGATACATGGAAAACCTGATTGGAGAAGCTAAGTGAGGTTCCAAGCCTGGTTGAGAAACCTGATTCAAAAGTATAAATGAATAATGAAAAAGAAAAAAAAATATATATGAAAAAGAAAAAGAAAAAAAATATATCATAAAAAATTAAAATTTGAAAAGAAAGATACCCATAAAATTCACGATTCATGATATATTCTGGTTGGATATAATTAAGCTACTTTGAATTAGATTCATATGATGTTAGCGCCAGTGTCCTGATCAGGTGTGCCTATTTAAAAAAAAAAAAAAAAGAGTTAGCTGTTCGCATATGCATATAATTTGGGATTGTAATTTGGAATTGTATATTAATTAGGGATTAGATTAGAGAAGATTAGAGATTCTGCATATATTTAGGGATTATGTAATTATGTAGCTTCCTATTATGTGATCCTCTTTTGTGTATAAATAGGTCTGTATAATTAACAGTAATACACGGAAAAAATCAGATCATCTTCTCTTTAATTTGTTATCTCTCTTCCTATGCTTTATTCTGTGTGTTTCTAGGCTTCCACATATATAGCCAATTAGGGGGGGAAAAAAAGAGACTTTGTTATAATGATTATGTAATTTATCATTTTAATTTCTTTAAGAAGTTTTTTGATTAGGAGTTCGATCTCTCAGTCAGTCTTATAGAAGTATTTAATCATCTATTTGAACAGAAGAATTTACTTGGTATTTTTTAGAGAGAAAAATTTAGACGATTTGTTATCTTCGTTGAGACACAAATTTTTAAATAAAGCTTAACACATCGATATATATGATTAACTTGTTTATATAAAATAAACAAACTTATGTTATTTTATTATTTATTTTTTTAGAAAAACCTCACAGTAATAAAATCGGTGATATTTTCCATTTGTCAATTTCGTGTCGTTATTATAAATGCAAGAAAACAAAATAGATAAGTGAATCCAAAAGCTTGATTAAAGGCTAGAAAGGCGGCAAAAATACTTATTCACTGTCAGAGAAATTTCGATCTTATTTAAATTTTATTATATAATATTTATAATTTTAATCCCAAGATACACATTTATTTATTTAATAGTTTCATATAAACTAGATTAGTGTTCAATATAATTTATTTAATAATATTTAAGAAAAACTCATCCTCAAGTTATCTAAATATCAAAATATAAGGGTTCATTTAAAGAATAAAATGAATAAATATATGCCACATTAAATATTTTAAAAATTCTCATCGTGTTTGATAGATCCACAACTTAATTATTATCCTTTTATTTTAATGACAATATCATCCTCCTCACTGCATAAATATGACATTCTCATCCATCATCATCATACCATTCATCGTCCTCCTCTAATCTTTAACAAATCTCCTCATTTTTCTTTTCTCTCTCCACCATATGGATTGCTTTTCTAAGAAGACAGTCACTAGACCGATGACCAAGCTAGTTGCACTTGAAGCACTTTCCTAGGGGTCGATTTGAGATAGGGGTTGCCTTTTGTACGTACCTCCTTCACTTCTATCACCTTATGCTTTCCAACTGCATTCTCCTCCTTATATTGGTTAATACCTACAGTGGTATCATGAATATATATATTCTTGTCACCTCTAGAATTTTCCCCACTATAATTCTTATGGAAATAATCTGATATGTTCTTCTCTTGATATATGAGTTTAGCTTTTAAAGCAATATTTCATACCTTAGATAAAGTATGTAATACCTGTACTCCTATCTGCCCTTCTCTCCTTCAAGTTATTCATCTCTGCCAGCCTAAAAAACTTTGTCGTATACTCATACATAGATTTCTATCACTTGTGACAACTAGTGGAACAAAATTTGCTCATAATTAGAAGGCAGGAAATCCTTATGCAACAACTGCTTAATCCTATACTAGATTCTGACATATGCTTTCTCTGCATGTTTGAAAATTGATTATTCTTAGAAAAAAAATATTTTTTTTAAAAAGTCAGAATAAGATTTTGATTATAAATTATTTTTAACAAAAAAATGCTAATCTAAACATATATTTAGATTGCAACTATTTTCATCATGTAGAAGCTCCACCCTTCAATCTATATGCAACAAGTCTCACTTTTTTCTCATTTGAAATCTTCATAGAATTTGTCAATCTTTGCAATCCAATCCAGAAAATCCTCAATATTTAAACTTCCATTAAAGGAAGGAATGTCTACTTCTAATAGGACATGGGCATCTTTACCATTATAATCATTATCCCATGCACGTCCAACATTCCTCACATGATCTATCATGTAATCAACCTTTTTATCAGATTCCTCCATATAGACCTACTGTCTACGTTCATATGCGGGAACAAGTTAGCTGACAAGTTGCCCTCGAGTGGCATCATCTCCTATACATGGCCTATCATCATCCCAATTTCTTTTAATTAGCATCTACAAGAGCATCCAGTCTGCAATTTGTTCAAATGTCATTCCGAATGCTGGAATTACTGAAATCCATCCATTGCTCCAAAGCTCACAACACCACCCCATATCTTACATTACAAATCGTAAAGTCTCAATCCTCTTAACAAATTAATGTGAGGCTAGCACTTGGCTAATTAAGCCTTAAAGATAAACAAGCTTGAGAGAAAAATTTGTAATTTTATTTCATAGATTTCTAAAACTTCATAACAAAGTTATCTAAAGAGATATTTACAACCTATTACCAAAAAAATAGAGATATTTATAACCCAATTAGTCTCAAATCCTAATCAAATAGAAAATCCTAATAAGATTATAACAAAAAAAAAACTTATCAAAGATAAATCCCTAAAAATAAAGAAAGTTTTCAAAATCTTTAAATAACGTAATTATCATAAAAGTTTTAAATTATTTATATAATATCTCACAAAATTATTATGATTAAAAATAAAATAATTATCCTAAACATTCTTCTGCAAGAAGATACCCTAAAAATAAAGAAAGTTTTCAAAATCTTTAAATAACATAATTATCATAAAAATTTTAAATTATTTATATAATATCTCACAAAATTGTCACGATTAAAAATAACATAATTATCCTAAACATTCTTCTGCAAGAAGATACACATCAATGAACTATGCAGAGTGAAGACGATAATTAATATTATATGATTGCTATTGATATAGGATAATCTAATTTTCCTTTTTTTCGATTTTTCGAACTATTTTTTTTTTTTGTAAGGAAAATCTCTTAGGAAGACTTCTTGAAGGTCTCTTCACAAGTCTTAATCCTACTCCAATAGTGTGTCGCCGACATCCCTTTTATAAATACCCCCAATGATAATTCAGAAGCCATATATAATAAGTTTTACATGCAAACTTCCTTACTTTATTCACAACACTGCAGTGCCTTATATACACGTTACAACAGTAAAACAGCAGAAAGATCAGCAAACAGAAAGATCAGAAAAACAGAAAGATCAGCAACAGCAAGAGGTTGCAAACGTTATCCTATCCTATCCTATACTTCGTTATCTATCATTCAAAAATAACAAAACTCATCCGTTTGTTTCCGCTAATACTCCCCCTCAAGTTGGAGCATGGAGGGATGAAATGCCCAACTTGCGTAGAAGACGATGAAAGGAGCTCTTGCCCAAAGCTTTCGTAAAAATATCAGCAAGTTGAAGATTTGAGCACACATATGCAGTGGCGATAGTGCGGTTGAGGAGATGGTCACGAATGAAATGGCAGTCGAGTTCAATGTGCTTGGTGCGTTCGTGAAAAACCGGATTGGCAGCAATGTGGAGCGCAGCTTGGTTATCACAGAAAAGTTTCATTGGTTGAGGATGGGAGACACCAAGAGAACCCAAAAAGGATTTCAGCCACAGAAGTTCAGAAGTAGCAGTAGCCATAGATCGGTATTCCGCTTCAGCTGAAGAACGGGACACGGTCGCTTGCTTTTTGGTTTTCCACGAAATGGGAGAAGATCCGAGCATAACAAAATAACCAGTGAGAGAGCGCCGAGTGAGTGGACAACTGGCCCAATCCGAGTCACAGTAGCCATATAATTGGAGATCGCAATCGGAAGCGCAGAAGGATGCCTTGGCCGGGATTCCGTTTTATATAACGTAGCACGCGATGAACTGCATCAAAGTGTTGCTGTTTGGGAGACTGCATGAACTGAGACAAGATGTGAACAGCATAACTAAGATCTGGACGAGTGATGGTTAAGTAAACCAGCCGACCTATGAGACGGCGATAACAGGCAGGATCACTGTAGTCAGGACCAGCAGCGAGGGCCAATTTGTGATTTTGTTCTACCGGAAAATCTGCAGGCTTGCATCCGAGAGCACCAGCTTCAGAAAGAATGTCAAGAGCATATTTTCGTTGGCTCAGAAATAAACCTGATGGTCCACGAGCAACCTCAATACCTAGGAAATATTTGAGAGCTCCCAAATCTTTTATCTGGAAGGATGAATGAAGATACTGTTTAACTGCTTGGCAAGCAACGGAATCATTACCGGCGAGAACTATGTCGTCAACGTAGACAAGTAATGCGAGAAAGACCTTGTCTCGTGTGAAGGTGAACAATGTGTAATCGGCCCGAGATTGGATAAAACCATATGCCAGAAGAGAGGAGCGAAGTTTTTCAAACCAGTTTCGGGGAGATTGCTTGAGACCATAGAGAGATTTCTGGAGACGACATACTGTCCCAGGTGATGGAGTGGAAAAACCAGGAGGGAGACGCATGTACACTTCCTCATGCAAATCACCGTGGAGAAACGCGTTGTTAACGTCCATCTGATGGAGTTCCCAGCGCTTAGCAATTGCCACAGCGAGGAATGTGCGAACACTGACCATCTTTGTAACAGGAGCAAAGGTCTCAGTAAAATCTTCACCTTCAACTTGATTATTGCCGGCAATGACGAGACGGGCTTTAAATCGCTCAACAGAACCATCGGATTTGTATTTGATGCGATAAACCCATTTGCTGGGCAGAGCACGTTTGCCGGGTGGCAGAGCCATAAGACGCCAAGTATGATTAGTCTCTAAAGCACGTATTTCGTGCTGCATGGCTTCCTTCCAGCGATCATCGAGCATAGCCGCTTTAAAGGATTTTGGTTCAGTGTCTGCACTCACAGCTGCTAGGAATGCTCTGTGGTTGACAGAAAAATTGGAGTAATTTACGTATTTGCTAATAGGATAGAGTGAGCCGGACGGCTGGTCGACTGAGGTGCAGAGACTATGGTATACTGGTGTATGCATGGTATGACATTGATAGTCCTTCAGGTAAGCTGGCGCACGTCGTTCACGTCGGTCACGGTCAGGACCAGTAACGGGGTGCTGCTGCATGGCTGTCGGGCTGTGAGTAACTGGGGAAGAACTTGCCCCTGTCCGCAGCGAAAACAGAGGACGGGGAGCCTGGCAGAGCAGGAGAACTGTTACTACCTGGAGACGGCAGGTGCAAGCTCCCCCTATCGTCAGCATCTTCTTCGTCGTGTGCTTCAGGATCCAGTGGGTCCGTTTGAAAGGAGGAATCGGAAGCGGGCAAGGTGAGTTGCGGTGGATCACTAGCCCGTGGAGCAGAGTCAATATAAGGGAACTCATGCTCATGAAAAACCACATCTCGGGAGACAAACATGGTATGTGATTGAAGATCATACAGTTTCCACCCTTTTTTGCCATGAGGATAACCAAGGAATACACATTGTCGGGAACGAGGAGCAAATTTATCCGTGGGCTTTGGGCTAGGATGAGCATAGCACACAGGCACCCAAATACTCGAAGATGATCATACCGGGGTGCGGAACCAAAAAGAAGCTCATGAGGTGTCTTTCCACCCAGCAGCGGTGTTGGTGTGCGATTGATAATGTGGGCAGCAGTTAGCACGCATTCTCCCCAAAATTCAATGGGCAGATTAGCTTGAAAGCGTAACGCTCGTGCTACGTTAAGAATATGACGATGCTTTCGTTCGACGCGACCGTTTTGCTGCGGTGTGTAAGTGCACGAAGTCTGATGCAGCACACCAAGATCACTATACAGCTGGAGCAGAGTTTTATGATGGAACTCACTACCGTTATCTGTTCTAAAGAGTTTTACAGTCTTTCCAAATTGATTTTGAATCATAGCAAAGAAGTTTTTTAACCAGCAACGGTGTTTCACTCTTTTCTGCCATCAGATAAACCCACACAGCACGGCTATAATCATCAACAATGGTCAGAAAATAATGTGCACCAGAAAAACAACTCATTTTATACGGTCCCCAAATATCGCAATGCAACAGATCAAATGGAAAGGAGCTTTGATGCTCACTGAGAGAAAAATGCGCTACGGGTTTGTTTAGCTTTATGACAAACATCACAAATATCTGCTGATTTCCTACGGCTAAGCTGAGAAAGAGCTGGAAGCAAGTTCAGAGCACGGCTGGATGGATGTCCAAGTCTCCTATGCCATAAATTCAAAGAATCCATCTCCCGAACAGCAAGAGCTTTCACTTCACGACCACGGCACACATATACACCGTCACGTTGATCACCCAGTCCAATCTGCGTCCTCAAAGTTCGGTCCTGCAAGACACAATGTTCACCAGTAAAGGTCAGCTGCCAGTCGCTGCATCGAAGGAGCTGAGCGACTGAAATAAGGTTGCAGCACAAGTTCGGCACGTATAAAACGTTAGTAATGGAAAAATTGCATCCCAAACACAACAGTTCCCTGCTTAACAGCACAGGTTTTGCCCCCATCTGGCAATCCTACTGTATGCGGTTTGATAGTGCTAATATCAGACAACAGATTGAGATCTCCGGTCATGTGGTTAGAGGCACCACTATCAATCAACCAAAGTGAGTGCAAGGCGTTATTACCAGACAGTTTTTCGTTTCCTGGGTGTGTGGTCTCAACCAAGCTCAACAAACGCTGGATCACTTCAGGTGTTAATGTACTAGAAGCCGAAGGTGTTTCCTGCTGGTCACTAGTACGTGCTGCATTTGCTTGGAAGAAACTGCCACCTCGCCCTTCCTGCTGGTCACTAGTACGTGCTGCATTTGCTTGGAAGTAACTGCCACCTCGCCCTCCAGCATGCCGGCCTCGTCCGCGACCTCTGCCATATTTGGTAGGGTAACCATGAATCTGATAGCATTTACTGGCATCATGGTTGGGTTTCCCACAGTGTGAGCACACGGTTCGTTCGTTCTTTTCATCTGCTCGCGACTGTGCAGGTAGTGTAAGTTGAGGGTTCTGGTTTGATGAGTGCACCGCGTACCCAACTGCATCTATCCGGTCATTTTCTGCTCGTGCAATTGTTCTATGCGTTTCCTCCTGAGTCACCATAGCATAAACTCTGTTAATATTCGGCAGAGGTGTGGTGTTCAAGATCTGAGTTCGCAGGTTTCCGAACACGGCATCATCAAATCCCATGAGAAAATGGTAAACTCGATCTCTCTCAATCTCTTCTTTCACATGTTTGGCTACGGGACATTCTTTTCCGCTGGGACAGACAACGCTGGCTCTGTTGGCTTCCAAATCATCCCACACAGCTCTCAACCTCGTGTAATAGTTGCTGACAGTCGATCCCTGCTGCTTGATCGTCGTCAAACTGGCTTTTAGTTGATAGAGCCTTGGGACGTTTTCAACTGAGTATCGTTCCTTGAGGTCATCCCACAAATCTTTCGCAGCATCAAAGTACTGAATGAACGGCTGCAGTTCTGGAGCGATTGTGTTGTGTATCCATCCATTAATCATCGAGTTACACACAATCCATGCGTGACCTTCGTCTGAGTCGTCATCCTTCGGTTTCGTGATCGATCCAGTCACAAAACTCAGTTTGTTCTTTGCTCTAAGTGCGTTTTTCATGGCTTTGGCCCAATTTTCGTAATTGCCTTCACCTCGCAGCAGCACATTTGTCAGCAGTATTCCAGGATTGTCCGACGTTGCCACGTAAAACGGCGAACGTGGATCACTGGTTTTGAGCTGCGCGGTGCCTCCACTGCCTTTTGGCCATCTGGGGCGAAGCTTCGCACTGAGGGAAGTGCAGTAGCGCAGTCAGGAACAAAGATAGCGGGTTTTCCTGGACGAACGCTCTGATACCATAATAAGTTTTACATGCAAACTTCCTTACTTTATTCACAACACTGCAGTGCCTTATATACACGTTACAACAGTAAAACAGCAGAAAGATCAGCAAACAGAAAGATCAGAAAAACAGAAAGATAAGCAACAGCAAAAGATTGCAAACGTTATCCTATCCTATCCTATACTTCGTTATCTATCATTCAAAATAACAAAACTCATCCGTTTGTTCCGCTAATAATATAGATCTGAAAACTGAAGTTTCTTCTTCATCATGGCATCTCCAGAGCCAACAGAACCAGCAACCTACTACCGTCGCCTCTCTAGACCTGACCAACGTCAATATCAACATCGACATCAACCCCGTCAAAACATCAAGCCCATAGATATATTCCAATTTATGATCACTGTCATTATTCGATCTGTCTCATCTGATTCAAACCCGATTGTATCAGTAACCTTACTCCACAACGCCAGTCTATTTCGACGCATACGCTGCAGAAGATTCCTCCGAGTGGGTCAAGATTTCCTAAGATCAAACATAAACCACCCATATTTTCCCCCTGAATGCCTTGAACAAATAACACAGGGCGTCATATCTGAGGTACAACAAATGTTCGAGTTGGACGAGGAGAGCCTTGCTTGTCCTGATCCTGATCCTGGAGTTGGACCAAAACCTCCGGATTCCCGAAACCGTGAGACGTTCACTTTGCTTTTGCAGATTGTCGTGGACCTGCCTGAGCCGGAGGACGGCGAGCATGCAGCAATGGAAGAGTCGATGCAAGAGGTGAGAATGATTCCGGCGTCCAAAGAAGCCATTCAATCGCTCAACAAAATCAAGCTTGAGGATACGAAGGAGCAGTGTAATATCTGCATGGAAGAGTTCGATGATGGCTCAGAAGAGGTCTCTGCAACGCCATGCAATCATGTGTTTCACCAACAATGCATTGTGCGGTGGCTGCAAACCAGTCATATGTGCCCCTTGTGTCGTTGCCTTATGCCCACCGCCAACAACTAACCAAAATATGATAATATCATAGAAGCTCTTAAATTTTGTGGTTGATATTTGTTCTGTAATTCTAGAATTACTATCATGTTAATTGAATCCCAACAACTATATAATTGTGATAGCATATAGTAGCAGCCAATAAGACCATGTCTATCAATTAAAGGGCTTGCATCAACGTTGCACCCCATCTTATCAATTTTATATATCATGCGTCCTTCATTCTTTTTTTCTGAGAATTTTACATCCTATTTCCCTCTGAAGCCACAGCTCTGCAATTTAAGACAAATACAATCCAACTTAAAAGATAACTTTGTATCAAATGGAATAAAAGTTATGCGAGAAACCCGGCCCCTGAATTACTCATTTACATTTTATAGCATGGAAGGTTACTGTAATTTATAATACCTGAAAAATTGTAATGTTAATTCATTAAATTTCATTAATAGTCAGCGTAATTTAAAAGATATTGGGTTATATATCCAATGCTCTTTGAACTCTGTTTTTCCTTTTTTTTTCTTATCATTCCTGTTGTCTATTTGCACACATAGATAGATAGGAAAGACTGATGCATGGATTACCATCAATCTGCTACAATGAAAAATGACCCAAACGACCACAAATGTCAAATGAATGTTTCATGTTATTAATCATATATAGAGTACAGAGATCACAAACTAAACTCGAATGTAGCCACTCTCAGGTGGCAATAACAAATAATACAGAACTAAATACCCAAATGAAACCCACATCAAATGGTATAAGCTAGGCACTACATGACAGTGCGCTATGATATGAGACAATATACAATGTAAAACATAGTACTAGCTAGTTTAGGGATTAGTGGCTGCATAGGGTTTAGAAATTGTGGATAAATGATAAATGATAGCAAAAGCTTAATTAAAAGCTAGAAGGCAGCAAAATACTTATTTACTCTCAGAGCAGTGCTCTCAATATCTAGATTTTATTTAAATTTTATTATATAATACTATAAATTTAATCTTAGGATGCACATTTATTTTCAGTGCCATGTGTTATATTTAGGAGAGTGGGATTTAAAATTAGTAATTTAATCAATATTGGGTTAGTAGAGAAATTTATTATTGTGAGATATGATAATAATAATTTCATTTAGATTGGATTAATATTTAATATAATTTTTTTAATAATATTTATTAAACACAAGTCAATTTCATAATAAATAATATAGATAGATTTCGCGTAAGGATGACAATTATAACAAAAGTTTGACGGGTTGTTCTATGTTGGTAACGAGATGAACTCAGAAGTATCGAGGGGCAAGCAATAAAATACTAGTTGGAGTATTTTACGCCGCCCCCCCCCCCCCCCCCCCCCCGGAAAAAAAAAAACTAGTTGGAGTCGGAGATATATGAAGAAATACTATTTCGGGTTGAACTATCACCTATGACTATGAAGAGGGAAGATAATAACATTATATGCTTGCTATTAATATTGGATAATCTAGTTTTCCGTTTTCTCGATTTTTCGGCCTTTTTCTTCTTCGGGGAGGTCTCTTCATAAGTCTTAATCCCAATCCAATTTGGTTGTCCTATAACACAACCTAGTGTTGAGAAAAAGACCAAAGGTGTAGTTTTGAGCACATAAATGCAAGAATTTTTAACTATAATTTGGCAAATCATAACTATGGGAAGAAAAATAGTACAATAATAATTACTAGAGTTAAAACCCTAACCAAATTCCAAAACCTCTTATACATCCTTTCTCATAATCCAAAGACCTCCCATGTCTCAACACATATAATTCCACTCTGTCAACCCAAAAAATTCTTCCCTATCTACATGTTGCTTTTTCCCTACATTTTGTTTTCTCATTTTATGTAGACACTTACGGTATTAGTTTTATTTATAACCAATGTTGCTTAGCCGTTAAGTTTTCTAACAAATTTTATTCAGATTTCCTAAATCTTTTAAATTTTTACAAATCTTTCAAATTTTCTCAAATCATAAAATTTTCTAAATCAGCAAAGATACTTACTAAGGATTACAATAAATAAAAATCAAATATAATCAAATTATCTGAGCCAATTTCTCAAGACCTAGTGTGCGAAAAGGAACCCACCCACAACCCTTTTATAAATACCCCAAATAATAATTTAGCAGCCACACCTGAAAATTGAAGTTTCTTCTTCATTATGGCATCTCAAGAACCAACACGACTAGCACCTTACCACTATCGCATTTATAGACTTGACCAACAACATCAACCCCGTGAAAACATCAAGCCCACAGATTACTTCGAATTCAACTTCAGTGTGTTCGTTCCATCCGTCTCAGCTGATTTAGAACCGAGGATAGACGCAACACCCTTCGTCGAATACAACTCTCTGTGTTGTAGAATACGCTGCCAAAGCTTCTTGGGAAGGTCAAGATTTCCTACGATCAAACATAACCCACCCAAATTTTCCCTCTGAATTGCTTGATCAAATAACACACAGGTTCATGTATAAGGTTCAACAAATGTTCGAGTTGGACGAGAACCTTGCTTCTGATCCTGATCATGATCATGGAAGGACGTTCCGTGTGAGTTTAAGTATTGTCGTGGACGTGCCGGAGGCGTTGGAATTGGATGGCTTGCGTGCGGTGATGGAAGAGTCCATGCAAGAGGTCAGAATGATTCCAGCATCCATGGAAGCCATCCAATCGCTGAAGAAAATGAAGCTTCCGGATACGAAAGAGTAGTGTAATATCTGCATGGAAGATTTCGATGATGGCTCAGAAGAGGTCTCTGCAACGCCATGCAATCGTGTTTCACCATCAATGCATTGTGCGGTGGCTGCAAACCAGTCACATGTGCCCTTGTGTCGTTACCCTATGCCCATCGCCAACAACTAAAGCAAACTCTCTGTTTAAACTCAATTACATATAATTTTGTGGTTGATATATATCAAAATATCTCTAATTCTGTAGAGTGATATTATAAATTTAATATCATGCTAGTTGGATCTCAACAGCTCATTGAAATTGCATATATTAGCAGCCAAGGTCATGTGGAACAATTAAAGGGCGCGCTTGCATCAACATGCATGACACCCTCTATTATCAATTGTATATATCAAGCATTCTTCGTTCGTTCTTTTCTGTCTTGAGAATTTGACCATTCTATTTCCCTCTTAGGCCCCTTAACTATTCATTTATGTTTGAGTAATGCTATTTGGTACAAATTTTGTTTAAAAAACTTGGTACGAATCACTTCTAACCAATCACTTTTTTTTTTTATGACCATACATATATGGGTGATATGGGTTTGAAAGATTTTCAAATATAATTATGACATGTTGGATTTGTTTAACTTCTGTAAAAATTTTCATGATGTTCAGCATTTCCGTTTATATTTATAGTATGGAAGGTAATTGTCTTTGAGAGTGGATAATTTTCTCTCTCTAGAGTAAATAAACAAATACGAAGTTGTAAGGTATGAAAGAAAATAAACCTTCCTTAAATGTTCTTTCCCTTAGCGTTTCTTTAAATCCTTCAAAAGATAATCCTTTTATAATGAATGTTTTTTCCTTAATGTATGTTAGTCATTAAAGTGATTTTTATTTTAAGGACAACTCATTTAGGGTTTAGGGATAACCCATCTACATTTTTAGGTAAGTGCTCCTTTTAGCATAGGAGGTGCTTGTGCTCCTTCACTCCAATAGGTACTCAGTAATGCGCCAATAGGTGTTTCTTCAGCCTAATATATAGGTGCTCAAAGTAAGTGCACATTTTCTCCATCAAGCTTGTTATGGAATTACTCTTAAGCATGTAATTTAAAATTTAAATTTATTAATAAATGCCAAATTGATTGTATAAAACTATTTTGCCACTTAATCTTTATCGAATTAATTAAGTAATTTGATCCAATTAAATCAATCACTCATAAATTTCTCAATCAATTTTAAAATAATTAAATCAATCATTCAGTTTAAGATTTGGCACATAATCAAATACAATTATATCATCATTAAAATTAACATATTCACAATCACACATGATCAAAACCAAAATATCTAACAATATAAACTAAACAATGTTATGTTATTTTATTATTTATTTTTTAGAGACACCTCACTTTAATAAAAATCCATGATATTTTCTATTTGTCAATTTCATGTCGTTATTACATGTGCAAGAAAACAAAATAAATAAATGAATACAATTAAAAGCTTAATTAAATATGCTAGAAGGCAGCAAAAATACTTATTTACTCTAATAGTAATCCTCTCAACTTCTAGCTAGATCTTATATAGATTTTATTATATAATATTATAAATTTAATTCTATAATACGCATTTATTTTTTGTAACATGTGTTATATTTGGAAGAGTAAGATTTGATAATAATAATTTTATCAAGATTGGGTTAGTAGAAAAAATTTAATTGTGAGAGATATGATAATAACAATTTAATATAAATAGGGTTAGTGTTCAATATAATTTATATGATAATATTTATTAGAGAAATTAAAGTCAATTTTATCTATGTATACTATTATAAATGGGAATCCCTTCTTTGATCTTAAATTTTTAGATTTTCAAAAAATCATTAATAACTAATTGAGCACAAATAGATAAAGAAATAAAATTATAAATACAAATATTTTGTTGATAATTACATTTTACAATTACAGCTATTTTTAGATACAGTGAATTATCTTTTTACTTTTTTACAAAATTATTTTTACTTAACTAATTAATATAAAATTATAATTAATTAATTTATAACATAATTATATAAATAAAAAAATAAAAATAAATTAAGAGATATAACAGTGTCACTCAAAACGATAGTAATATATAATATAGAGATTTCCGGTAAGATGACAATTAATTATATCAAAAGTTTTAGGGGCTGGGTTACGTGGGTTGCACGGTTGCTAATAATGCCAAGAACACAGAAGAACTATCGATGGGTGTGATATCTGTGTGTGTGTGTAGAAATACAACTTCAGGTTGTTATGAAAGAGAGGATAATAATTAATATTATATGCTTGCTATTGATATTGAATAATCTAGTTTTCCTTAATTTTACCGATTTTTCGAATTTTTTTTTTCTAAGGAAAATCTAGTTAGATATTTTTTGTTTTTTTGGTAATAATCTAGTTAGATCTTTTAGGAAGACTTGAACAGGGAGGTCTCTCCATGAGTCATAATCCTACTCCAATTTGGTTTTCCTTAAAACACAACCTAACGTGTGTGCCAAGGAAACCGACCCACATCCCCTCTATAAATACCCGCAACCCAGTGATAACTAAGAAGCCACACCTACCTGAAAACTGAAGCTTCTTCTTCATCATATTCATGGCATCTCCAGAACCAGCACTACTCGCACCCTACCACTATCGCCTCTGTAGACCTGACCAAGAAGAACCACGTCAACCTCAACCCCGTCAAAACATCAAGCCCACAGATTACTTCCAATTCATCGTCAGTGTTGTCACTCGACATGTCTCACCTGAATCAGACCCCATTATGGCCCTATCAACGTTGATCCACAGCCCCTGTCTATTGCGACGCATACGCTGCAAAAGATTCTTCCAAGAGGGTCAAGATTACTTACTATCAAACATAACCTACCCATATATTCCCTACGAAAGGCTTGAACAAATAACACAGAGGGTCACATACGAGGTGCAACAAATGTTCGAGTTGGACGAGGAGACACTTGCTTGTCCTCATCCTGATCCTGGACTCGGAACAAAGCCTTCGGATTCCCTGACCGGTGTGACGTTCCCTTTGCTTTTGGAGATTCTCGTGGACTTGCCGGTGCCAGTGCCGGAACCGGAGGATGGCGAGCATGCAGCGATCGAAGAGTCCATGCAAAAGGTGAGAATGATTCCGGCATCCAAGGAAGCCATCGATTCGCTGAAGAAGATCAAGCTTGCGGATACGAAAGAACAGTGTAATATCTGTATGCAAGAATTCGGTGATGGCTTAGAAGATGTCTCTGCAATGCCATGCAGTCATGTGTTTCACCATCAATGCCTTGTGCGGTGGCTCCAAACCAGTCACATGTGCCCCTTGTGTCGCTACCCTATGCCCACCTCCAACAACTAAAGCAAACTCTCTGTTTAAACTCAATTACATATAATTTTGTGGTTGATATTTTATCTCTAATTCTGTAGAATGATGATTAATATCATGCTAGTTGGATCCCAACAACTCATTGTAATTGCATATGTTTAGAAGCCAAGATCATCTTGTGCAGCAATTAAAGGGCCTGCATCATCATGGCACCCTATATTATCAAGTGTACATATCATGCATTCTTCATGCCTTCTTTCCTGTCTTTGAGAATTTTACCATTTATTTCCCTCTAAAGCCCCTTGATTACTACTAATTTCCATTTTATTGTATAGAAGGTTACTGTAATTTCTAAGACCTGAAAAAATTTTAAATGTTAGTTCATTAAATTTCAATGGTAGTCAGCGCAATTTTCCAGTTCTTGGTCTATATATCCAATGATCTTTGAACTCTGTTATTTCAATTTTTTTTTTCTTATATCATTCCTTTTGTTTATTTGCACTCGTAGATAGGAAAGACTGATACGCGGATTACCATCAATCTGCTGCAGTGAAACTGACCCAAACAACCTCATCAAATGAATGTATCATGTTATAATCATATATAAGGTAGAGATCACAAACTAAACTCCAAGGGAGCCACTCTCAGGTGGCAACAACAAATAATTAATACAGAACTAAATACCCAAATGAAACCCACATCAAATGGTATAAGCTAGGCACTACATAACAGTGCATTATGTGATCCGAGACAACACAATGAAAAACATAATACTAGTTTAAGGATTAGTGGCTGCATAGGGTTTAGAAATTTCAGGGACTTTAGGCTCTTCTGGCTTTGGCATAGCAGGCAACTCGGGTTTTGGCAATGGTGGCAGCTCCACCTTAGGCAGCTGAGGTAACTCTGGCTTGGGAACTTCTGGGACTTTAGGCGACTCTGGCTTTGGAATTTCGGGCACTTTAGGCACCTCAGGCTTTGGCACAGCAGGCAACTCTGGTTTTGGCAAAGGAGGCAACTCTGGCTTTGGTAGTGGTTCAGGCTTAGGGAATTGTAGAAGCTCTGGCTTTGCTAAGCTTGGAACCTTAGGAAGTGGAGGCAACTCAGGTTTGGGAAGCTGGGGTACTTCTGGCACTGGCAGTGTGGACTCCAGAAGATTGCGTGCCCCTGCAACCATTGTGTGGCTGGTCATTGAAGAGAGAGTTAGGAGCAGAAGTGGCAAAATTGTTAATGTGAAATTGTGGGAAGCCATGGTTGGAGCTAGCGGATGACAAGAGCTTCAGGATCAATGGGATTTCAAGCCCCTCACAAATGGTTCTGATATGCTTGGGAGCTTTGGCTACTAGATGCTATATGTGGGCTTTTATAGATATATGGGTATGGCGTTGTGGCTGACTCATAGATAGGTAGAAAAGGTGGGTTGGAAGGATGATCAAGTATATATTGGTAGTTCAACTTCTTGCCTGTAATATATAATTTAACAGAATATAATTATAATCAGTAAGCTGACCTTTCAGAAATATGACCTTTCAGATTTGCTAACTTGTAAATTAGGTGACTTTGATTCCGACTTCTTTCAAAAGGTACAGGTTGCAATCTTTTCTCTGCTAGGTGTATCCAAACTTGAGCCACCGCATCCTCTTATTGATTCTGGCAGGAAGATACGAAGATTATAGTTTTATGAAGCTATAACAACAAATCCTATAAAAATTAAATTGATGCCAACCCAAAAAATTAGATAGGTGGACTCTTTTTTGTGCAATCAAAGGAAAAATTGACCTCTCAAGTTGTCTGCATTTTTTAACAGTTCGGCTACTCTTGTTGGAGGCAAAGAATTTGAAATTTTCTTGAATTAGTGATGCATTATACTTTTGGTCTTCCTTAATATTTCAGATTTCAGATTTTAGAAAGTAATCTATGTGTACAGATATTCAGGCCTAATAAAACCAGCCTAATTTTGTAGCCCAATGCCCAATCCATAACAATATCCAACACTAGCTCTTATCCAACATTAAATATGTTTTTTGATTAGCTTATTTTGCAACTCAAACACTTATAATCAAAAAATTTTAAAAAAAACTTTAAAAAAAATGTAATTTTTTCCCTAAAAAGGGCTGCCAAACATGCTACCTAATAGAAATCCACCACCCACGAGTCAGTTACCAAATATAACTAAGCTTAAGCCCCATGTATGATTATGCAATATAAAAACTGGTATATTCTGTATTAGCCTATTATTTATTTTCGATCACTGACTTGAGAGTACTAATGTCATGTAGGTGTGAAAATGTTTGAATGGAAGGAATCATATAACAGGTAGACAGCTCCATTTCCCCTCAGCCCACCCCTACCCCTAAATAAAACAAGTGCATCCTACTTATTATCATCAACAGAATGTGAACAAGAATTTCATCACTGACTTATTCACATGCCCCTAGCCAGATTATGACCTTAAAAGTTATTCAGGAAAAACTGATAAATAGACACATGACATGGTAGGGATTTCTTCAAATCAATTGATTTCAGTATTTTATAAATTGTAATAGAAAAAATACATAATTCAGCCCATGCTTTAAAAGTCCTATAGGTATTAATTTTAGAAAGCAAATACAATACATTATACGGGAATATTTATAGAAGTAAAAACTCAGCGCCAGAACATTTTGTTTTTGGCTGCAATTCTGTCATTTCCCTGCATTTTGGTTTCCCTGTAACCCAATGTCCATTTCTCAAATGAACAATCAATAAAGTCATAGTAACCACCATGAAGACAGAGCTCTCCATTCGCCACCTTTTCTTCTATCCATGGGTAAGTAAGTAGGTTTGATAAGGAATGGTTAACTGATTCCTGTACCAAAATCACTTAATTGGTCAAAACATGAAAGTATTCAATATAATCAACTTCTTTATAGATTAACATTTGCAGAATCCTACTAGTTGGACCATATCAGTTAATAAGAAACAGAAAATGATGGTAAGGGAGAGTTGGAGACATTCAATGCAAACCACAAGAAGATCGAATTTATAGAGAAATACCCATTTTGTTTTGAGGAATGTGGATCCCATTTTTGTAAGTTCAAATTTTGATAGGTGTTTGAATTCCTGACATGTACTCAGGCTCGGGTGTCAGGACAATCACAGCAAAATAAGGGAGGGTTTGTCTAAAAGAAATTATGGCACCATGGGTGCACTAACTATGCCTCAATTTATTTCCTTTGAAGCTTTGGAGCCCCCAATACAGGAATCAACATAAGCCTTCAAGTTGGCCAATTTCCCATCAAATTCAAGAAAATTAAGTAAAATCTAGAACTGAAGGGAAGGACCATGTAAAAGCAAAAGAATACATCAAAAGGTTATATATTCACCAAAATCACATTAAGAGCAATTGCAGATAACGCTTCAAGATTGTTTCTGTCTATATACCAGTAGGGTGCCCCACTCACACCCCCTCCCGTTGGGTGGGCGTAAAACATCATAAACTATCCAGCCCTATTTGGGGACAATCCATATTATTCAACATTCTGAAAATTCAACAACCAAATGAGATTAAATTACAAATTCAAATCTAATCACAAAAAATATCACCTTTTCACAATGCCTGCACTGCTGATCAAAGCTAAGGTCAGAAGCAGCAGCCTCAGTTTTTATTCTCGCATTCTTCCCAACAACAACCCAACTTTTTATAAAGCTACTGGAAAAATAAATAAATAGCCAAGTGAGAAAAGTATGACACGTTTCATCAAAGAAAGCAAGAGGATAACCAACAACTAGAATTAAGCATTTCAACCTTGCATTGGCATCATCTTGCATACTCATAAGGGCACGTATTCCCCCACAGCAACTGTGGCCAATGACTAGGATGTGCTCAACCTGCAACAACAATAATTTTGTCTCTCCTCAAAAGTAAGTACAAATCTTAAGGTTTTCTGACCAGCTATTTAGAAAGCTATGGGAATCATATACACTCTTCTATTCTCCAAATATATTTTGCAAGCCCAAGCTATGAGAATCCCTTTTTGTACAACACAACTAAATGTTATTGATCGAATTACATGTACCCATGCTTAATTATTTCACAATTAACCTAATAATGCTGCAATGGAAACATATATTCCTGCTGCTTCATTTCCCATATTGAACTCTTCAAATCTAATCAATCCATAGAAGGTGTAATTACCATAAGATCAGCCATTATTATAACCAAAATCATTTTCTACTCTGATCCTAATTTGTCAATAGCCCATGATGATGAATTGAAAGCCCGGTAATTTTTTATTTAAGCTAAATTGTACTTCAAGGATCTAACTTAATTCCCCTAACAAAGGAAGTTGAGTTTATTGTCAAAATAAAAATAAAAGAATAATATATATATATATATGAATATATATATATATATGGGACATATCAAGTGAGAGGAGTGATTTATTGAGAGTGAAAGGAGTAAATCTTAACTATTAGATTTTACATGAATGCTCAAGATCAAAACATAAAGTCATGTAACTTTTTAAGTGGTCATGTGACTTTTAAGTATCTAATCCTAACCATCCATATATGGTTTAATGGTTAAGATTTAACCCTCTCACCTCTCATGATAAAAAATGCTCTCACTTAATACATCTTCTATATAAATATAACGGCCGAGAAGAAAATGTGAATCAGTAAATAGATGATACATAAATGAAAAACAGCAATAGAAACTTCTCAATTGTAGTTGTACTAGGGAAAAAGAATGCTTACTTTAAGAGAGTTTACAGCAAATTCTAGTGCAGCATTTGTTTCTGAGGGTCCGCTCTGCATCAGGGAAAATGAATTAGAAGGGCAAGCAGGGTATCTCTCTTGTTCACACTTCAGCAATAATACTAAATTGTTAGACGCAGACAACCAAATAAATCATTTGCAGTGCGACATATACCTCAAATGGAGGAACCAAATTAGCAACATTGCGAATCATGAATGCTTCTCCTGGTTGAAATCCCAGAATATTAGAGGGGCAAACCCTAGAATCTGCACAGGCAATAACCATGAACTGTTTTGGAATTGTTAGTCAAGAATACTAATTTTTGCTAATGCTTCAGTAGACAAATGGAAGGAGTGGACTAAAAGAAATAAACAACAAAACCATAAATTAATAAACAACTAAAGGCTTTGCCGAAAGGGTGGGGGAAGAGAGAGAAATAAAGAGAACAATTACCTTTGGTGCTTGAGCCTTGGCAAGATTTTGGAACTGTTCTATGCTTTCCCTGGCACAAAACAGAACCAGCATTAAATAAGTTTCTTCCTTTTTAAGGTATCAGAAATGAACATTTCTGAACAGGGATTTTCTGAAGCCTACATGTATTTATTCTTCTTAAAACTTAAAAACCTATCCTTCAGATCTTTAAATACATCACACTCATTTTCAGCTCCAGACACAGTCTCTAGCTTCTTGTTATTTAGTTGCTTCTTAAATCTCGGAGGGCCCATAAAAGCCTTTAAAGTGAGCCATTGGCTGCTCCTGCAAACATTAGAGCAAGGAATACGGAGCCACATGAAAATAGCAAACATTATAACCATGGTCATATATTTTTTGGCAAATCAAGATTAACAAATGAAACTAAAAATGAAAATAGTAAAGATTAACGAGTCCTCCACTAATTATTCAAAGAATGGCAGTTTTAGACAATTACACCAATCCTCTACCACCTAATAAGAGCCAGGCACTAGCTAGGACTGAACACTCAAGATATCAAAGTAAACGAATACAACATTATTCAAGCAGGTAAGCAGAAAGTGGTCAGTCACCTTAAAGTCGTCGATAATTTCAAATGGATTTGCTCAATTTTCCGTGTTATCAGCGTACGACCAAAGATCTACCACAGCAGTGTGAGTATAATCAACTCATTCACAAAACAAGAACAAAGTGGGCAAAGCATAGAAGAGAATATAATATTACCCTTGATGCGCTCAATGCAGCAGCTCCATGAAGCTCGATGAAGGAACTGGAGGAGGATAAAGGGAGAGGCTTGGAAGCAAATGGGTCTCCTGAAACCGAGACTGGAGCCGGAGTTGCCATTAGAGACCTCAAACTCAAATGGGTTTTGCTTCAGTGACAATTGGGAATTGAATAAAACAGTCATGGTTGGGACAGTATTAAAGAGTGGGTAAAGTTGGTTAGATCAGGAAACATGTATCGGTTTGTCTCCAAGAAAGACGGACAAACCTAAGTTTTATATATATATATAACTACACCGCCACTACCGGTTCACTGTGATTCCACGAAGGTACAGTTCTGACTTTGGTAACTACTTTTTTTGTTGGCCAGGTAAATTGGTGGAAAGTTTAGGAGAATTATCGCTTTTAATTTTAAGCTATATATACTACATTTTTATTTTTAATATATGTCATTATTAAAATGATAAATTTTATTTTTATATTACTAAATTTATTTTTATATTTCTTTAAAAACGTATAAAATGTATTATAAAATTTTATATGCATCCACTTTTATACTTTTTTAAATTGAAATTATTTCATTAAAATTGTGAAATCTCAATAGGCTTTCATCCCGTGTTCAAGTCAAAAATGATATGATTGGTGCTTCCAAAACTACCAGCAGAGGAACGCTAACAACATACAAAGAAGTAAGAACAACCCACAAAATCAATATCATTGGAATGTCGCACAAAATATTTGGAGCAAAAGTGAACATCTAACATGGCTTTTTCCAAACATGGAAACTTGAGAAGATTATATACATATGCCCGTTTATTCTAACAACCACCTGCTCAAGGATTGAGTTTGCAGATAATAAACAAGAAATTTCCCCACAACCCAAAAGCCCTCCATTTTGCAGCCATGTGCAGGAGACATACAGAAAGTTGCTGTCTTCAGATCGGCAATCTCCAATCAGACTTCAGATCGAATATTTTTTATATTAAATTAAAAGCAAATTGAGTTATGCCAGCTGCACACCAATTTTACATCTCTCATATTCATTATTTTATTGTCACTTACAACAGTCATTATCAAATATTAAATCAATGCTGTGTGCTTTAAAATCAATGGAAACCAAGGTGATTTACAAGTGCATACCATTACGCAAGCTAATTACCGCCCAGTGTCTTTTGAAATTTGAGCTTTCAAAGTTTCTTAGTCTGGTTCCTCATGTGTTTCATGCTGTCAACGAAGCCCTAGGTAGGAGTAGGACAATTCACAAGGTTCAAAGAGAAGCATTACAGCTATGTTTTTTCTGCAAAAGAAACAAACACAGATTTCCGAGCTATTTTCTTGGCAAAGCACGGCCAAGGTAGCTACTGAAACTTGTATGATCATACAGAAAGGGAAAAACACACAAGGATCTAACTAATTGCTAGTATTTTCAGGGTACATTAGTGTCTTGCATACCGAAGGTATATAATATTCACATGCCTGAACTGTAGGTTAGGAGCTCTATCACAATCAATCATATTCATAGAAAGATACATTAGAAATATGCTGGAATCAACAGTAGATATCGTTTCATTTTCTATTCATATGAAGCTTTCTATGATCCAAAATACCAAACAAACAAGCAGCATAAATACTTAAAAGTAAAATTATTAGATGTAAAATATGTCAAAACCAACTATATTTTGCATATTTATACGTGGAAGACAAAAGAAGAAATTAAATCAACATAACAAAATCCAACTTGTAGAATTTATCACAATCTTATCACGTGTCCACATGTGGACATCGCTTGTAGTAAATGGGTTTAATGAGGAAGAACTCATGCATGGTTTATTGGTGACCTCTGACTTACGTGATAACAAAGTAATTTCTACAATCTTATGTATCTTCTATCCGTTAAGGTGCCTCACTTAGATATATACTTTACTTGGGCCTAGTACAATTTAGAACCCACTATATCAGAACTGCAGTACTGCATGTGCAAAAATTCTAATTGCAGCACTACCTCAGAACAATTGTCCAAGATCAGAATACACAGGGCAAAAACACACGCCAACAGGTCCTACACTCAAAAACGCATAACATACAAGCCAATCTCATCTTAAAGACATCCTGAAAGGTCTTCACGAAAACATAAATACTAATAATGCCTGAGGGGGGAAAAAAAGAAGAAAACCATCAGTGCAAAGATTAAGTCCAACTAAGGGGAAAATGCAGATGTATCAACAAAACAGACTAATAAAGGATGGTCATTCTCTTAAAATTCATTAATCACCATCATTTTTTCAATGATCCCTGTTCATGACTAGTTTCTATAATCACTATAGACTCCTTACTTTGACTGAAACGCCAAAAGAAAGTAAAACTTATGCTGATCACATTTACACTTGAGATAAAGTATAGGACTCTAAACAGAATGCTTAAATCACCTGGAAAGATGCTTCATCAGAACGAAATGTAAACTTTAATAATCATTACCCACTATTAAAAGTTATGTAGGAGAGATTAGACTACATAATAAAGGCACGAGCAGAGGAGAGAGTACCTTGACTAAAACTTCAATCAGTAATATATCCTTCCTCAATAGTACAACCACAATTTAAAGGAGATGAATCATCCTTCTCAAATAGTTAAAAACAAAGCAAGGAGATATTGCCGCATATTATTATAAGATTGACAATGACAACAATTCACAATAGCTCAGCATCATTTTGTGCGACAAGTACAAACATACAAGTAACAACATCTACAACAAAAAGAAACAGGCATCTACAAGACTAATGACCCTTAACTTTATCATCTCCCACAACATTTAGAATGGGTAAGCTACTGAGGAACTCGTCAAGACCCTCAAAAAACCCAATCCCTTCAATATTATCCTCAGCATTTCCAGTCCCATTCCCTTCACGCACTCCGCGGGCAGGCTCTTCCACCTCATTACTGAACTCCACATTCAAATCCAATTTCCCCAAGTTTGCTGCACCCCTCCTCCTCGAGCTACCCAATGCAGCTTTCTTGCTTGATTCTGCTCTTGCAGCATTTGGCACCGCAGACCCAGCATCTACAGGCCCACCATTATCCACGTTGGCATGCCCTGTACCACTGTTACTTCCCCTCCTAGGTCTCCCCATTGGTTCCCTTCTAACATCACCACTAGCAGTAGCAGAGTCTTTCCTTCTTGTATGCCTTGCCCTCTTCCTCCCCCTCCTATTACCCCCACGCCAGTCCCCATCATCAGAATCGTCCTCACTTGGATCAGAAAGCTCCACAAACGCCGCAGCTGCATCATCATCGTAATAAACCCAACCCTTCTGAGATTTCCTGTTGGATGATCCTTTCAGAGGGCAAGGGAACAGAGGGGAAAATGGATTCCACTTGGAAGAAGACCCATTTATATCTTTGAAATTGCCCGAAAACCCTAATGGGAAAAACCCCCAACTGCAAAAGGCAGCATCTTTCCCGGTCAAAGGCGGTGACCGTATGATCACCGCATGGAACCCCCTCCGGCAGCTCTGGCACCTGAGGGTACACTCCTCGTACACCTTCGGGTACTCGAACAGAACGTAACAGTATGGGCACGCCGTCCAGAAACTCCGCCCCTCGTTGTCACTCGGCGTCCGGGTTGACTCGCGCGACCGGGTTGGCCGAGTCGGCTCGGTCACATTGGGACTCGGTCTCTCTGCCTCAGCATCCCCCCTACCGTCCCTTGACCTATGGCTTTTTCTCATCGGCAGCTGATGCTGATGCTGATGCTGCTGCCTCTGCGCCGGAGTGGGGACAGGAGGCGGAGGCGGCGCGGTGACCAATCGCAGCTCGCTGTCGTACATGGCCTTCTTGGCAGGGTTGGACAAGACGGACCAGGCATCGTGGACGAGGGTGAAGGCATGGCTGGAGAAGGCGAAGAGATTCCGGTGGGGGTCGAGGAGGAGGGCGAGACGGCGGTACTGGGCGGCGATGTGGTCGATGTTCTGAGTGTAGCGGATGATCTGGAGGATGCCGTACCAGTCGCGGTGGTCGTTGATCCGGTTCTCGCCGGCGAGGAGGGTGTCGATGACGGTGAGGAGGAGCTCGGAGGCGTCGAAGGTGGGGTCGGACTCGCGGGCGCGGATCGCAAAGGATCTGGCCCCGTGCAGGTCACGTGCGCTGAGGAGCTTGTTGGCGGTGTAGAGCCACCGCTCCGCTTCGGCCCTGTTGCCACCGCCACTCTCCATGGCGGTTTTTTTACGCGAACGGACGAGAAAGGACAGGGGAAGAAGGGAGATTCAGGCGAGGGCGGGGTTGAGGGGCGAGGGCAGTTTGGTCATTGCAGATAATAATGGTGGGTTAAGGATAGGGAGGGTTCGTTTTGGGTTGGGGGAGTGGGGACATGGTTGCAATCACATTCACATTGGGGTTTGCAGGAGGGGGATGAATGGAAATTGGGTTCAACGTTGAAAGACAAAAGCTGGAAACACGAACACAGGTTACTGCAGTTCCCACCTTTGACTTGGCAACTCCGTGACATGATACCACATGAGATGCTCTTTCATCTTTTGCTTGAGCCATTGTTTAATGGTTTTTTATTACAACTTTTTCTCTATTTTTCTTACTCTTTGTTGTGAAAAATTATTAAATCTTTCTCTTAACCCCCCCCCCCATGTTTTTTAGTGGGCACTCCACTCCAAATTTGTTAAGAAATTAACATTCCACTACATTTGCCTCATTAAGATATTTTACAGAATTACGTATAGCTTGAAAAAAAAAATTATATGGAGCTATGAACTTTTGTGAGCCCAAAACACCTTTGAAAAAGGGATCAAGAGCTTTTCCATTTACTTTTGGCATGCCATTTTTTTTGGAAGTTTTTATCTTTAACGTGTGCCTAAATATCTTTGGCAAACTAGAGGTTCAATTTCCGAACAAATATTTTTTTTAGAAGAATTCTCGTTTTTGGCACTTGATAAAATTTTGAGAGATTCAAAGAATGAATAAGAGGATATGAAATATATATATATATATCTTTTGCAAATAAATAATTTATTGGCATGTTGCTAACACAATAAAATTATCCACTAGTTTTAGGGTAGCAACTAGCCAAAATTGAACGGGGGCAAATATAAAAATTACATATTTAAAGGAGTCAAATTTTAAATATTTTATTTTTTAAAAAAATAATATGTAAATATTACTAAATTAAGAAAATTTTGAGAGCCAAGGCCTTTTTTGGAGAAACCGTAGTTCTGTCCCTTACTAATTCATTGACAATTCTTTTGCAATAACACTAGTAATTAATTAATTACTGATGCCCCTAGTTACTTAGAGCGAATAAAAATGTTTGATTTAACTTATTCTACATTTAAAAAACATAATTCAAATCTATACCGTAAAAATTACTCTGTTATATTTGGATGTTAGTAAAAAGGAGAAAAGAAAAGAAAAAGAAAGTAAAAGTGATGTGAATTTCTGTTTGGATATTTTTTAATGAAAGGTAGGGAGAGATAAAGAAGAAGAATACTTTTTTATTTTTTTTGAAGTCTTAAAATTTTTTCCTATCCTATTGGAGAATAAAGAGAAAAAAAAGTTTAAATAAGAAGAAATAATTCTTATTTTTTTTATTTCTTATCATTTATTTACTTAAATATTTAAATAAGAAGAAATAATTGCTCTCATATTCTATTTCTTTCTTTTTTTTTCTCACTCAAAAACATCTCAACATGGCAACGTAGCAATAATTTTCTTTGGAGCTCTCCAAGTGAAGGAAGAAAGTTAGTCTACTAGCTTAGAAGACTTGTAATCCAGGTTGGACACCAAAGAATTTTCCATATCCAAGAGAATAAATACTATGTATGTTGTGGAAATTGGGTGGGGTCTTATTCAGAAAAGAGATTCTCTTTGAGCTCAAGCCATTCTTGGCTAAATAAATGTGGCAATGATGTGTTGCCTACTCCTTAAAGGCTTTAGTATGGCATTTCTTGGATAGTGGGAGATGGAACTATCAACTAATTAAGGTAAATTTATGGTCTGTCAACCGGATGCAGAGCATTTAACAAACAAGTTATGAGAGAAATTTTAGTAAATGAATATGGTAGCCTAAAGTTAGAGAAAGCTTTGGATTTTGGAACTGATTTTGAGTCTTTAATTGGGTAATCAAGTCATGCTTTTTGATTTTGTCTTCAAATAAATGGTATATGGATTCAGTTTTAAAAATGTTTTGATTTCGTTTCTATAGCTTCATGCAAAAGAAATTTGGAAGAAAATGGGAGAAAACTCTTAACAAAAGCCATACTGGGTACAAACCGGATCTCATGAACTGTCTTACCCATGGGTCAACCCGCTAGAGGTTGAAGATTATACTGTTCATCTTTTCAAAATTTTAATTTGACCCGTATCCTCTTGTGTTTTAAATTACGTCCCTACAAGTTTCACTTTGACCCCAAATATTGAAAATTATTAACAAATAAACTCTTATACGAACAAATTGGTTTTTTTTTTCTTATAATGTTTATAAACGGCCAAAATAATTTATATTATGTTATTAAACAATAATAGGATTGAAATTTTTAAAATTTTAAACTATGTTTTTCGTAAAAGAAATTAATTTGTTTTTTGTTGAATTATTAAGAATTGTGAATATATTATAACTATTATATCATTATTAGGAATTATCAAACTACAATTCTCATACTTAGATATATATTCACTTTCGTTATGTTAATATCTCATAAGTATAAGTTCATATTTGAAAAAAAAAATTATTTTTTTTTTAAAATTCTCTTAATAAAATTTTAATTATAAGTTATTTTAATTATAAAATAAATTAATCTAAACACATATTGATTATCAAATCATTTAATTTAAAATAATCTCAAATTTTTATTTTCATTTTTTTATTCCTTAAAAAATATATCCACAACTTGACAATTTTACTTCAATAACTTTTTCAAACTTTTTTTGTAGTCGGGCAATAACTTTTTCAAACTTGATGGCCACAAATCAGTGGTGTTAATTATTTATTGAAAGTTGAATATTGCTCAGATAAGAAAAGAAAAACGAAATAGTACGTAAGTTTTGAGTATATAATTTCATTAAAGTCATTGCATGTGCTGGTTAAACTTGATTTAATTTTTATTTGGCTTAGATAAGTAGTGTCACTCACTGTCACCGTTTTAATAAGAATTCATGTGAAGGCAGAGCATCAGCAATTTTGTGATTCTTTCTTCTCTTTACCTATATATTGATATCAAATTTTAATACTAAAAAGAGCACCAGGAATAAACGAAGACAACGAAAGAGGAACAAAACGCAATGCCATCCCAACTACGCACACTCAAAAAAGAGTAACAAAAATGCAAAGAATCGTAAATAGAAGAATCCTCATTTGTAAAACTATCTAAACCTAAAAGCTCAAAATTCTCATTACGCCAATTCAGAATGAATTAAAAGCACCCTAATTTATCAAGCCTAAGAGAGTCTGTCTTTATGGATCCACATCTATTTTTTTTATAAAAAAAATGAATTATACCCAATAAGAACTTAAAAATGAACATATAGAAAGTGACGATAAAAAGCACAAAATACTTAGCAAACATATCAAGAGTATGGACTTCAAATTCAAAGCCTTGAAGGCCTACATTCATAGCCCAGCTAGGGACCCAAGTCCACTTATTTCACATAAGGGCCCAAATATGCCAGCAAGAACCTCTTGTTGATCTATAACTTACTGAAATTAAGTTTTGGGCCTTCTTTTTTGGAATAGGGATTCAGGTCTATGATGGGGCCGAATCATAACTTCACTTTACATAATGATTTTTTGCAAAACATGTCTTATATATCTTTAATTGGATATTCTAACCCATTGAAGTAATAAGCAAGCTTGGTTTAAGAGATTGAGAGAATCAAGAAATCAAATTCTTAAAGAAATGTATTATTGAGAAGAACAATTTTAGTATCCAAAACATAAATAGTTTCACACTCAAAGAATATAATAATACCTGGATAAAGATAAAATAAAAAAAAAATAGAAATCCTTTGATGTTATGTATGACCTCCTGCACGAATGCATACATACATAACGCATAAATCACCTTAGAATATTTGGTAATAACATTAAAACATAGCATGAAAATTAGATAGGCCATTTTCCCGTTTCATTTTCCTAGCAAAACAAAGCACATATTTTTAATCAAATGTTCCTACGAAAGTGACCAAAGAAGAGTTTTAGAGGATGCTTACGAATTTTTCCTGCTGCACTTGTCTACAAACCTGAATTTAGTATGGATAGGCCTTCGATTTTATACCTTCAACTTCCAGAATTTCTTTCATCTCTTCTGACTCCCATAGAACTAAATTCAGAGAAGATTCTGCGAGGACCAAGAAGTTCGCAGGCTCAATGATTAAGAGTGATAAGGCTCAAGTACAGGTCAAGTATCAATTATTGAGTCCCCACAATTAGGGGTATAATCTTTTTGGTTCTTCTCTTATAATTTCTCATCTTTTGACTGTAAAACTAATTCTGTTTAGAATATTAAAGTTATTTCTTTTAATAGTATATTTTGATGAGTTTAAACCATTAACATTGTATAAGCTCTTCAACCACTTAATTAACTTATCTAATTAGGTTCCAAGAAAAATAAGAATTAGTTTGATTAAGGTTGGTTAAGAGAAAATATTTTATCTATCCAAAACTAACTCAACTCAATTAACGGAATGTAATTTTAAGAGTACAAACAAAAATTCTAATCAAAGAGTTGTCATTTAAGAAGAAGACTTTAGCCATTGTGCTTTTGGTTCAAAGGAATAAAAAATCTTTACACTCTTTATGTATCAAAAAAAGTTTGGTTGATATATTTTTTCTAAAAAAAGAATTCAACCAAAATGATGCTGTTTTATATTACAATTTTGTAAACATAATAAAAAGTTCAATATAACGTGGTTTTACATTAAAATTTTAAAAAATTTATATATATAATCGTAATTCTGGTGACTCAAATTGTGTTAGAAAAATCAAAACTCGATATTAAATGGATAGGGTTGGATTAGACCAAAATCAACATGATCCCCCAACACAATCCGTAAGTTAATTCGATCCAATTAAAACCCTTACACATCGAGGCTTTGATTCTCCTCTTTGCAATAAAGGATAAAGAGTCTATTTGAATATATTTTTTTTAGAAAAAAAAAAGTGTTTTAATATATTTTTAAGTATATTTAGATGTAACTTTTAAAAAAAGTAAAAATTAAAAAAATTTAATTTACTTATTTTTTTAAAAGTGAATTATCTCTAACTTTTAAAATAAGTAGAAAGAGAAATAGTTTTTAATATAATTTTATAACAAGAATATCACTTACCTTTATTAAAAATTACATTTTATATCTTCTATTTTTCTTTCTTATAAACCTATTTATGTAAATTTTCTTAAATAATTTTATGAATTACATTTTAAATAATGTATTTTTAAGTCATTGTACCCTTATATCTTAAATTGAATTCTGATTTTAATAACTATACCACTTAGAAAAAGTAAAATAAAATAACATTAATAATATGTTGTTAAGCCTTTGGGTACACAATTAAACATGTTGTTATTACCTTATGTCTCATTTTTCATGATGCTGTTACCATGACATATTTAAAAATCTCATCATCCCTATTATGCTAGCATATTTAATCATATCTTATAATCATAACTCATCATATCTTGCATTTAGATATCTTTTTTAGTGATTTTAATATAAATTAAGTACTTTTATTCTTTTTTATCTAAACAAACTTAAATTTTTTTTATTATTTAAAAGTACTTTTTAAATATTATATCTAAATATAAAATTATTTTTTTTAAAAAAAAAAGATCTACAAAAATAAGATATATATAAAAAAATATTTTTTAAAAAAATTAATCCAAACGAACCCAAATTACTTATTACTATTATGTTTGGGTATATATAAAGGTATTAAAAATAGCCTGCTAGCCTAAGATTAAGTGCGGCTGATTTCTCCTTTTAATTTAATTGATTGTCTAAACTTTTTTTAAAAAAATGATTTGATATTTTTTTTATTTTTTGAGAAAAAAAATGAACTAATGAAATATTGATTCATGTATTAATGAACACATGTAAATTAAATGATGAATAATTTTCATTTAACTCATGGACAGAATGGTTCATTTATAAATTTCAAAATGTTTAATATTTTCTAATCTGAATTTAAAAACTTACGTAATTATTTTGAAAGGAGACAATATTTTGAAGTAATTGTATATTTTTCGCTTTTTTTCTTTTGTGTTTTCTTCATTCTCAACTTCTACTGTTAGATATAACAAAGTGGAATCATTGAATGATTGAGAAACACCTTGTGCATGAAATTGAATTGCATATTTTTCATAAAATTTTGCTAATTTGTCCTTCACATTTATTTTCTATAAATTTAGAAGTTGAAAACTAAAAACTTTACATCATAATTTTTTTTTAAATCGTTTAATGACTTGATAGACTCAAAAAGCATTATACCTTTTTTAAATATCTCTAAAACCTAAACTCTCAAATCCCAATATTTGGAAAACATATTGTAAGGAATAGCCGTTTTAGTAGTGTTTACATCTCGTAAAAAAAAAATCTAAAATATTTGAAAATTTTAACACTATTAAAACGGTTCTTAGTCCAACTTATAAATTTTGAGCTTCAGTGCTTGAATATCTGAACTTGAAAAAAAAATAATAAAAAAACGTTTATAGATGGGGAGTAGGTAAATGGCCCATTTTTTTTGTCAATCAATGAAATGGTGGCTACTCTTGACTAGCTAAAGGTGTGTTTAAGTGGATGCTCTTTAAGAAACTTTTAGATAATTATATAATTTTTTATTTATTTTTTATCTTATTATTTTTATATTTGTATAATTTTATAAACATAATTTTATCTTAAAAGTTTATTTATTTTTAAATAATTTTTTTATTTTTTCGTTAAATATAATTTTTTTAAAAATAAATTACTTTATTTAAATTTATTTTTAACTAAAAAAATTATATAATCAAATTTATTTAAAATTAAAATATAAAATTTAATTTAAACAAATACTAAGTAAAAATGAGAGTGAGAAGCTTGGTTTGAAGCAAAGTGAGGAGGAGGACATCTAATATTAATTATTAATTACACTGTTCTTCTTGGCAGAATTTAAAACTGACTTTACTTATATTAAAATTAGGTGAGATAATAAGGGACAAGGATCAAAATTTTAGATTAAGTATTTATTACGAGAATTTATTGACCAAAGACTAATTACAATAATACTCAAAAAATTATTTTAATAATATTTATAGGGATATCTTAATAAAAAAAACTCAATTACAAATAGTAAAATATATAATATAAGAATTTTTTTTAATCAAATATAATATTATAATATAAGAAATTTAAAACCTAGACTTCGAGTGGTACCTGGCGTTTGCAGAGACTGTTCGATACGTACTAAAATTGAATTCGCTCACCAACTATTTTGCTTCTCGGTCATGTATTTTAGTCTACTCTGTCTAGTTCTTATATTAAGAATGATTTTTTGTACAAGAATATTCATTAGTGGTCCTCATCTCAAATTTGTCTCAATTAGAGAAAATAGGTTAAAATGTGAGTTTATTTTATTTTATTATTTAAAAAAATAGTATAAAAATGATGTAAAAATATAATGTATAAATAATACTATTAAAACAAGAAAATATTTCTTGCATATTAATTTATTTATACCATCTCTTACACTTTCTTGATTGGGGAACAAAAGTTTAGAGAGTGTGTGTTATAATGAATGTTTCTATTATTTTATAATCTAGATAAAATGTAAGAACGATGTAAAAAAATGATGTATAAATAATATTATCGTATGACACACTTTAAGTAATATTAATGAAATAATGGCATGTAATCAAAATTAAAAATACATTATTCTGAGTTTTCTATTAAACACTTGTATCTTCATAGAAAATTTTAAACTTATATCAATTACTAATTCTGCAAATTCATTGATTTTATATATATACCCTATAATAAATAATAATTATATTATATGTTTAAAAAGTTGCAAATTGAAAGTATGCTATTAAAAACTTCTAACTTGTAGAAAACTCTAAAATTAAAAAAATGTGATAATTAACAGAATTTCTCTACAATTTTTTAAAAAATTATTTGTTACATCTTTAATTGGCATGCTAATTACTGGTAGAGATATGAGGCCGTTTTCTATGTTGCAGATCTCCTTTCTGTTTTTTGAGAAAAAAAATTGTGGTTTATGTATGATATGAGGTAAAATTCTATAACAATTGTTTCCTCTAAAATTCAAACACAATAAAAAAAATTATCCTCATACCTACCTTATCCTCTTAAATCTTTCATTTGGATGCCTTGCCAAGAAAAGATGTCGATTTTAAATGGGACCACTTTTATATGTGTGGTCACCAACAATTTCATTATTTAATTATGACAACATGGACATTGCAGCAGATCGTACGGAGCATTTTAGAAAAGTATGTTGATTTTTAAATTAGACCACTTTTAAGTAGGAATACGGTGGATTTAGTTGAGTTTGGAGTGTTTTTATATTTAATTTATTTATTAAAGTAGTGGAAACTAACCTAACTTGCATTACACTTAACTCGCTTATTAAAGTAATGGAAACTAATCTAACTCACATATAAGTGGATTGAGTTGAATTCGTGGGTCTAATATACACTAAAAATATATTTTATTTATTAAAATAAATGTCAAAATTAATATAAAATAAAAAATTTATTATACATCATAATAAATAACTTCACAAGTTTTAATAAAAGATGATATATAAAGTGTCAAATAAACTAAAAGTCAAATGTAATAAATCACAAGTCATAAACATAACATAACAACTCTTAATCTTAAACATAAGAAGTGTTAACACAAATCTCAAAAGTCAAATATAATAAGTTACATAAGATCTGAAAGATAAGAAAAGAAAAAAAATTAGGTTTAGTATGTCAAATATTAAAAAAATAACATAATTTTTTATTTTTTAAAAAAAGATTGGGTTGGGTTGAATGGATTGAAATTTTTCTAATTCACAACACAACTCATCATCATCGAATTGATAATTTATAAACCCAATTCAACTCGCGAACCTAATCCAACTCTTCAATTATGGGTTAATTTGAGTTAAAACTCATAAATTTATAAGTTAACTCAACTCAATAAACACATCTATTTTCAAGTTTAATTATTTATGCTCAAATATTGTGAGAAAAATAAAATAAAATCTTTGCCTAGCTTTAGAGGGAAAAAAGATCTATCATTAATAAGTTCAAATCAACAGCCCAACAAATTGCATTTCTAATAAACATTACTTATTTGGTGTATGTTTGGTATGATTTTTATATGAATTTGGATACTCTCATTTGACATAATCATTTTATTGAAAAAAGATAAATATAAATAATAATATATTATGACCTACTATGATAAGTTATAAATTTCACTTTTTATATTTAAAACTTTTTGTATCTTTTTCTCTCTAACAGAACACTTTTCTGTCCCAATCCTTCTTATATACAAATCTTATTCATCAAAATTTATCCTTCATTTTTATATCCATATCAAACATATATTGCTGAAGATGAGGACTAAGCCTTGAAGATGAGATTGTGGAAGCAATTCATGCATTGTGCACTCTTCTTGGGAATGTTTCTTCAATATCTATAATTGCATGATTTAGTGTTAAGCAAGTTGAAGTTTCAATAAAGAATAATCTCAATATTTCAAACAAAATTATAAAAAAAAATATTCCTCAATCAATTTGTGAGAACCTTCCCCTGTTTAGATGGGATATTTAAAAAAGGAAAATGAGAGGAGGGGAATAAACTTTTAACTTAACCTCTTCTATTCATTCCTTTTCTTTTGATTTATTTTTTTCTCCTCGGTTTCACTTTCAAGATGAGGGTTAAGTACTCAAGAGACAAATTATTTCAAATCTTCTTTGATTACAACCTTGATCTAACTCGGGTCCTGAAACACAATCCCTAGATTTTCAAAAGGATCTAGGTCTCGTTGAATTTGAGGTTGTTCAAATCAGATAGTTAAAGAAAAATAGGGCCCTAATCAATTTTCAATCAACCTTAAAAAAATAATAGAACTACTAATGATGAATTAATGGTTAAGCTTCAGTTCTGCTGCTATATATATATTGTGATGGAAAAAAGTTCTTCTTCAAGATGAAAGATATGGACAAAGGAAATTAAGAATTGAAATTCAGGTCTTAGCTGCCGCATGCAGAAAGTATGTGCAGTTTAAGTAGTAAAGGATTTGAAGGCTCTTTCAATGTCAGATAAAACCAAGAGAAGACCCGGAACTCAAGAAATATAAAGATGGCGCCCTACTAATCCTACAGCATATGTAAGTAACAATCTTCCAAGGAAGAAAGCTAATGCCTTGTTTAAGGAAGTACGGACATTTTTAAAAAGTTGTCTGGACACGTATCCATATCTAATATTTATTGGACACAGGATACTTTTAATTTGTATTATAATTTTTTTACTTTATTTTTTTAAATTTGTGTCAAAATTAGTACGATATTATAATAATAATCTAAATGATACTCTTTTATTGTGTTTACCATAAAAGACTATCATCTAGATGATTATGTTAGAAGTGATTATATAATAATATTTATATTTTAAATATACAGTACTTGTATTGATATTTGTGTTTTTAACTTACATATATATTTAATATATATATGTGTGTATGTGTGTTTTTTTTTTTAATCTATACTATTATATAAAAGGAAATTTTCTTTTTAGTTTCAAATTTTTAATTTTTTAAAAAATCATTAATAATTAATTAAACACAAACAAAAAAAAGAATAAAATTATAAACATAAATTTTGATAACTACATTGCACAGTACAATTGCTTTCAAATATAAAATTATTTTTTTTACATACACTATTATAATTTACTTCAAACATATTTTATATTTCATAAAATTATTTTTTATTTAACTAATTGATTTATAATTAAAATAAAAATCTAATTAATTAATTTATAAAATAATTATATAAGCAAAAATTAAAAAAATTTAGATTGAGAAGTATAATTGAGCCTCTTAAAATGCTAATCTTATATTAATTTTATGTTGTGTATCATAAATATGCGATGTCCTATAATTTTTAAATTCTTGCATATCTTTATATTTATGTCATATTGTATTTGTATCTTGTATTGTATTTATATTTTCTAGAGACCTTGCCAATAGGCAAAATTGCAAAAGAGATAGAAAATCATAGGAATTAGATAAATCCATGATGGCTTAATATCACCCTGAACACAAAGAACTCCAAGGGGTTGGACCTTATAATATCATTACGATTTACGAGTACCAATGGAGGCCTTAACCACACAAAGTTTGTGAATTTAGAGAAATATAATCCGAAAGAGAACATCAAGCAAAAGTAAACCGATTGTAACTACTTTTCTAAATCCTAGCTAGCTACTACAAGTCCAATAGGAGACAAAGTTTTGGACAAAATTAAAGAATGTGAATTCATGCTTCAAATTTTATTCTGCAACAGACCTAGACATTGTGTATGTTTAGTGTGCTGAAAAGAAAAAGAATAAAATAAAAAATATAAATTTTTAGGGTTAAAATATAAAAAATATCTCAATTTTATTTCATTTCTTTCCTTTTTCTCTTATCAAACATGGACTTAAAAGGTAAACTAGACATGAGGAAGAAGATAATCAGAATACAAGAAATTGCAATATCCAAAACCAAAGATACCTTTTCAGTGGAATCTGCAGTAGTGGAAGAACAACGTATACATATGGCTTCAACCGAGCAGAAAACAACGGGCTTAAGTAAAATAACTAGGAACCAAATAGAAGAAAATGATGGAAAGAAATCTTACATCAAGAGTAACAATGATTAGGTAGACCCAAAAAAAAAAAAAAAGAAGTAACAATGATTAGGACCTTAAATGACTATTTCTGCTTGTAATATTTGGGATATCTATTACTCATTTATTTATTATACTAAAATTTATAAGATGGATACATCCACAATCAAGTTAGGGCACATTGAAAGTAGAGCAAAAAAACATCAACAATAATTTAACCTAAGAAATTTAGGTTGATGCAGTTCGATTTTGTTATTTGAGCCAATTTTTATTGGCTTTATTGATAATTTCTATCAGTGTGTACAGGGGACTACCTTTACCTTTTTTATTGCCTAGTTTGGGCTTAGTAAAATCCAACTTAAATTTCTAGAAATAAATAGTGAATTAAATTTTATATATACATATATAATTTTATAAAATTTACAGAATATAACTTAAATATTTAGATATTCAATCTCTTTTTCCTCGAAAGATAGAGAGACTTACTCCAAAACACTTAGAAAAACAATAAAAACAAGGACTGAGCTAGAGAATTTTATATATCTTGATAGGTCAAAGATTATTGTTTTAAGAGTTTAATATAAAATTATATAATCTCATGTCTAAATTATGAAATTTTTTTATGTATTATGATGATAAATGTACATTTCACATTTAATAAAGAAAATGTACATTTAACAACTTAAATTTTATTTTAAAATTAATTTAATAATATATATTCAATTTTTTTGCTACATGTTATGTTTTAGTTTTAATTCATTGCACGTAATGATAATGTTATCCCTATCATCAACGTCCTTTGGGTAGGATTGCACATGTGTCTCCAGTCCACTCCTGTTGTTGAATTAGTGGATAGAGCACGTAAAAAAAAAAAAGTCAAAAGTAATAATAAATGAAAAAAATTAAGAGAATAAATTTTAATAATTTTATAATTTATTACATATATATATATATATATATATATATATTTCTTATAATATCAATAATTAATTTTTTATAAATATTTATAATTTTTTTAAAATGAATCTTTCATTTTAAAGAAGTGAAATTATTTTTTTTATAAATCTATGAATTACGATACATATTTTAATTCTTGATTTTCTCGTCATGGGTCTTGATTTTCTATTTCTTATCTATATAATGCTTATTTATGGAAGAAATATATATCAAAGCATATGCAAAAAGTAAATTAATTATGCTCAAATACCTTGGTAACTGAAGTTGCAATGAAAATTACCAAAATTTTGAATAGAATGACTAATATCACACTTCTAAATATTAACAAGTATTGGTCTAAATAAAATAAATTCATATTCTCTTAAAGATTGATATCAATAATAAATATTTTATTCTGTATGAAATAAATATTTTTAAGAGAGATATCTTTTTTAGTATCTAATTCTACTCTAAAAGATTAATTTATTACCTAATAGGTAAGAGATACTCCAAAAAAAAAACCTTTTTAAATAACTAATATTTTGTTAGGATCTTAAATATAATTATCTCTTTTTTGTTTCCTACCGGAATGCTAAATACGCATTCTTTTTCTATCACAAAACAACACACGTTCTCTTTTTGTCATTAAATAATTGTCCTCCACACTGTACAGTATATTAAAATCTACAGAGATTCGACAATCCATAATAATTAAATAGTATTTTTTTACATCTTAATCTATATAAAGTGCAACAATAGTCCTTGCACTCATTTTATTGCATTCTTTTTATACACTTCATTATTTTAGACAAAATAATATTAGAAACTTGTGCATTAATATGAAAATATTAAAATAAAGAAAATAATTATTTTTATCTTAAATTATTGTGTGATAAAAATATGAAAACAAATTTGTAATTGTAACACTATACTAATTAACTCATGGGAAATAAAGAGTTTACTTAGAGTTGGAATGTGCTAAAACGACATAAAAAAAATAAAATTCTCATTAATTTACTACACCCAACATTAAATTTTTTTTTTAAAACAGATCAAATGACATTTATTCTCAAAAGGAAAAAGAACACTAACATCCTCTAAATTTTAGATTATTTGTAAATTATCATTATAAACTTTAAAACTATTATAATTAATATTCAAACTATAAAAATTACCTAAATTAATTAATCCTTCTATTCACTATCCATTAAGTCATTTAACATAAATATTGGTATGTAACTATGTAATTTTTAATGATGTGGCACTATAATTTCTGTTAAATCTAAATAAATCTGAATGTTCCATTTAAAAAATATAGTGACATCATTGCATATTGATTTGAAATGAATATTTCATATTCAAATTTAATAGAGATTATAATGTTGTGTCATTAAAAATTATATGTGTTAGTCACATGATTATGTTTCAATTAAGTTGTTTAATAGATAGTGGATAGAAGAATTAATTTAAATAATTTTTATAATTTAAACATTAATTAAAATGATTTTAAATTTTGTAACTGTAATTTGTAAATGACCTAAAGTTTATGGAGTTTTAGTACTTTTTTTCCTTCTCAAAACTTTAAAATGCTTGCAATAAAAAAGAAAGTGGGTTTAAATCAATGTTGTTAAAATTTGATTAGATAGTAAATTGATAAAACTTTTATATTAAGTTCAAATGGTTCAATTATTTAAATTAGATGGTCAAATTATATGACGTTATAAAAATAATTTACATGTAATAATAAAATTCATAAAATATGAAAAAAATTAAATTATTTAAATAAAATAATAACCTATTAATTCAAGTAATTTTGAGTAATTTTATTTAATTTTGATCGATTTAAATAAATATAATTATAAATTAAATTATAAAATTAAATTATATATAGTTAAATATCCAATTCTGAGTATCGTCCACCCAATCCAATTACGAAAACACTAGGTTAAAATATAAACTTTGCTCCCCTTTACATTTAAACCTCACATGAACAGTTAGCGGTGATTAGGAGTTCGAATCAACTCGCGAACCCAAACAACTTGACTTGATCCAATTGAAAATTTTTGGATTGGATCAGGTAGTCAGGTCGAGTTGTGTAGAAGTTGAATGAACCTGATATTAATCAGTTCAGGTATCAGATTTGACATTTTGTAACTCGATGATCCGACTACCTGATTCAATTATTTTTTTTATTAAATTTTATTTTTTTACATATCTTTGGGACATTAAAAAGGTATTGTCCATCATTTTGATTTTGATTTTAATAAAAATAATTTTTTAAGTATATATCTTCAAGCATCATCGTAAAAGAATAGAAATTATAAAATTTTTTATGCATGTTAAAAAAGAAAAAAAAGTATAATCTGATGACATGAACCCAATATTAATCGGTTCGAGTATCAGATCTGACATTTTGTAATCTAATGACCTAATTACTGACCTGATTATTTTTTTAATTAAATTTTATTTTTTTTACATATTTTTTGGACATTAAATCAGGTGTTGTCTATCATTTTGATTTTAATTTTATGATAAAAATAGTTTTTTTAAGTGTGTATCTTTAAATATTATTATAAAAGAATAGAAATTATAAATTTTTTATTTTTAAACATTTTTTTATACATGTTGAAAAAGAAAAAAAAGTATAACCGGATGACCAACCTGAACCAATCCAATTTTGATTGGTTTAATTTGAATCAGATTGAATAAATTTTTTTTATAAATTTAATTTAACTTAACTTAACTTTAAAAAATTAATTTAAATTTATTTTTACTTACGATCCGACCCGACCTGTATGCACCCATATGAATGCTGAGTACGAGGGTAAGCGAGGGAGTACGAGGGTACAGCAGTTGTCGCTATCCTGGCCATGGTTGCAGGATGGCTATTGGTACGGAAAGCAACCCGCGAAGCATATAAAAAAAGAAAACTTAAAAGAAAAAAAAACTTAAAAACCTTTTTCGGAAAAATAAACTTTTACTTTTCCATCCAAACTGAGCATGTAAGAAAGACAGAAAAAAAAAGAAGAAAGAAAATGAAATTGCCAAAGAAGCATCAACTTGCTTGCCCATAAAGGGTATAACCCCACATCAATTCTCTCTGAACTGGCATTAACGTATTCAGGAATCTCGCTAATCGTTGCTTCTGATCACCCATTTCTGGTAGGGGAGGATTCGTTTCTCTTTGTGAGCTCCACCTTCACTTTTTTCGTCTTCAAAGTGCTTCATCTTCAGATTTTCCCCAGTAAGGTTGGTCCTGGCGAAAACCTGTTTTTGCTCTTTTAAGAAACTGGTTTCTCTAGTCTCTGTGTGTGTACTTTTCCACTTTCCATATACATATAATCAATATGAAGAAAATTATATTCTCGCTTAAAGTAACTTAAATTTCTAGGTGAGTGCAGTATCAATTAAATTAATTATTAGTTACCTGTTCATTTTGTTCTGAAGCTTGTCTTAATCTTGTAGTTGCTTCTTCCAAGATCAGTAGTGACTCTTTCTCTCTCAAAAGTCCCCTACCCCAAATGTTTTCATCTTCATCCATTGTTTCTATGTTTGTCTTTGTAAAGAGTATTTGATCTTTCTCTATTTCATGTTAAATCCATTGGATTTACTGCATATTATGTCTGTCTGTGGAAAGCTTACGTTTCTTGTTTCTTGTTTATGGATGTAAGGGTTTTGGATGATTTTTTCGACAGGGAAATGACTAGGAAGAAGATACAGATCAAGAAGATTGACAACATAAATGCGAGGCAGGTGACTTTCTCAAAGAGGAGGAAAGGGCTTTTCAAGAAGGCTCAGGAGCTGTCAACTCTTTGTGATGCTGACATAGCTCTCATAGTCTTTTCTGCCTCTAGCAAGCTCTTTGAGTATGCCAGTTCAAGGTATCACCTTGTCGCTCTCTTCCTTTGTCTTCTCATTTTGTATGCAGAAAGGAAACTTACTCTGAAACTAGCAGCTGCAAGTGCCCTTGGTCATCTCATCTTATTCAAGTATAGAAGGGAAGTTTACTCTGAAACTAGGAGTTGCAAGTGCCCTTGATCATCTTATAATTATTCATCAACCATACTCCTATATATATGTTTCCTTCTTTGATTGATTGAGAGAGAGGGGTGAGGGGGAAGAGAGAAGGAGGGGTGGGAGCCGGGGGGGGGGGGCAAAGGAGAGTGGAAACTTTCATTATCTATGTATGCTAATATTTCATTGAATTTTTTATATTTTCCAAATTTTTGATGGGATTTTAACTTGTTAATGTTGTTATTTACGCAAAAAAAATTTCTTGCTCTTTTGTCTTTGCATCTTTCTCTGTAACATGTAAATCACTTGAGCCTTGTGCTTAGGCTTTGTCAAAACGTATTATCTATATAATCTCCTTATAAATTTAATTTTGTGCAGCTATTATTTTTCTTTTCTAGCTAAGGGTACAATACATCTGTATAACTTTTACCTTGCAAAAGTCAACACTCCTTTCTATAGAAGAATGGCAACAAAGTTATGTAAATCGCATTGCAACTTGAATGCAAAATGTGTATCTTGTAATTACTTTTCTATCAACATGACCTAATCCTAAGAGCACACTTATGAGAGGATAAGTAATTTAAATATTTGAAGTGTTTGATTCATTACTATCCCTATTTAAATGAAATATAACCAGAACTTATTAAAGCTTGATCAAAGAAGGTGAAGTATGAAAGAAATCCCTAATAATTGAATAGAATCAAGTACTTTCATCCAAACATGGTATCTTTTCTATTGTATCACAAGTGTTTTGTGAGTTTGATACAAGATACCTGAAATGCTTACTAGTGCTTCTATCTTATAGCATTTCTATTATCAAATGCATTTAGTCGATGGTCATCTACATGCAATATACAGGCTGCGTAAGGCTAGGCATCCTGAACCAGTAAAATACATATTTGGTTGAATGGAATGAGAATGATAGTGGGAATAGAATGGAAAGTACATTCTTTATGTCTTGTGTGTTATGGATAGGAATGAAATGATGACTCCATTCATTCTTGTGTTTGGTATGTTAGAATTGATAAAAAAAAAAAATGAATGAAAAAAATAATTTAATGATATTTTAGGTGAAATGAAATCTCGTTTAAATGTGAAATCGAATGAAAATTCCTTTACTCTTATGATGGAATACTTATTCCTACAATTGAAGAAATGCCCATTTCCTTAGAAGAATGGACTTTTCCCTTCAAATTCCAACCACCCTACTAAACATGCATGTGGAAGACATTCTCATTCTCATTCCCTTTCCCTTTCCATCTTATTCCATTCCCTCCAACCAAACTTTCATGATTTTATCCATTTAAGGAATCAAAATATAATTTACGAGAAAATCAACACTAACTTACCTACGCTTTTTCGATTAATAAAGGAAATCAAATTTGATTGATTGGTTTTAATATAATTAGATTTTTGTCACTAATATTATTCTAAATAATCACCTAAAATTTAGCTACACAATGATAATATGAAGTTCTTAATTTCATGAGCATCATTCATTCAAAGGAAAGTAGAACTGGAATAGAAGAATTTGAATCTATCATGTATTTTGTTGTTTTCAGTATGCAACATACAATTGAAAGGCGTAATCAGAATTCAGCAATTCATAGATTAGACCATCCATCAATTGAGCTTCAGGTATGATTACATCTGCTTTATAGTGTTTATTCTAGTTGCTTGAATGATGAATTAATGGTGTTCCTTTTGATCCTGGAACTTAACATTTGAATAAAAGGCAAATTCCTTGCCAAACGAACCCGGGGAAAAAAGTGGTTCTGCTTTCTGAGGGAGATTTTACCACAGTGAGGCACTTGCAAAGAAAGCTTTTTAGAGTCAAGTCAGGAAGTAAAGTAATAAAAATGTTATTCTTACACTTCAATCCTACACTTACTCCTATATACCTACCCTGAATGGCAATAAGTAAGAGAAACTCAATTACTTTTCATTTTTCTTTTTTCTTTTTCTTTCTTTTTACCATAAAAAGTAGGTGTATGAAGGAAGGTGTAGAAATAATATAGTTGATAAAGCAAAGTTCAGCAGACCAACACTTATGCCCCTCCCTTTTGTTTCTATTTTTTTTTTATCCATTTTTCTGTTAATCAGTATTGCATGTGCTGTCTATTCTGTGATTGTCATCTATGAAACTGTTCTCGCATGCTTCCATGAATTTCACATCATAATCTCACTTTCTTTTCTTTAATCAATTTTATTATCATCACATATATTGAAGCACTAGTATATATGAATTGAATTTGCCCTTGTAATTGCATTGGCAATGACTAGTGAACGATATTGTATGTTTCTATAGCATTCATTGTATCCTTGCGATATAGGAACACTGAAAAAATAAAAATTAGAATATATATATATATATATATATGAAGTAATTGTCTTTGACATTGCTTTATCACAAAATGGAGAATCATAAAAGGCCATCTTTTTTTATGCTAGCGTGAGAATGACTCGTACGACTTGCTGCGCAAGGAAGTGGAAGATAGGACTCGTGAACTGAGGTATACACTGCAGAGCTAGTACTTCTGTACCTAAGATGCATGCACCATGTTCAAATTTACATCACTGAGAGACCTGGTTTCCACCTTTAACACAGTCAGTTGAATGGGGAAGAGTTGCAAGGATTGACATTACAAGAACTGCAGAAACTGGAGGAACGACTTAAAAGAGGTTTGACCAGTGTTTCAAAAGTAAAGGTTTGTTCCCTATTATGCTTGCAGTTTATATTAGTTCGTTTCTCATAAGGGGTTAAACCTAGAACCTATACCTTCAACTGCAACCTTCTCATGAAGAGTTATGGTTGTGTCGAAATGTATACAAGCTTTTGACATGTAAAGTATGCTAATATGTGTTTCAGGATGAAAAAGCTATACAAGAGATCAGCACCCTTAAGAGAAAGGTACATAAGAGCTAAACCAAACTTACATTTCAATTTCATATGCATGTTTGTTGTTATAATTTATAAATTTACTGTCTAATTAATGAGTTTCATCCTTCGTTATATGTGAGGAATTATCCCCATAAGTTTTGAAGTTTGCGTGTCATTTGAGTCATATAATAGGATTAAACAGTGTGAAAGCAAATTTCAATTAGATGAGAGATCTCTAACAAAAAAATTTTTGTGCAAAAGAATTGTTAATTAAGTACGCCACATCACCTAATTTCTAATAGCTATTAGGAACAACATAGGTGAGGAACTATATATATTGAATCTTTGTAAGAAGTTGCTTAGAAAATGTATATTCTTAAAAAGTTATAGTTGATCAAATTGAAACTTAGAAATAAAATACAGATATACCAAAATATAGTAATTGATCAAAATTTGCAAAGATAATCTCTCTAGTCTTAAATTGTACAAATATACCTAGCCATTGTACAAACATCTCTTTTAATTTTCAATTGTACAAACACTCGTATCTTTTAACAGAAGCATTAATTAGACCAACACACTCTTGCATGCTGTCTTTATTAGATCATCTGCAAGGAGTGGTATCCCACGAATACCTCTCACGGAGAATGGTAGCAGGTACAATACATGCACCAAGTTCTCCTCAATATTAATACATGCCCCACCTTTTCCCACATACCCTCTTCTTGTCTCACACTTTTACTCCCCCACACCCCACCCCTTCAATCAAATTGACCATCAATTTCTTTTTTCTTAAAAAAAAAGAAACCCCACTTCCACCACACATGCTTAAAGGTCTTTTGGAAGGTGTGGCAATTGGATCCGTTAATTGATGATCCATTTAATTTATCTATATTTAAATTTAATTCAATCTAATTCGTCTAATTATAATAATATATTTAATAGATTGGATTGGTTTTAGTTAATGGATGGTTAGTAGACCAATCAAAATATTTATTGGATATTGAATAGATAACTATGATTTGGAGAAATGATGTATTTGGACATAGGAGGAGTTTAGATACATCTAATTGAAAATAAATGGATTGGATTGAATATTCATCAATTAAAATAGGTCATAAATAGATTAGACGTTTTTAACAATTTTTAATGAATCCTAAATAGATCATTGATTTATTTTTTATCCATTCATTTATGATCTAATCTAAAATACATCCAATCCATTTATTTGCTACTCTTATACTCTTCGAGTTCAGCACACATGAAAAAATGCAAGACGAGATGCTTGAAGATATAGCAGACTCGATTGCCAACGCCACTTCCCCATCTGTGTTGCTGGATTCCGGTGGCGGGGGAGTGGTGATGCAGCCCAAGCGGGCTAAATTTACGGGCTTCTCCTCCCTTCCATCTAGCTATCAGTATCACATGATTGTTTAATTGTTCCCGCTGGTGAACTATGCAGTAAGCAGTTTTCCTTTTGCCCAGAAACAGAAAGAGAAATGTATAATCCAAGTGAGAATGGTAATTTGGATATCATAGTTTTGACATAACATTCTGTCAAGTTTTTGTTTTTTAAACAGTAGGTTAACAAAGTGATTATATGTGATATATAAATTTAAATGAGAGAATATGTTTGTATAAAATTTTAACTATATATAGGACCATTTGCATAAATTTTTGAAAATTTAAAGAGGTGTCAATATTCTTCACTCTAATTCGATTTAATTTAAAGTGGTCTTAATAAATAATATGAAAAGATGTCATAGAAAATAGCCCAATGGTATTAGTAGGTGGCATTGATCCTTATATATATATATATATATGACGAGTTATCTTAAAAAGAAGTATTACCCAATTAAGTGACTTTATTTTTTGTATGTGTGTCTATAATGGATTTCAAGAAGCCTCAGCCTAGCTAGTGTTGCATTCTTTTCAACTTAAAACCCTCTCTTTGCTTCAATGTTTGATTATTTATTGTTCATGCAGGGAGTCGAACTGATGGAAGAAAACCAAAAATTGAAACAGGTGACAGGCTGTTCAAACTCTTGTTTATTTATTTGTCTATGATCTCTTGGATGAAGGGACTTATGCCGTAATAATGAAATACGTGTAAACTTTAGGTACAGAGCCTTATACATGGACAAAGGCGATTATTTGAGTCCATTATTTGCAGTTCATCTGATCTTGCTGAAGACCGTGGTTGTTCTGATACATCTCTCAAGTTGGGGTTAGTTTACTTTCTCCTATAACAATCAGAAGATTTTCGGCTATTTAATTAGTGTTTGAAGGGGTACAAAATCATGTTTAATAGTAACTCAATATGTTGCATAGTTTTTCAAAATCAATTCTTAGAAATTTGTGAGCTACAGAATTAATTATACGTAATCTAACTGGAATTGATTCTATTTGTGGAGTTAATAATTTTTCGAAAAAAATCCCTACACTGAACATTGTGAAATTAATTCTAACAAGTAAAATTTAGTATTTTTTAAGTTAAAATTATATCTAAGTTATTTACATTTTATAATACTCAAACAAAATAAAATTTTAAAATCAGTTTATTTAAAATATTATTTTAATGTTTTTATTTTAAAATTAGTTTTTAACATTTTTTATTTTATAATATTCTTTGACATATGAATTCATCTATTTAAATGCTAGAATTGATTTAAACTTTCCTATATTGATGGGGTTGTTAAATATTATAGTATGAATAATGGCCTGGTTTTAGAAGCTGTTGCTTAAATAACATATAATCTTTAATTAGAAAATTAAGTTGTGAAAAACTTCCATTATAGATTATTCTGTTACTTCATACTTGTAGAAAGCTATGCATTTGAGTTTGCCCTTCTGTGTGTCCTGCAGGTTGCCTTTACATAAATAAAACAAAAATGTTGATTTAGAGGACCTTTGAGAAGTGTCACTCAAAACCAACTGCTTGTTGCTTTTTGTTTTAAATTTTAAAAATAACTTGCTTGTGTATAGTAAATGAGGCCATGCTCGGAGGTTATACCTGAATTCTTATTGTCTTACTTTCTCTGGGCAATTTTATTCGTAGCAAGTGTTATATAATACCCAAATTAATGGTAGATGGATAGTTCATGTGTATAGTTATTATCATAAAATTTTTATCCTTTTTCTATTTATTAATTTTTTCTTTTGCTGTTTTAAAGATTATTGTCTTGACACATACGCGAGAAACTATAATTAGAGGAGTCAGAATTGCATAAAATTATTGACTGGATCTATAATTGATGCATATATGATGATGCGGCTAGGTAATTTAATTATTCAATGATTATTTTGCATGATCAATATTGTAGTTTTCTCTTTTAAAAAAATCAAAAGGATAAAAGCAGTCTTATTTTTTTACATCATAGTCATCACCATTTAAAACCATTCCACTTAAGGTTATTTGAACCTATAGGAGAGTGGTTCAGTGGTAAACAAGTTAGAATTTCAATAGGATTAGTCTAATTACTTACAATGTCAGGAGTTTGAATCTTGTTGAAAAATACTTTGTGAAGAAGAATTGTCTCAATACTCTGAATGAGGTTATATTTTGTAAGAATCACTTGAGAAAGTTGGAGGAAATGGCCTATTGATTGGCCACAGGAGAATCATGGCAGATGATGAGGGTTTCAGTTGATTGTATTGTGATTGGGTCATTATCTCCCAAATCTTTGAATTGGGAGTTGATTATTACTTTTGATTCACATTTCATTACTTGGATCATTCTGTTGATATTTTGTGTAAATTTTGGCCAGACAAAAGGCCATGTTTTGGGGCTACGGAACACATGCTTTAAGGTTGCTTGAAACATATCTTGCATGCGTGTGGTCCCGAGAGATATCCACTCTTATCAATCAGAAAAGGAAAAGACATAGAATTTGATTTTTAAGTTGTGGAATTTCGAAATCATTGAAGCAACTATTCATTTGTCAAGAAGTTCGATGTCTCTTTCTTTTTGTTTTCTTTTTTTTTTTGTCTATATGTTTCAAAGCCATTATTAGGAAGTATGTTGATACTTCATATTTGGACTCAACAATGTTGCTTGGGAATCTAAAACTTACACGGTGTTCTTTTCAAAATAAAATTAAAAAGCAAAAAGGGTGTGAAGGTACAACATAATTACTTAGTGTGTGATTTTTGTGTCCGATGGTGTGTGTTACATTTGGCCATAATTTAGGGTATGTCAATTTGAATTAATGTATTATAAAAAATTGTTAAAAGAATTAATTGTAAAAAAAAAATTGATGTTGAAAGAATATTGAATTAATAATTTTAAATTTGATTAAAAATCATAAAGTATAATTACTTTTGAAATATTATTTTAAAGATATGTTTGAAAAACAGTTTGGTTCCTTTTGTTAAAATCAATTTTATTCAAAGAAAAAGATACTCTTGAATCACTTCTACTAGAATTGATTCATAAGTAGACCAATCAATTAGTAGAATTGATTTTGAAGAGTCCAAAATCTAAACAAATATGCCCAATTGGTTGCCACTTCCTGTATGTAGACAAACTAAAACTTAAACCCGTTAACTTTGATTTATGTATAGATTAGATCTTCATATTTGGCAATGTGTAAATGACTCATATGTCGTACTTTATGTGAAAAGAGATCATCGATTAAGTAAAGCAGTAAATATACAACAAAATTGCTACATGACTTACATGTGATATAACAAAATAATGAAAAAAACTACAAGTTAATGCATATTTAAGTGAAATATTTGACAGCTTTTACTTGTTTACATTACTAACAGCTCTTTTATTTTACACTAAGTCCTCATTTGTAATTTTTGCCCATTAATATTTTTGTGTCCCTTGCAAGTGACGTGATGATTCTATTAGATATTTAATGGTTTACTTAATGAAAGATGTTCTTTACACAAGTATGAAGATTAGGGAATACTTTGCATATGTTCAAATTCTAAGATTTAATCTGCATATGAATCAAAATTAAAGGGTGTAAATTGAAATTTATTCCAGAACATTTTTTTATTTGTTTTTTTGGTAATTTGCGAAGTGTGAGAATCATGTTAAAAGAAAAGTAGGATTTTCATATTTATGACTAAGCGGTTATCCATAATGTATTTTAGACATAATTATTTATAATTTTATAAATTTATTCTCATTTACAATATTAAAATAATATTTATATTTTTCTATAATTCATCATTTAAAAATTAATTTTTATTTAATATTTAAATAGAATCTATTATAAATATTTTTAAATAAATATTCTCAAACATAAATTTTTAAAAAAATTAGAAAAATATTCTACACTAGTTATTCAAACAAGCTATCATACACGTCAGGTACATTATTCCCACTTATACAAAGTGGATTTGGTTGATAATGACTCAAATGTTAGGTCATCCAATGGCATGGAATTTGATTCACGTGAAGAGGAATATTCATTTTACACCAAAACGGGGTTTTGGACTTTGGTGTATCTAAAATGGTTTTGTGTCATTCAAAAGTGAATGTAGAATTTATTGTTGGGATGACAATTGGATACATAAATTCATAATTTATTTAATTTATTCATATATAAATCTATCTAAGAATTTTGATATATTAAATTAGTTTTAGTTAATAGATAATTAATGGATCAATCAAAATATTTATTAGATCTAATATAATTATATATATAGTTTGAATAATAGAATGTATTAAGAAGAGTTTAAACACATTTAATTAAAGATTGATGGGTTAGATATTCATTTATTAAAATTAGTAAATTAATGGATAAATTTAATATCATCTATTAAAACAGTTTATCCATGAATTATATAGTTTTAATAATTTTTAATGCATTCTAAATGGATTATTAGTTTATTTTTTATTTATTAATTAATGATTTAATTCAAAGCCCGTCTAATGTATCCATTTGCTATCCCTAATTTATTGTAATGAAGTTTTTTTTTTTCGGTTACAAATGAGGCTTATTCGTGTGAGAAGGAGAAGAGTAAGTTAAAGTAAGATAAAGCAGACTCAGTGAGATTGGGGCTTTTTTGGTTCTTGATTTAAACTTCAAATCAAACAATTTCTAAAGAAACTTGATGCCACTTTAACTAAAGTTATTGAACGAGAAATTTACATGAATTATGGTTGAATTCTATAGGGTATTTTGAAATGAGGTTTGTATGGAATTACATTCTCTCACCTTAACTATCAATTGATATCACTTCCTTACACCATAATTGCAAACAAGCCAGCATTGCAGGGTTCACTCAGGACTAGTCAAAAGGTTAATGTGCACAGCTAGTCCGTAGAGGCATTGAGATTGCATGCCGTCCACTTACAAGGTATGACACTTGAGTTCTACGTATAAAGTATGAGACTATGATATGTGGGGTCTATATAACTTTGGATTGTCCCAGCAGCTTTTAAGGTGTTGTTTCCCCAAATTTTTTATCAATATTTTCTATGTCATATATATTTAAAGGTGTTCAAAATCGATCTAATCCAAACAAAACTAAAAAACTGATCAAAAAAAATCAAAAATCAATTAAAATTGGTTTTTCTTTGTTCGATCAGTTTGGTTCGGTTTTCGGTTTCAATTTTAAAAATTAAACTGAACCAAACCGAGTCAGAGGTAATAATATATATTATAAATTATTTTTTATATGTAATATTATACTTATATCTCTTAAAACTTAAATTATTTTTTATATGTTACAATGACATTATTATACATGACATATCATAAACTTATTTTATTTTAATTTTATTCTCACAATTTTAATATTTAAAATATAAGTTTGAGAATATTATCAAGTTAAATATAAAACTCCTTGAGAGTTTTTGGTAAAAACCGTTACTGTAGCATAAACTTAAATTAATCTTTAGTAATTTGTATCATATTAGTTATAAATATTGACTATTATTTGAGTTAAGAATTTTACTGAATACTGAGATTGATCCTAGTAATGCCCTATTTGGCCTAAATTAAAAAAAAAATATTTGGACAAAAGCCGATCAATTGAACCGAACTAAACCCATTCCAATTAGTTTGGTTCGCTCAGTTCTTCAATAGAAACCTAACCGATTGATTAATTTAGGAGGAGAACCAATTGGTTCAATTTGGTTAGAATTTCTCTCCAAAATCAAACCGAACCAATCCGTGAATACCCCTATATATATCCAATATTTTTGCAAACATTGTATTAATACTCTGCTGTATAGTGGGATACCTAAAAACAAAATTTTTCCTGCAATGAGCAAGCAATATAGGAGATACAAAAAATTGGTTGAATGGAAAAAGATGTAAGAAATTAAATTATCTTGATAAAGAGCGACATGGAAAACGTGGATACTAATAATATATATGCTTGAACACTTTATTCAGATGCAACAAGAGAATCTTATTTTCTTTATACAATGGAATTGGATGATGAACAAAGTTTAAGAAAAATATCATGCTGATACTAAAGGAAGGGGAGATTTCATGAATTTTGCAGATATTGTCTTATTTGTTACTACTTAGATCACAAACCAATATAAAGATGCCAATTGCTCCGTTTCTAGATTGTGAATAACTTTCAATCCACCTTATTTGGATGTGCATTACTTGTTGATGAAAGAGTATCAACTTTTTTTGGGCTGATGAATTCAATGCATGGCTTAAGGCAAGGGGCGGAGGTAAGCTCCGAATGCAATTTTGACTGACCAAGACAAAGTATGTCTTTAGATTACATTATATAAATTTAATTTCGAATCAACTTAATTTTGCAAACTTGATTTTGAACATAAGTGACTTTGAGTAAAGTGATTTATATTTAGTAAAAAATTACGTTTAATTCAAAAGAAAAAAAATAATTATTTTAGATCAAACGGATTTTTGAAATCAGAATTACATTTGAAAAATAATACAAACACCAAAATAAACAAGACAAAAAATGAATAAAAACTCGTTTGAGCTTCCAAAGGCTAGTTTGGTCCACCCAAACACACCCAAAGCTATGCACGAAAGTATTTGTTGCAAACCTTATTCTAAAATCTAAATGCACAGCATCGTCATTGTCTATGACAAATGTAAAGAAATTTTCTATAAAAGCTTGGCTATGTGATCAAGAAATATCCTAATTTAATGGAAAAGTTCAGCAAAATAAATTTACAAGTCATGGACTGATCAGGAACAATTTGAGATGCAATGGCTAGATAAATAGTTGAAAGATTTGAACTTGAACAAGATGTATGGTTTCGGTCTCTGTATGACATTTACGAGAGATACATTCTTTGGAGGAACGTCTACAACTCAATGATCTGAAAGCATAAACTTACTCCTTTGAAAAATTTGGAAACAAAAAGACCTCTTTGAAGGAGTTTGCGGGGAGTAAAAAAAAAAGTGGCTTTGCCAAATTGGCAAGAAGATGAAGCACGGATGAATTAATACATGGCACAAGGAACCAACATTTAGCATGTTTGTTTTTAGACTCTCTCCACCGCTAACTTATATTGAAAGAAACGAAGAGTTGAGTTACTTTTGATAAATGTTATTTTCAAATACCACAAACGTCAAAACACGGTGAAACAAATATAATCTAAACAGGCACGAAAAAAGTCCTTCGCCTTTTGAAAAACAAATTTCACTGATATAGGAACTATTCAGAAAGGCTCAAGGAGAGGTTTTCCTATCAAGCAATTGAAGGAGTCTTGGAAAAAATGCAGGAGCATGAATGACAGATCACTTAGGTATATATTCTGGACACATTGTAACCAATAGTCAAAAACCATGTTATAGCCTAGGAGTAGGTATGAGGTTTATGACTCACAAAAGAATTTTAATTTGTTCATTTTAGTCGTGTAATTTACTAGATATATCTAATGTTGTCTTTATAGTAAACATATATTTAAATTATTTTATTAAATTATGACTTATCATGTTACATTTTTTTTCTTTAGCACTAACATATATATATATATATATATATATATATATATATATATATATATGTGTGTGTGTGTGTGTGTGTGTGTGTGTGTGTATAAAATTAAAATGAACACGGAGTACAAATATAAAGACGAAATTCTTAATTACACATTAAATTTAATAAGAATTTTTTTTCCTTTCTAACAACAAAATAAGGAATGCTCTCAGATATAAAATAATCAATATTTAAAAATTAAATTAACTAAAATATTAATTACGTTTATTTTGTGTTTAACTATTTGTTGCATTTACTTATTTTATTTTAGTTTTTAAAGGCAATATTTTAGGCTGGTAAAAATAGAAAACAATGACGAGGGCAGTTATATGGGAGAGCGTTAGTGTCGTTAATTACTTGGCGCTGAAGACCTGCTCTGCTCCAAATCTCTCTCACACAAAACAAAAACAAAAACTGAAGCTTCCCTTCCCTTCTCCCTCGCTTGCTTATCAACACTTAACTCTCTCTTTTTTCTTTCTGCATTTCAATCAATCTCTTTCGTTTATTCTGTGTGACTCAATCTGCCATGGATGAAGAGTATGATGTAATCGTTCTGGGCACAGGGCTCAAGGAATGCATCCTCAGTGGCCTTCTCTCTGTTGATGGACTCAAAGTAATTCCTCTTCTCTCAATCTCTCTCGCTTTTTTTTTTTTTTTTAAATGTCATTCTAAAGTTAGATTGTGAAAGAGGTAAATTTAAGGTGAAATTATAGAAGTGTATGTTTGATTTTGATTAACTTTTAAGAAAAAAATATTTTTTTTAATTTTTTAATAAAATTTTAATTATAAATTATTTTAATTATAAAATAAATTAATTCAGACATACATTAAAATCACAAAAGAATGTATTGGAAAGAAGGATTGAGTAGTACCAATTGGGAAGAAGATGATAAACAATTGTTTACAGTGAGAAGACAAATGTTTAGAAGGATTAGTTCAATTCATAAGATTGATCTACCCATTTCAGTTAGAGTCTTCATTAGTAAGTGATATATAAGTATTATATGTAAATCCTCGCTAAAACTAGTAAAAAGAATGAGGTAACATGTGAGAGTAAATCAAATGGAAGATAATTTGATTAAAAAGGGCAGAAGATAAAAAATATACTTACAGGGAACAATTAAAAAAAAAATTACTCTAAATAAATTTATTGAAATTTTGATTTTTGATAGAATCCAACCAATAGCCCCATTTAATTCATGTTGCTGATTTCACCTAATTAATAGAATAAAGTCGAGTTGTTGTAGTCGACGTTATTTACTGAATCTCACCCTAAATCAATTTCATTGCTTCAGAATCAATTATGAATATATAGCGAAAAACATGCCAATTTTATTGGTACATAGCAATTGCGTTTTTTTTTACCCCCTCAAATGTGATTCTACGACTTGCAGAATCTGATCCAGAAAAGCCATTATTGGAGTTTCATTGATATAGGGGTAGGAAAGGTGAAAAACCAAAAAAAAAAAAAAATTAATTTTCCTTTTTTTGTTGTTTAGTAGTTAGTGCACAAAATGAAAAAAAAAAAAAATTCATCCCAATTTAGAGATGAAATTGCAATTCTATTTTCTCATTATTATAGCAAGTAAGCATATAATCATTTTCCTTATTGTTCAACCTTTCCATTTCCTTCCACCAATTTTCTTCCCTACCAAACACACCCTGACTAATATAGAAAACTGTAATTATTTTCCTTTTTCTTTTTCCTTTTATATTTAAGAAACCTTTATCACAAAAAATTTGAATTCTAGCACTTCCACCTAATTTGGATGCATATTAATCTCCGAAATCTTTCAAAAATTTAAAAATGTAGTTTGTGCTCAATAATTGGTCAATTAACTTCGATCTCCAAAGAAGTTTACAATGAGTTGGGAAAAATGATGCATCCTTTATCTGTTAAATATATATGAAGCAAAGATAATCGAGGGCCTATTTTGCATGAGGTAGGAGATAAATTCTTAGACAACAAAGGTGCAGCATTTATTTATGATAATATATTTGATTTTCAAGTTGCACACTTGACATAAATTGAGTTTAATTTTGATCTAATGCAAAGTTATTTTATAATATCATCTAATCATCTGTTATCACATTATTAAATGAGTTTGACTTTCAATGTAATTATTATCTTAGTCAAACTATTTTAATGATGTATAATATAAAACAAACAGACACAAAGTACTTTTGACTTCATATTTGATGAAAATGCATTTTACCCATTATTTGTCCTGTAAACCATATTGCTAAAACTAATACTAAATTGGACAGTTGTTTGTGCATTTCAAGATGTTCAGTGACATAGCATGCTGTATGCATATGTCAATTAGTTATCAAGGTTTCATTTGCCTGACTATACTCTTCCACAGTGTTGGGATGTTTTTTCATTAATGGAACGGAGCCGAATAAGTGGAGATGGATTGAAAAGGGAAGGGAAGAAATGGAATAAAAGCTACTTTCCCATGGTTTGAAAGATTAATAAGGATATGGAACGGAGCTCTATTATCTTTGTTTGAGAGTTAAATTATTAAGGAACTAAACGAAACTATTATAATTTTTAACTTTTTAAATAACCCTTTTAATTTATTAAAAAATAAATAAAGATACTTAATATGAGAGATAAAAACGTAAAAATACTTGCTTTTGACTTATAAAAAGTTTTAGTTCCTCCAATTCCACCTCAATTTTGGGGGAAAAGAAATTAGGCTTTTGAGGGGAAGAGAGGGGGAATTGATCCCCATTAGTTCCTTTTCCTTCCTATTTATTTTTAAACTTCCAAACAAGGGAACTTGTTCCCTTTCCCCTCATTCCCTCGTCTTTCCATTCGTTACCTGTCATCCAAACATAGTGTTAAGAGTTTAGTCTTGGTGACTGCTTCCTGTCCATGTGATCTTACTCCTTCTATTCCTATCCACTTGAATCAGGTGCTGCACATGGACAGAAATGACTACTATGGAGGAGCGTCTACATCTCTTAATCTTACACAGGTCACTCTCCTCTGATGCAGATTTGAAATAGAAGAAACATGGGAAATATCTTCTTTTCATTTCATGTTTAGTTTTCTTCACATGTTAAAACTCATTTTCTGCTATACAGCTATGGAAGAGATTTAGGGGAGAAGACAAGCAGCCAGAGCACTTGGGCTCGAGCAGGGAGTACAATGTTGATATGATACCTAAGGTAACTGGACTCATATGGCATGCCCTGTAGATCAACAGAAAGCTTATGTTAGTTCCTTCATTTGCTATTGAGGCATTTCTGTATGCTGTATCTCTACATGATTTGGATTCCTCACTTTTTTTAATTTACCTTCTACGTTTTAGTTGGACAACAAACCTGTGCTTATATGCTAATCTTTCTTGGCTCTTGCTCCTAAGTGTTAGGACATGTGAACCAAGTTCTGCTACTTTCTACTTGATCATGCAACACTTTTGTCACAACCTTTAACGTGGGGAAACAATTCAATTTGCTTCAAGTTCTGTTCCATGCATTAAATGCCTTTTATTTTTGCCTTGTATTTTTTTGCTTTTTCTTGGATTGTCCATCATGTGAACTGTACTTTCTGCGTGTATGGTTTCCATTTTTATTCATCTATGACTAAAACCAACTTTTGATCTGTTTTTGTAGTTTATGATGGCCAATGGAGCTTTGGTCCGTGTTCTCATCCACACAGATGTTACAAAGTATTTAAACTTTAAAGCTGTCGATGGAAGTTTTGTGTATAACAAGGGAAAGGTATGCATCTTATTCAGCACTTTCTTTTCTATTTTTCATAGTTAGTACTTTTCTATATTGCCAATTTATACATTTCACAAAGCCTCTTGCATGGTTAATAAAACCTTGTGACAAAATATCTTTATTTTTAGATTTACAAAGTTCCAGCAACAGATGTTGAAGCACTGAAATCACCTTTGATGGGACTGTTTGAGAAGCGCCGTGCTCGAAAGTTCTTCATCTATGTCCAAGATTATGAAGAAAATGATCCAAAATCTCAATGAAGGGCTAGATTTGAACCAAGTCACAGCAAGGCAGCTGATATCGTATATATCGAGCTCCTTTCTTTTCCTTTGAATCCAAAATATTCAGTGAATTATGAAAATCAATCTTATTTCCTTGATTTTGTGTCCTTTTATATCTGACTTCAGAAAAATTTTATTGTGCAAGAAATTTTTTAAAAGATGAAGTTCTGTCATCCAAATGAAATTTTGAGCATCAAGTCTGAGAATGTTTCGTTTCTTCATAAACTAACATGTTCACAGTTTAGGTTTCCTTCACTAGAGAACCACAATAGAACGATACAGGACAAACTAAAATGAAACATTATTATATCAAGATTAATTCAGATTTACAGCTATGTTGTATTCATTTCAGGTGAGTTTAGACATTAGTTTAGATTTTCCAGCAGTTGGCCTCACCAGTGGCCTAATGTTCCTGTAGTAAGCTGTATATGATATAAAGGAATTAGCACTAATTATTTAAATCCACTTTAATACTCTGATTGATTCTCCTTTTCAACATTTTTCATGGTTTCTCCAAATGTAGGAAATATGGGTTGGAAGATGATACAGTTGACTTCATTGGTCATGCCTTGGCACTTCATCTTGATGACAGTTACTTGGATGAGCCAGCAAAGGCCTTTGTAGAGAGAGTGAAGGTACTAACTGTACCAATTATCCTTATATACTTTTGCACAGTGATGATATGGAAGGACTAAATCAGCTAAAATTATAATCATGTACCACCTTCGCATATTACTTAGGCAAATACTCTTACCTAAAATGGGCTCAATGTCAATATGTGAAAAAGATGTAGAGGTATGTAGATTATGACAGCAGAAAATCAGTAATTTTTTTCTGCATTATGAATCTAGAAAAATAACATTTTACAGAAGTCCGCAAAGTATATATAAGTATTGTAACAGTATGATCTGAAATTCACATCCCTGAAGGACTAAAAAAATTCCTAGGAGTTACATGGCTTTTCTTTCTTAGTCTTTTTGTAAATTCATGAAAATTAATAGAATTGAGACCATAGGATGCAACAAGTCTTTTCTATGTCAAACACATTTTAGTTTCTTGGGATCATCACGATGGTGAATTGATACACTTTTTCTTGGTAACACGGAAGCATCCTAAAGACTGAAGTAAAGGAATTATTGATTTATACCCAAAGCTACATCTTTAATGCATCATTCTATGAGGACAACACCACTGATAAAGGGAAAACCAGATGACAGTTAAACAAAGACTTGTACTATCTGATAGAATTTATCATCAATAATGGTGATTTAGATATCAGTTTATATATGTCCTCATCCTTTGACTCAACAAATGAGTCAAGCACAAGTTTCTGGACCATATATAGTCATTTGGCATAAACTGATCTTTTTTCCCCTATGGTGATTTGAAGAATCTTATGCAGTAATCATTGTCATTGGATATTGAAATTACTAAACGATATCACCTTGATTCCTTAGGCTTCCTCTTCCTTTATGAGAATTTTTGGCTTATACCTTTCAGTTGATTACATTGATATAGTGCATACATAGAGTAACTTGGTAAACCTTACAAGCATGTAATTCTATTGTCTGTTTTGTACAGGTTTATGCAGAGTCCCTAGCACGTTTTCAAGGAGGTTCACCTTACATATATCCACTATATGGACTGGGAGAGTTGCCTCAGGTTCTCCATCTCTCTCTACCCTCTTAAATTTAGTGTACTTCAGGAACTAACGTCCATTCCTCTTATGCCCCCTAGGCATTTGCACGTTTGAGTGCAGTGTATGGTGGAACTTACATGCTCAACAAGGCAGAATGCAAGGTAAGTCTGTGATGACCATACTTCAATATTCAGGAAAATCACATGTACTACTCTAAGTTGTGGTAGGATGCTTGTATCTTGATGCTTGCCTACAGCGTAGAAGGAATGTCCTTCAGGTTCATTCTTTGAAAAATGAAAAAAGAAAAAAATCCATGAGGTCCTAGTTTTTTAATGTTGAAGTCAATCGCATACAGTAATTTTTTTTTTCTTCCTTACCCATCTTACTCTCTCCCAACACAAACAAGAGGCAGCATTCTTATGTACATTTATAGTTTTTAACCCATTAACTACCTGATTTCTAATACTTACAAATGAAAGCATAAAAATTGGCTTGCCATGTATTTTTCTTCAAGTGGCACTAAGTTCCTTTGGAGACTACTTGATCCAGGGATCGAGTCCCTCCCCATATCAATTCTTCGACCTCATTTGAAAAAAGAAAGAGTTCGTTTTGTCCTTCCTAGTTATTCTGTTCTCTTTGTTCCCTAATTTTTTATTCGTTTATTTTCTTGCTTACCAATTCTCGATAAACAAAAGAATCAAGTAGGTATTCATAGGTACTATCTGTGTTCCTTGCTGTATATTTCTCCTCACATTTGAACTTCTGGTACACAGGTAGAGTTTGACGATAATGGGAAAGCCATCGGTGTGACCTCTGAAGGAGAAACAGCCAAATGCAAGAAAGTTGTGTGTGATCCATCATATCTCCCTGATAAGGTATCCTCAGTTAGATTTCTAAAGGGTACACGGACTGTGAGCTACATTCTCTAAGTGTTTATTTAGTGATTGGAAATGTCAGTTTGCATGACCAAACCCAAAAATAATATAAATCCTCAATAGTGTGTCGGTGTCTAAATTTGAATTGCAGCACAACACATGCATGCTTCAGTGTGATATTCATCTGACACTACTTAATTGATCCAACAGGTTCGGAAGGTTGGAAAAGTTGCACGTGCAATATGTATTATGAGCCATCCTATTCCAGACACCAATGATTCTCACTCAGCACAAGTCATTCTGCCGCAGAAGCAACTTGGCCGTAAATCTGATATGTAAGTTATTGGGAAAACTAGATCCCCTTTTCACATACTTTGTATAAATACTTGTTAAGAAATAACATGGCACGCAAGATTTAACGTGGTTCAGCCAGCATGTCTACATCCATAATAGGAAGAGCAATTCCACTATCAAAATATCAAAACAAGATTACAAGATAATGACCTTGGGTACTCTTAATCTCCTCTATCCACACAACCTCTCACGATCTGTTGTCTTTCATTCCTCTTCTCATTTCCATTACCCAAACAATTTCCTAGTACAAGAATTTATAACCCACAACCACTCCACACTTATGAAATAAGGACTGTACTATTAGTTTCCTATAAAAAATAAGCACCTAATACCAATACAACTTACAATAGAAAACTAAAATATACTTATTAACATAGGAATTTAGGTCAAATACAACAATCTCCACCTTGATCTATATTCGTTGTCAACAAACCATCTTCAAACTAGAAATTTAGGTGTAACCCAACATAACTTTGATTGATCTACTGCAGTGATTTCATATTTTACTGAATACAAGTGAAAAAGAACAGCCCAAATGGAAAAGCAAAGAGTTTCCTGTCCTTATCACCTATAAATGCTACTCATGAAGAACTACTGATTAACTATGCATTATATTATCCATTAATTAGGTTCCTTCTTCCTTCAGTTGTTAGTTATGAGTCATAACTAACAAGTAAAAGGCAATTATATTCCCACCTATAATTGTCAATTATAAAATTAAATAAGGGTAAAAGAATAGACTTTTATTTGTTAATATTCCCACTTCCAACTTCAAAGGTTTTGTTTCCTGATTCCCCTTGTTATTGCAGGTATCTCTTTTGCTGCTCTTATGCTCACAATGTAGCAGCCAAAGGAAAATATATTGCTTTTGTTACAAACAGAAGCAGAGACTGACGACGCTGAGGTGGAATTGAAGCCTGGTATTGACCTTCTAGGACCTGTAGATGAGATATTCTATGACACATATGAGAGATTTGAGCCGTCGAATGATCATGAAGTTGATAGTTGTTTCATCTCTAAAGTAAGTGGAATCTCTCATAAGCATAGTTTCTTTTTCTGTTTTTGTTTGTGACAGTACTTGAATGGGTTAAGTGAAGTAATCAACATCTCATTTGATGGAAGTTTCACAATTAAGAAACCTAAAGTTAGCTATTATTTTAAAATATTTAGAGCATGTTTTTTGTCTCTGGTTTTCTTCATGATGAATTTTTTTTGTCTTTCTTCATGATGGACATGGAAACTTGTCATACTTATTCAGCCTATATAATGGAATCTCTTTCCTTATTCTTCTTATATTAGAAAATCAGTTGTACTAACCTGAAATTAAATTCCTTGCAGAGCTATGATGCTACCACACACTTTGAAACCACAGTAAAAGATGTGATTGAGATGTACAGTAAGATCACTGGAAAGGTAATTATTTCCTTTTATTTTTTTTAGTTAATAACTTAATATACTAATGAAATTACGTATTTCTCCCAATTACAACAAAAATTACAGAGTTTGAGGACATTGAGATATCAGAAAGAACCATTACAATAAGCAAGACAAAAGAAGTAGGGGAACAATTAACAGAACTATTTCTACACTTCCAAATTTTACATTCTTTTGGTAAAAGATATCTTTTATTTAGAAAAAACATGTTGTGCAATGTAGGACTGGTTTTCTGTTTTACTCCTTCTTGTTGGTATTATTATCAAATTTTCAACAAATAAAGCATCTTTTTTGAATCAAGAATGGTACCTGCAGTTGGTAGATGTGGCAAAGAAATAAGCATATCTCTATTTGGTCCAAGCAAAATTTAGACCTAAATTTGTTTCCTCATAATTAGGAAATGCTATAGCATTTCTATTTCTACTTTTGAGGATATGATACAGATTATTTACCATCTGATCGTGGAACCACGGATTTGCACACAGGAATAACATTTCTGCTCCAATTATAATGTTACATAACAAAACTTTAGATCAAAGGGGAAAAAATATAATGTAGCATCAGAAATCTGGATTTTTTTCCTCTTGATTATAATCTCTTTTTTGTTCTTTGTTTCAGGCCCTTGATCTTTCTGTGGACCTGAGTGCTGCAAGTGCTGCAGCTGAAGAATGAGATTGTTTGAATATATAGACAAATTCCCAACCAAGTATTAGAAAGAAGGCTTCATTTTCTTTATTTCATCTGTTTGTTCTTTAGATATTCTAATGGAAAGAGAAAAAAACACATATTTGTACGTTTTGCTCATTGGCCATTTTGTGCCCCAAATATGATTGCATTCTTTAACTCATCTAAGCTGTTTATTAGTCAAGATGATTGTTTTGATAATTTTCCTTTCATCTGAAAATTCCATTTTCCAGTATATTAAATATGTCTGTGATATACAGTAAGATTATACTAAATATGTGATTCCGATGTACAGTAATATTTGCCTTGAATAAGATAACCCAACTCACCATGCAAGAAGACACTGGTGTAACAAAATTTATCTAGTGACGTTAGAGGCATCACCACAAAAGCTCAACCATCCAAAGGGAAAAGCCAATTTCTAGTAATGTAAATAATTAAAGTGAATTACAGTACTTATAATCATTTAATTAAAAAATCAACGGCTTAAGATTTGATAAAATACAAACATACGAATAACAAAGTATGAATTTATTAAAATTCTCACTCTTGATTTCTCATAAATGGTTATTTACTTGCATTTTACTATCTAAAGTGTATCCTTCATTTTAGATGATCCAAATCACTGTAAGTAAATAGAACAATACTATATATATTACTTTTTGTATTCACAACCGTGCATCACTGTATACTCAGCTCCATAGTTCGTATAAAGTTCAGATAGCTCCACGAAGGAGGGGTTATGTACATGTGTACAAGCAAATGCTGGAGTTATGCATGTAACAGTTCTTCCCTCAAAGAAGCACGTACCCCGGTGCACTGTGTGCAGACACATCCATTAAGCAATCATCATGTAAACTATTCATATATTACAATTACATGTACACCATATCTATAGAACAAAGGCAGCAATAGAAGAGAAATAAACTTATGCATTAGCAAAGTTTTATGAAAAAATAAGATATCATATTAGGTTCATATATGATACAACAATTAATTGAAAGGACAAAGGAAGAGCGGCAGGTTTTGGGGTTCCTTAGCTGCCTAATTTAAAAGCATCCACAAAGAGGCCCAAACATATGCCGGCTTTCCAGTAGTTCATCATCATGACAAAAGACTGCAACCTCCCAGTCCTCACAGTAGGTGGTTTTCTATACATTAGCATACCAATCCCCTCAATTGCAGCCACCACAACACCAGCAACCAGAACATCCCAATCACCTGTTTGCCCAAGGATTGTAGCTAGTGCATTTGCTGTGTAGAAACCCAAAAGTAGCAGGAATATCTTCGTAGGGAAGTTCTTTCTAGTTGAGTTCAGCTTTTCTAGTAATTGTCTGCCACCTGCAGTCAGTATCCTACCCAGTCGAGTACCGCCAAAACCGGAACTAGCATCATTGAAGCTTTGTTGCTCACCATTACCAGACACTCCACCTGTATTCAAGGCAAAAGCTATTTTCGACCCAGCTTTTCTTCCCAGGAAACTGAACCAAGGTATTGAAAAACAATTGGTATTGCATGGATATAGAAATAACCATTTTATTCCCCTAGTAGCAAGATTAGAAACATCCAAAACCAGCAAATTGAAACAATCCATCAATTAGATTAGTGAGGTACTTGTTTCTAGCGACCATTATTATGCAACAGAGAAGTATTCTATGGGAAAGAAGGGAATGAGAAAAATCCGCGCATTAGCTTGGAAGAGAAAAAAAATATTACACTGTAGTGGGAACTGGGAAGGATGCATGATATCCATTTTTTAGATCTCAAGAAATTTTCTAGCAAACACTTCCAAAGGATTATATGATGCCAACAAATAAAAAATAACAAAAAAGTCATCATGATGCTGGGCTAAGGGAAAACAGAAAATGTTGGAATAAGTTCAAAGTTTACCAGCTCTGGGACAATGGTGCAGACTTCATGCCAACTTTTAGAGATAGTCCACAAAAACTCGGCTCACAGCAACAGCTGTGGATTCTAGAAGTTGCAAGGATTACACATGATTTTTCAGGGCTTTCATTCTCTGTAATTGATAATCCCCGCTGCAGAATCATAGATCTCAATTCACAAGCCATGTACTATAAACTCAGAAATTTGTACACGTAATCAGATTTGTGGATAGTAGTTCTGAGGCTCCTAATCTGCATAAGTTCAAAGCCTAAAAAGTTTTATGTAGGGCTTCAGATGATGCATCATTCATTAAACTACAAATTAAACGACAGTTAAAACTTCAAACTAGAATATATTGGATCAGTTTCACTGCATAATATTAAGTGGCATGTAATTGGAAGTCAGACCTATTAAATTTCACTGATGGTGGTTATCAATTGCACATCAAGATATTTTCATGTATTTAGATGAGCTTGTTAAAACAGCTTATCTGATATAATGAGCTGATTTAGCTTGGTTTTCTAAGATCAAATGCAGATTATGGAGATAAGCCAAAACCAGCTAATACATAAGCAGTTTCGGATAAGCTGTTGTAAAGCACTAAAGCTATTAAAACTTGCATACTTGCTTTTTTGAAACACATTGCCATATAAGCACTTTTTTTAAACTGCTTATCCAAACGAGGAAGTGAATGCTTCATAAACAGTCTGGAAGCATTCAGCAATTGGACAAATAAATTAGAAAAGAAAAGAAACGAAAATCCTCTAGCTTCTAAAAGCCAGTTGGGTAAAAAGCGTTGAATACAAAGGAACATACAGTTATCACAAAAAAAAAAAAAATCTTGCAGAGATGTAAATGGATTTTTGCATATCAATATATCATGTCTCCGAAGGTTAACTAAATGGGTCAAATTCTAATTGAGAATGAGACAGTAACCCATCCACAACTTTTAATTCCATTATTGTAAGACAAATATTGGTGAAAAGAGACAACCCCACTTCAAGATAGAAGTTAAAAGGCATATCTTTGGAGTTGGTTCAACTCAAAAGTTCAGACTTCAGAGATTGTGCCCTGTAGATAGGCATCGAAAAACTGAGATAGAGAGCGTAACCTTGAAGAGAAGAAGGTGACGGTGAGTGAAGAGGACAACCCAGCAGCTCAGGGTCGGGTCGCCTGTGACCGGTAACCGGAAGCAGAGAGTGTGATTGGGGAAGAGCTCCTAGGCGAACGAAGAGGAGGAGCCGAAGAGTCCACACATAAAACACAAACATTTGTATTTAGCGAAAACCTTTTGTTTTTCCTTTTAAAGGAAAATCATTTTTGGGTAAAATAAAGGAAAATTTTAGAAGCTGAATAAATCGTTTCACTGTGGAGACATGACACACGTCAATTAAAATAGTTTAATTTTTCATCCAATTATTATTATTTTTTTTTAGAAGATGAGATGTAATTTTGAAATAGTTTAATTTTTCATCCAATTATTTTTTTTTGGAAAGATGAGATGTAATTTTGAAAGCTAATTGCTTTTTACCTTTTTATTCCTGAGAAGTATAAAATTGAGATATAAAAGCTCATAAAAAAATAAGATGTAAAAATATCATGCTTGTAATATTTTAACAATAATAATATTATTTATATATTATTTTTATTATACTTTTTTAATATTATTTTTTTAGCTAATAAATAAGATAAACACATGTTTTAATATTTTTTTTTATTTTTTTCTCAAACAAAAAGATATAAAAAACTAATATAAACAAATAGTGTGTAATTAATATTTTTTCTTTTAACAAATCATTCAAGTTTGCTAAAAAAAAAAGCACACATATTATTGTATAGGATTCAGCTTTTTTGAAGAGTTTACTTTAAAATATAAAATAAAAATTATTAATTATTAATAAAAAAAATTAACAGTTAAAATTATAATAAAAAATATATATGTATATATATATAAAATAAATTATAAAAATATAAAATTATAAAATTTATTTTTTTTAATTTTTTTATTTAATTATTAATATTTTCACTTTATTTTTTAAAATAAATTTTTTATTTAAAAGAAGCAAAATCGATTTATATATATTTGGTGAAAACATACTTGTAATATTTTAATAAATCGTCACATTAAGTTTGTTTTAAAAAAATCACAAAATATTATTGATATATATTTGGTGCATTCCTCATCCACCTTCAAGGATATTTAACGACCATCGTCCATTTCGACGGAGAGAGAGAGGGGAGGGAGAGATGGGGGACGTGGAGAAGGTGAAGGAGGAGGCGCTGCAGATGATGGGAGTGTTTCAAGTGCTCCCAAGGCTCGTCGTTTTCGATCTCGATTACACTCTCTGGCCTTTCTACTGGTACTAGTTACCACCCACTTTTCCTTTTCTCTTCACTCTTGTACTATATCTGCAGATTCTAACTAGCGTGTTTAGTTTGTCGTTTGAAAAGTCTCAAAATATAATTTAGACAAAAACTTATCTTTTGTAAGTTTCGCTTAAACCATGATTTGAAAGTTTTAAAAACCAAACCAAACACACACTAGCTATTGAGCATCGGGTCAATGTTTGTTGCCCAGGTGTGTTACTGAATCATACTCTTTCTTCCTTCTTTCCATGTCGTTCTGTTCATTGCTTTCATCCTCTCATTGCGTTGGGAAAAAGGACATTCGACTACTGAATTTTGTAAATAAGAGATAAATAGCATTAGGAATTTGTTGAAAGTAGTTTTTCACAACACATTAGAGACTCTAGAACATTTTTGTTGGAAAATTGGCTATGTAATTTGATTCAGACTATTCAGGAAATCTGTTTAGGAAACTTGGAGACCAAGAGGAGCTCTCTAGGTTGACAGAGAAGAGGTTTTTGGGTTTTGAGATAGTGTGTACAAGGACTTTGAATCTTTCTTGCTCATAGTGAAGTCGTTTTACTGTCTGGAGTCAATGTAGATATGGGACTTGCCAAATCAGTGTTTTGTGCTCATCTCATCATCCCTTTATTTCTTTTTCTTGATTTTTTTATGCTGTATTTTATTTATTGAATTCATGAATTGTAAGTGTGTTTGAGGTTCCTATTCCACTACAACTCTAGTTTTTTTCTCAACGATTTTTGCAGCTGAAATACTTATACACTCCCCCTCCTTCACTCATTTATGGTTATGGATCTATGTGTGTCCCTCTAATGTCATAAATGGAATCCCAAATTGGTTGTAATCAGATTTTTGTGTTGAGCTAATTTAATTCTTCTTTGTGATCGTTCAGGAAATATTTTACAATTGGACAAACAAAACAGATCATTTTCAAAGACTTCATTCAAGGGCTGGGGTCCCCTCCGGCCCTATGCTCTTTTTTGACGATGATAACAAGAACATCCAAGCGGTAATAAAGCGTCTGTCATTTTTTTCAATGAAGTTTCTTAGATTTTCTTGTCAAAGTTAGCTACAACATAACTGAGTCCTATAATTGGATCCTATAGAACTGTGTCAATTTGCTCTTCTTTGCGTGGAAGAAGGAAGGATTACCATAGATATGTGACATGATTTATAGTGGCAACCACAGGTCTCAAAAATGGGAGTGACGAGCATTTTGGTTAGAGATGGGGTAAATCTTGGAGCATTAAGAAAAGGCCTTACAAAATTTTCTCGAAACTGGAATGCATCAGAGAACAAGCAGAAATGGCGTAAAAAATAATCTCAGAAAGCAGCTACTTCCATCGATGATGCATGAAGTTGAATATGCAATTGAAATTTTTGTATGATTATTTTATTCAGAACCACATTAATTGATTAATTCAAATATGTCGCATCAATTACTCCCAAAAGAAAAAAGAAACAATACTTGAAGCATTTTTAATATGAAAGTAATTAGGTCTCTAACTTAGTTGAATGATAGTCTCAAAATCCTAAATCACAAAGAAATGGCTCACAATGTACTCTTTTTGTTAGAGGCGTCTCCACAATCTTTGGATGTGAGACTAATTCTTACTCGAAATAAAGTTTGTCCTATTGGAGTTCTAACATGCTTATCACTAACTGTATTGGGATTAGTTTATTTTATGGCAAACAGTTTATAATTAAAAAAAAATTGAAAGAGCTTTAAAAAAAAAAAACCGATTGCTCCTAGAAATTAATCTCTCCCAAACATACTATAAGTCACACGTATATAGATACTTACAATGTAATCCAAAAAGTTAGATTTTTCAACAATGATTTATAAAATTTAATGTTCAATTAAAATTCAGAAAGGATTTTATTTGTTATCACATTATTATTATTATGATTATTATTATTTCGATCGGAACTACTGAGCTACATAACATGTTATGTCTATATGCATTATGTGAAATAATAATTAATCAACTTTAATAAGTGCTGACATAAACCGTTAAATGTAATGCACGCCATACACGGCTTTTTTATATTAAAAACACTTTTTTTTAATTTATTTGTTAGTTTATGTTGATTTTAGATTATGCATCGATTTATGTTTTTTCATTGGTAAAGATAGAAAGTCACTCTAATATCGGGCGACTTTCCATCACCAATTAGTATTTTTCGAAGAGGACAATTTCCGAACGGAGATAAAAAAAAAAAAATAGCAGTGGAGAAGTCGTTCCATCCCAATATGGGAAGTCATCCTGGCGTGCGACAACTTCCCACCTAAAATAAAAAATATAATGCAGCGCATGGGAATTTATTTCCTTGAATTCAATGCTCTGCTTGTGCTACTACTTTTTCGAAACTCCCTTCACACATAGAGGGAATATATTTGAAATTCACATACTCATCACTCACTCTCTGCTAAGTAGCGCTCACACACCAAAGATTCTCTCTCAAATTCACACTAGCACTCATCACCTTCACACACTTAGGCACGGCAGAACATATAAGAACAATAGGAAATATATTACCTATTAATTACTCTCCCACACGGTCACACTTAGCACTAGCACTATAAAACCCCTCCTTTTATGCACTTTCACACACACAATGAACACTTAAAAAAAAAAGAAAGGAAACATCATCTATCCACACGTATTGTTCCTAAACTTTCAAATTTTTATTTAGTGATTTAAATTTCGATTTTGTTTATTCAATATGTTTTAAGTTTCCTTCCTTCTTTTGTATTATCTAGTACAAATGAATTCAACTTCATTACTTTAATTGTAAGATTAACATATATCTTCAATTATCATTTACAAAGTAAGTAGATTTTATAATTTTAATTTTAAGTTTATTAATTATTTTTATGATATTATACTAATCAATTTAACTATTATGGACAAGATTTATGTGTCTTATGCTATAGGCGGATTAAATTTGAGGGACTACATCCATATATTACAGATAACATGAAATTAGTTAGATTTTATCATCTAAGTCAAATCTAGCGATTTTTACTTTGACCCGTCTTTAATTAGTGTTTTGATTGAGTGATGGAGACCTAAAACACATACATTTCATCTTTCATGCGATGAATATACGGTGACTTTGGAGAATGTTTCGCTTCAACTCAATCTTCTAGTGGATGGCGCAATTACTGGTGCAGCCTATTTAAATTGGGAGGAAGAATGTCAAAATTTATTAGGTGTAGTACCTTTCAAAAACATGATGAAAGGATAAGCAGTGAAGATAACATGATTGCAATCTACCTTTCAAAATCTGTTAGAAAATGCCAGTCCCCATGAAATTGAATGTTTTACTAGAGTCTACATTTTACGAATGATTGGAGGAATGTTAATGTCGAATAAATCTAGCAATCAAGTTCATTTATTATTTCTCTCATTACTCTTTTATTTTTCAAAGGTTACACATTATATTTAGGGATATGCATGCTTGGCATGGTTATATCGAGAAATGTGCCGCTCGACACACTTAGATACACAAGATATAGGTGGATGCTTAATACTTTTAGAATCGTAGGCATGGTATCAAATGTCATGTATTGCACCATGGGTAAACTCTGCTATGTCATATCCTCTTGCACATAGGTTAAAAATCTTTACTTAGCATTTTATAGTTAGCTGATTTACTTTGATATTAACATTATCTTTTATACATTGCGGTTCATGTTGGTATCTCGATATATGACATAGAATCATTTAGATTGCATCTCGACTGAATGAGATATGATAAGGTAAATGCTCCATTGGTTTAGATGCAATTTAAATGATTTTATGTCATGTATCGAGGTACCAACATGAACCTTAAGAGTACCTGCCCCATGTGTTGCAATGTAAAAAAGATAATGTTAATATCAAAGTAAATGTATCATGTCAATTATAAAATGCTTAATAAAGATTTTTAACATGCACACAAGAGGATATGATAGCATAAAGTTAACTAATGGTGCTATAAATGGTATTCAATACTATGCCCATGATTGTAAAAATACTAAGCATCCAGCTATATCTTGTGCATCTAGGTGTGTAGCGTGTCACATTTCTCGATATAGTCACGCCAAGCATACATAAAATTAGTGAACAAGGAGAGAAATACTAAATGAACCTAACTGCTAAATTTATCGGGCATTGACATTCCTCCAATCATTCGTAAAATATAAGCTTTAGTAAAATATTCAATTTCATGGGGACCGGCATTTTTCAGAAGATTTTGAAAGACAGATTGCAATCATGTTATCTTCACTGTCGATCCTTTTATCATGTTTTTGGGAAGTACCACACCAAATAAAATCTAACACTCTTCCTCTTAATTTAAATGGGCGGTACCAATAATTGCTACGTCATCCACTGGAAAACCGAGTTGAGGCAAAACATACTCCAAAGTCACCATGTATTCATCACATAGAAGATGAAAAGTGTGTGTTTCAAGTCTCTATTGCTTAACCAAAGCACTAATTAAAGATAGATTAAGCAAAAATTATTGGATTTGACTAACAAGATAAAATCTAGCTAATTTCAAGTTTTTTATAACATATGGACGTGGTTCCTCAAATTTAATTCGCCTACAACATAGGACATATGAATCCTGTTCGTAATAGTTAAATTGAGTACTGTAACATAATAAAAATAATTAATAAACTTAATATTAAAATTATAAAATCTACTTACATTGTAAATGATAACTAAAGATATATGTTAGTCTTGCAATTAAGTAATGAATTTGAATGTATTTGTATCAGAGATTGCAAAAGAAGGAAGAAAACTTTAAAATAAATTGTATAAACAAAACCGAAATTTAAATCACCTAATAAAAATTTGAAAGCTTGAGAACAATATGTGTGAACAGGTGAGGATTTTTTTTTTAAGTGTTTGTTGTGTGTGTGAAAGTGCAGAAGAGGAGGGTTTTTATAGTTAGTGCTAAGTGTGTGACTGTGGGGATGGGGCTTGGGCCGTGTGTGGGAGAGTAATTAATAGGGAAAATATTTCATTTTGTTTTTATGTCTTCTGCCATGTCTAATTGTGTGGGGTAATGAGTGTGTGTGAGAATTTGAGAGAGAAGCTCTGGCGTGTGAACTTGAGTTAGCAGAGAATAAGTGATAAATGTGTGAATTTCATATATATTCCCTGTGCGTGTGAGGGAATCTCTGGGAAAAGAGCAGCGCACACAGCACTAAATTCGAGAAAATAAATTTTCATATATATATATATATATATATATATATATATATATATATCCACCTGTGTTTTCTTTTTTTAAAAAAAATTAATTAAGAAGTCATCCTACGTTGAGGCGACTTCTCAATTGTTATTTCGCTGAATGCGTTTTGCTTATAAAGAAAAAAAAAAAAAAAACCTAAGGGTGCGATGGAAGGTCCGTCGCAGTAACGTTACTTCCTATCCTTTTTGGGGCCAAGTTCCGCCAGACAGACTTCCACACTGCTTTTATATTTTTCGTAAACTTGGGATTCAAATTTCAATAAGGAAAAGAGAAAACACCTACTTTTTATCAAAAAGGTGACTATGATACTAAAAGCCTGACGACGAGACTTCCACAGCTTTTATTAAGATATGTAAGTTAATATAGAAAATGTAAATCATAAATGTTTATCTTTCGCTTTAAACATTTTTATTTTCTTTACTGGATAATAATCCCAAATTCCGATGATAAAAAGTTTAAAATTTCGTTGATTAAATATGTGTTTAAATTAATTTTATTATATGATCACAACAGTTTATAATTAAAATTTTATTAAAAAAATTTTTGAAAAAAATAATTTTTTTTAAATAACTATTCCCCGACATGCTCTAATATGTATTTGCAAAATATCTTCGCGCAATAATCACACCATCAAATTACTCTTAAAGTTATTTTCCAAATAACTTCAGAAGTCAAGAGTTTATCTAACGCCAGTTATTATTAGATTCAAAATTCAGAACGAGAGTTGAAACACAATTTTATATATTACTTTTACATATTTACACAGAATAGGCCAATTGCCCACCTTCAAGAACGTACTTCAATTGTTACAAACAATGACCAAACAATTCTGTAAGCAACAACACTAACATAAACACAACAATACAAACATAAACAGAGATTCGTAGGTTTGCTAATGGAGGTATCTTCTCTATGGATTGAGACAATTTCAGCACTACTTATTTCAAAAGTTTCAAACCCTTTCTGCAAGAAGCAGTTGTTCAAGTTCCTCTCTGCGCCGTTCCAACTCCTGGAAGTGTCCATAAAAGCAAGTAAATACATCAAAACATGTCTTGTAAAAACTATCTTAATTAAATGGAAAAAAAAAAGTTACCCAGAGAAATAAAACCGTCTGAATCTTATCAGTTATTAAGATTGAAAACTAAGTCCATGCAATTGATCCTTGTGCCCAATCTCCACCAATGATGATGGTCTTGAAAGGGACAACCACCCACAAACAAGGAAAGTACTATTGCAATCTGACTAAAATGATCTAACAGCAAAGATGCAAGGCTCCCATACAGAGTTTATTTGAACAACTAGTAGGTATAGTCCTGTACACACTATTTTCAAATGCAGCATAATCATATGGTCAACCGTTCACAGCCTTTCAGAAGTAAAAAATGCCAAGAGTCAATTCAAATTGTGATCTTATGCATCCATCTTCAATTTCCAGGATTGATACGGAGCAGAAGAAAATCTTAGATCTCTCTAGCACATCAGCATGGTTTTTTCCCCATCACGCAAACCATATATATGAAGATCAACCCACTCAAAACCCTTGATTACTTTACTTTTCTATTTATTTAAGTAAACAGAAATTAACCCTTGATTTGAAATCATACAATTTGAGACCAGGAATCATGGGCTACAGTCAGGTGGTAAGTATGTAGTGAACTTCAGGTGGATTTCAATTCAAATCTTGTAATAAAAATAATTTGCAGACACAGGCTTGAGAAGAATGTTCAGCAATTAAGCTTCCCACACTACATACAGGCTTTTGGTGCTGTTACAATACAATAAAGATGTTTGACAGTTTGAGATGTGTATACATAGATACCACTAACCCCCCCCCCCTCTCTCTCTCTCTCTCTCTCTCTCTCTCTCCTTTTTACCAAGGGCCAAATCATGTCTAAGAATAAATCATAACAACTAGCAGCTTACCTCCAGATCCTTGGCTGCTTGCTCTCTGGTGATCTCCTGCTTCTGGCGAGAACGTTTTAGAAAACCAATGCATAGGATTCCCTTCAAATGGTAATACAATGAAAGCAAAAAGAAAGAAGAAATTATTAGAAGATTAACAGAGGGGAATTATAGAAAAAAGGTAAAGACTGAGAATAATCTAATAGAAAATAATTTGAACTCTGTCCAAAAGGTGTATCAAACATGGACAGTGAGAACAGAAACAAAATACCAAATCTGTTGGGTAATAGAACACTGTAAGCAAGTTCAAATATTTTAGAATGAAAACTAGTTAAAAAAAGTTGCCAAGAAATGTAATTGTTTAAGTTATACATTTTACAATATTTGACCTCAATCTAATAAGACCAGGGGAGAAGGGTAGTATGCCCATGCCCCCCCAAATTTTTCTTAAAAAAATTTTTCTATACGTAATTTTTGTTTGAAAAAATATAAATTTTTTAACTTGGCCCCAAACAAAGTGTTGTTTCCATTTGGCCCTCTCAACGAAAATCCTCTAGCTCCGCCCCTGGATGAGACAAACATTGACAACCCAATATTTTGCCAAGTCCACAGAGAAAGCATAAATTACAAAATGAATATAACTGCGCACAATATAAATATAAACATCAAAATCGTTTTGTATTATCTATAAATTATACTTCTTTTTTTAGGAACATCTAAGAAGCAGTTTTGCATAAATATAGAAGCAAAGTAATATAGACATTCTTTGACTAAATAGCTTGCACTCTTCAATAATCTTACTGAAACAACATAAACTAAGCCGCAGGCAAGAAGCATATAGCTCGCTATGTTCTGAAGAAGAACAAGGTCCTTTCGCTCCCCACTATAGTCAGGGAAAGCCCTTGTCATTACTGCAACACTGCAGAAATAAAACAAGCATTTAGAAACCAAACTACAATGTTTATGCATCATGATGTAAACAAAAATAGCTTCCAATTCTGTGCTAAATCGCTTAGTTACTCTCACAACATTTCCTGGCATTCTATATAGTAGTACCCAATTAATAATTATTAATTTAGTTAATATAGCTAAATAAATACTAGATTATCAGCATTTGTTTGTGGCCACTGCTACCAGTACAAAATGTAATTAAACTGACATTATCCCAGTTTGAACTTACCAACTGAACATGTATTATCAACTAAGAACTTCTACAAGTTGATAACTTAAAATATAGTTGTTTGAGGTGTCAGTGACTAGGCCATAATCAAGGTAACCTCAGCTAAAGTAGAAATTACTGAGAGGAGTAAGCAACATAATTCTCACTAAAGCGAACAGAACACATACAAGATCTGCAGCATACCCCTGCCTGCCCAATACTCCAAAACCTGTAAAGGGTTGACTGAAAGATTCGATCAGGTTGTGGGAATAGCAATATTAACAGTAACAACAACAAAGAGTAATCCAAAAACAATCCACAAACCATTTCAATTATCACCATGAATCAAATTCCTCACCAAGCAAGCAAACAAATTAAATTATAGCATCCGGGATCAGTTACTCAAGAAAACGAACCTTCCAGAACTTGATGATGAAACCCCATTCCGTCTCGGCCACAACCACAAAACACGCTATCAGAACCGCGTAACACCGAAATATGCCATCGAAAACCTGAAAATTCACTCCCACCGGACAGCAACAAACAGTAAATATTACATGAAGAACATGAGCGCGACACCCGTTACCGCAAAGATACAAGATTTGCAGAGAGATAGCGAAAAGGGGCATACGTCGGATCCATGTTTGAAGGAGCGCACAGTAGAGAGGATATTGACGACGATGCAAAGAATGGCAGCCACGCAGGTCAAGAAGCTGAAGCACCTACACACTACCAGGAAAGGGTCTGGTCCGGTTCTGAGTCTGGTGGTGCTCGAAGAAACTGTGGGCACGTTCTGTTCCTCGCCGTTTCTGGGCATTTTCTCGAGCTTTCTGAGAAGGAAGAAAATCTGAAAATTTGGAGAAATTCCAGGTTGAGGTTGGGAAACTCTTCTCTTCTTCGAATAATTCTGTGACTGTGTGTGGGCTCGAAACGTTTCTCGGATTTTCCATCCACGAAGGAATTCCGATTCTTTGGACGTTTTCTTCTTGGAAGCGGGTAGCGGGATTCCTCACCAGCCATTGGCCAATGCCATTCGGGGGGCAGGCACTGGACGCTAAACGGGGAAAGCGACACGTGGCTGTTGCAACATTGGGTCTTACCGCCACGTGCCAGTGAGATCGTTATGAGGCGGCTAGCTATTGTTGTTTCCTCTCTACGGTTAGACGGTTACAGTCAATAATGTAACACTAGCTTTGATTTTTTATATGAAATGGTTGCATGTGTGATTATGGCATAGAAAAGTATTATTATAAAAATGAGTTTAAATTTTTTTGGATGCAAAAAATGAGTTTAAATTTAATTTATTATCAGTATATAAAATTTTTTATTATCATTATGTATTGTTAAATTATTAAAAAAATTTAATTAAAATAATAATTATATAAAAAAAATAAAAAATATAATAATGTATGATTGAATGATAATATAAAAAATTTTATATTAATAATAAATTAAAATTAAATTTTATAAAAATTATATTATTTTTGCATAACTTTAATTTAATAAACAGGGTTATTTTGAGTCATGTTATAGTTTATTCAAATAAATTAGTTGAATAAATTGTAATTCAAACATATTGGGTTGTGTTTACATTATCAATATATTTTGTCTTGTTTGGATTAGGCAATTCGGTGTTAAATTATGACATTGACATGACGACACAAATCTAATTCCTTGTCGTAAATTGTTACATATAGTTTGGAAAGTGCCAATGTACTACATTAATTTCCTTGTATACCTTTGTTCAATTGCTTATATTTTGTTCCTTTTTTTTTAAAAAAAAGAGGTCAAAATATTTGATAAGGAGATGTGGTAATAGGCTAAATTGCAAGTAAATCGATTTTGATGGAATTTATTTTAAAATCCTATGATGATCTCTAATTGATAAGTATTCAACAATTATAAGAACTTACTTGTAAGTAACTTATTTACCTTTTAATTTTTTATATAAAAATTAAAAAATCAAATTACTATTATTTATTGTTAAATAAAATATTAAAAATAGGGCCTATATTAGGATCCTCCTATACTGCTAACTACAGTTATTTGGAGATATAAGACTCTGAGTATTTTTGCCATGAATCTTTCCTACTTGTAATCATTGTTTGTCACTTTGTCACTCTTGATATATATATATATATATAGGCATTTGGGTAAATATTAGTTCTTATTCTATATATAATTGAAAATTATTTATTAACTGCATTTTAATTTTTTAAGAAATTAAATATTTCTACTTTTTTATTTAAAATTTTTTATTAAATGTTAAGAAAATTATTTAAGAAGATATAATATTAATCTATTTTTTATTATGTAGTACTAGTAACTACATTTTTTTTTTGGTTACTTAGTACTTACTTTCTTTCTGAGACTATTGAGAATGACATTTAGCTCCCCTATTTGGATTTCTTGCATCATAATTCATAGGCAAAGATTCTCATTGGCGAAGCATTTGTGAGTTTTGAGGGAAAAAAATGGGATGAGAAACAACGCTCGTTGATATAATGCTGGTAAGATCTCCATAAGCTCATTTTTTTTAAGTTTTCGTTGATTAGAAAATTGAACATCTCTTGAATTTTTTTAATTAGTGATTGTAGTAGCTTATTTTATTTTTTAGAAAAGCTGATAATTAAAATATATCAGATAAAACTTTTGGTTGAAAGATATATTTTATTATAAAATAATTAAAACCAAACATGCATATTTTTTGGTGTTGGGTGTAAATTTATGATATACATAAAATTTAATTTTCAATCACTTGTGAAAGTTTTTATATTATTATTTAATTATTTAATAGATTATCGTTGAAAGAATTTGAGTATGAAACAATTAATTGAGAAGTCAAGTTTTTTTATTAATGTATTGATAAATATTGAATAATTATATAAAATAATTACATTGACAATGGATCATATATATATATATATATATATATATATATATATATATATATATATATATATATTAAGAATTAAGTTTAAATTTGATTTATTATTAATATAAAAATTTTTACACTATCATTTAATTATGTGTTAATATATCATTGTAATAATTAATGAATATGGTTGAAAAAGTTATTAATTCAATAATGAATATAATTTTTAACAATAGTATCTAATATATAGATTTAATTTTGACTTATTGTTAATATAAAAATATTTTATAAAATAATTTAATTATGTGTTGATACATTATTAAAAAAAATTAATTATGACAATAAATATTTTAAAAGTTAAAATTTTAAAATAATGTGTACACATAATTAGATGATAATTTTAAAAAAAATTTATGTAAGTAATAAATTAAAATTAAACTCATTTACATAAAATTTATATTAATATTTTCTTTTTCTAGTCTTTTATTTACTTATATGACTGTATTATTGGCGATCCAATTCAAATAACACAATCGCTAGTTGCTTCTTTTGTTTATTTATGGGATGGGATGCGTGCTTCTTTTGTTTATGATTGACTATGGATTAACAAATAACAATGCAACACGCCAGAACAAAGAAACTGTGTGTGTGTGTGTGTGTGTGTGTGTGAATGAAAACAAACATGTATTCATAAGTACATGTCATGACAGCGAAGAAAAGTATTCCAGTGCCACTCTCAAGTCTCACCCATCTTCGCTGATTGAGTTTGAAGAAGGAAAGTGCCGAGATGCAGAACACCCACGACGAAGAAGTGAAGGATGAATTCATGGCCTCTGCAGATGGTGCTATTTGTGGCTACGATTCGCTTCACCGTCTTCTCAAGGATAATCTCAAGCCCCATCACTTCAAGGTAGGTTCTTTCCTTGTCGGGTTCGGCGTTTTCTGTTTCTGTATCGAACTGCTGGGAATTCTATGGACTGATACTTATGCTCCCTTGAATTTTGCCTCTGCTTGACGAAAGACAGGCTCTAGAGTCAAGCCCCTTTCGGCTTGAGCTGACTGATGCTATATTCATGTTAGCGATTAGTTTGAATTGGACTTTTTAATTGATTATGGGTTTGTGGGCTTGTGGGTTTTACATTGCTTTTGGATCCATTCATGTTCTACTTGCCATGTTGGTAGAACTTCAAGGGATCTGATCATAGTTGAGTGGAATTATGAACCCCTATGAGCTGAAGTTTTGTTTATAAGTTCTGTTCTGCCTATTCCTATCTTATGGTATTTCATGTAAACAATTTGATTTTGTTCTTTAAAAGGGTATCAATTATATGGAGAGGAAGGGGAAAAAGTTTGCTATCCTTATTGAGTATTTGTGTGTTATTCTAGGAGAAAGAGATTACTTCTATGTGACATAGACATTGTGATCTTGTTTATTAGTTTGAAGTGATCCTTTGACTTTTGATTTGTTTGGCTACCTAATTTTCCAACAAGTATATATTAAAAAGGTTGGTCAAAGTTTTAAACTCCCAGGGAACACAGAGTATACGGAAACTGTTTTTCCTGATCCTAATTGTCACTTGTTTCCATAGCCGCTGTAAGAAGAAGTTAAACTTTTATCAAGTTTTTAAATAATTGATTGGAGATTTTCCATCTATAAATAAATCAAGCACATTTCTTTTTAGCTATGCATTTATAGTTGCTTGTATAATTCCAGCATCAATTGAACAATTGGGTGATTTTTATCTTTCTTTGAAAATTTAACTTCCTGGATATTTATGTAATTGCTTTTGAAAATTATTCAAGCTACACAGAAAATGGTTCATATATCTTCCTTTTTAAATTAGTTTAAAAACATCACTGCTTGCATCAATCATGTAGACAGATTGGCCTCTTTTCTGATGGCTTACTGTACTGGTACTATGTTGCAGGAAGTCAGCCGTTTGCTTATTGGGCTTAATTGTGGAAAGGAACTTGAAACAATTGCTCTTCCAGAATCTGCTGCAGCTCTCTCTGCAGAACATGATTTTGACCTCCAAGTATGAATACCACCTGTTTTTTCCTATATGATTCAGTTTTAACATCACAAGATGAAAGGAATATTGGATTAATTTGCTTGTGCACAATTTCCTCAGAATGATATTGTGCCTCTTAGTTGATTTTTTAACTTTATGCATAATAGTATAGGGTGGATTTCCCTGTATTTATGACATATAAAATCTAAACTATATGTTTCTGAAACAGATGAAATACAATGTCAAGATATCTTGAGATTGTCTCTCGGATGCTTTTTAAGTCATGGACTTGTGTTTTCCTCAGTGTCTTCTAAAATATTTGATATATCTGTGTCAAATGAGACTGCAATTTGCATTTAGGAATTTTTGACACATGCTTCTAAGGCATGCACATGCAAGAAAATAAATTAGTTTCTCAGATTTTTTTAATTATTATTATGAACGTTAAACATTTTACGAAGTCATACTACATTTTACAAAGTGAATTTCACCCTTCTTATGCTTGACTTGCGAAATAAGACAAATGTTTCCAGCAATGTTCAAAAGGAAGTGAAATCACTTGGCTTAAGCAAGATGAGTTGTTTTTATTTATACTCATGCAAAGTCCAAACCCTAGGGCTTGGGGGGTGCTTGATTGGAATGAAAATGGAAGGAATGAAAATAAGAATGTATTCAGGCATACATTATACCAAAATGCACCGTCAATTTTCATTGCTCCCATTTTCACTCTCAGCGAGCACACTCTGAATTATGAATATGGGGTCAAGTAACCTTTCTTTACTTGTCTGGCTGTTGTGTGTTGATAATCATTGTTGAAAATGCAATCCACTAGCTCTTATTGGTCTAGTGAGATGGTTTTAGTTTAGTCCACCAATTAACCGCAGCTTCTTTCTTCAGTATAGAAACTATCAGTTATTTCTGCTATATATCTGTTTGATCTGATGATTTAAAATTGATTTCTTTCAGGCTTTCTGCTTTCATGCTGACAAAGAACTATCAAGAGAACCTCGAGTAATCAGGGTTGGTTTGATTCAGAACTCTATTGCCCTTCCAACAACTGCTCACTTTTTGGACCAAAAGAGGGCACTCTTTAAGAAACTGAAGCCAATCATTGATGCTGCTGGTTCTTCAGGAGTCAACATATTATGCTTGCAAGTAAGTTGCATGAGTATGAGCATTTACCAATTGACTTCTTACCATTATCTGAAAATCTTGAGTGAACTTATGTAATTTCATTGCAGGAGGCATGGATGATGCCATTTGCTTTCTGTACACGAGAGAAGAGGTGGTGTGAATTTGCAGAACCTGTTGATGGGGAATCAACAGAATTTTTGCAAAGTTTTGCACTGAAATATAACATGGTCATTATAAGTCCAGTTCTTGAGAGGGATGTTAACCATGGAGAGGTTATTTGGAACACTGTCATTGTAATTGGAAATCATGGCAATATAATTGGAAAGCACCGGAAGGTAATTGCGTAAAGCTTTCTGCTTCTAACTTTAATGCGAAAGCTTCTCTTTCAGCTATCTCATAAACACATAACATTTGGCAGAACCATATACCAAGAGTTGGGGACTTCAATGAGAGCACATATTATATGGAAGGAAATACTGGCCACCCTGTATTTGAAACAGCATATGGAAAGATTGCCATTAATATATGTTATGGTAGGCACCATCCATTGAATTGGTTAGCCTTTGGCTTGAATGGTGCGGAGATTGTTTTCAACCCTTCTGCCACTGTTGGTGAACTCAGTGAACCAATGTGGCCAATAGAGGTCAGTTGCTTTATATTTGTGGCAGACATGCTAAACTCTTTTCAACTAATTCTTGTTTCTGGTGCTTAGATTGAATCTGGCACTTTCTTGATGGGTTATAACTATGATTTGATGCTACTGCATGTAGGTATTAACATGAAATTAGTTCATAAATAATAAGAGAATTGACATAATTCATTTATCCTCCTGATTAACCTGTACTGACTCAGTTTTGAAGCAACAGCCATATTTTGTGCTTGTAGAACATCTTCATAGTATATGGCTTAAAAGTGTTATTGTTTTTCAGGCACGTAACGCTGCAATAGCAAATAGTTATTTTGTTGCTTCAATCAATCGTGTTGGGACTGAGACATTCCCCAATCCATTTACTTCTGGTGATGGAAAGCCAGCACATGCAGATTTTGGGCACTTTTATGGATCCAGTCATATTTCAGCACCAGATGCTTCCTGCACACCATCTCTTTCTCGTAACAGGGATGGCTTATTAATCACAGACATGGATCTTAACTTGTGTAGGCAGGTGAAAGACAAGTGGGGTTTCAGAATGACTGCGCGGTATGAGCTGTATGCAGAGACACTCGCTCACTATCTGAAACCAGACTTTGAGCCCCAAGTCATCAGTGACCCCTTGTTGCGTAAGAGGTCCTTGTAGCCCATTCTAGAAAGTGTTATATGTGTTCACTGCTTTTAGTTCAGACTGTGGTCTGTGGAGGGTTGGCCAACAGAAACAACTTTGAATAAAGTTTCTATAGTACAGATTGAGATATAAAACTTAGCTGTATAAGAAAGAATGTCAAAAACAAAAAAAGGAGGACTGGAAAAAGGAAAAAAAAATCAGTTCTGTTCAAGGATTCTATTGCTGAAGCATTTCTTTGTCTAATAAAATTCGAAATGATTTCCTTCTATAATGTCTCAGTCTTCTATTAACAAGATCTATAATATCTACTTGTTGAGAAGTCATTTGAAAAGAAGGGCAAGAAGTAACTTTGAACCAATGACAAACGTAGGACAAACGGAGCCACATCTTTTGTTTCCTCGTTTTTATTTGCACCTGGCACCTTATATTCTTTGGACGTGAGATTAATTTTTAATATAGTATTGGCTTGATTTTGGTTACAAAGTGTTTCAAGTAAGTTTCAAACTCCTTGTCTACATAGAACACAGTTTTTACCCTTTCCTATTTCTCGTGCAAAATTCTTTTTTTTTTTGTCCTTTATCCAGCATCCTAATATCTTTTAAGTGCGAGATTAATTTTGTTTAGAGTATTAAAATTATTTTTCTCATTAATGTATCTCTACAATAAGTTTGAATTTTAACATTACACAAGCTCTTCAATTGCTTAATACAAACTTATTTATCATTTAGCTGCAACATGTTGATTTTTGTACAAAATTCTTTCCCATAATAGAATTGGTTCAAACGTTTCTTTCATTTTTATTGTTAGCCTGTATTCATCTGATCCCAAAAAAAACAAAAAAGCCACTGTTGGTCAAAATCAGAATGGATACAAATATCTTCATCCTTTTAATATATTTAATTTGTCATTTGCTGTAGTATAAAAAAAAAATAACAACATCAGCAGCAACATCAAATTAGAGATTCAAACTCACAAAGTAGTAGATCTTTCACCCAAGGACCAAGGTGATTTGTTCCTCACGCTAAGACTACGATACCCGTCAGCAATATTCTATTAGACAAGTTATGTATAGTTACACGCCAAAATATATTTTAATCTTGACTTTTTTATGGTGTATATTTGTTTAAACTGTGTATTAGTAAATTTCTTACACCATTCAATAATTTTTTTTAAATTTTTTTTAAAAATTATGTAACCTTGACTGCTACTTACAAGTGCAAAATTCTGTAACTTCTCTATGTACAAATTAGGGTTAAGTTTAGTTTATTCCATGTGATTTAAAGCAATATCACTTTTTAACATTTTTGTTTTAACTTTATCACCTTATACTTCTGTGATTAGTTTTGTTAGCACTTTATTTTTGTAATTTTATTACCAATATATTTGAGAGTTCTTTATATCTTTTTTATCATATTAATTAAGAAAATGTTTATTTATGTTATAATTTGATAAACTAGTAAGTTTAAATATAAAGATATGTCTAATTTGCATAATTGATATTTTCTTTTGCTTAACAAAGATTATTTACTATCACAACACTAAATTTTCAAATAATTTCTACTTTAGACAATTTGAAGTTATTATATGAGCTCATAAGAAGTTAAAAAATTTAAAAAATCTTAATTAAATTAGTTAAAATTAATAAATTTTTAATCCAAGTTAATGAAATAAAACCTCATAAGAGTAAACGTACCTAATTACAAGATAGTAAAGTAATAAAGTCAAAATTACAAAGTAGCAAAATAATTTTATTACACCTTGTAAATTATGTTTAATTTTTCTTATAAGACATTAAAAGATATGTACTTTTATAAATGCACTATTAATACATATTGTTTTTCATGTATACGCATTTAGAAAGGTGATATATTGATAGATCATTTACAACAGTCGTTACAAAAGTTATTAGTTTTGTATGTTTTGATATTATTTTTATTTTTCTTTCAAAGTACGTAGCTTTGAGTATTACTTGTAAGTATAAAACAATTATCTCTTATATTTAAAAATTGTAAGTATTTTTTATAAAATAAAAAATACTTACTGTTCATAAAAAATTTAAGAAAAAATTAAAAATGTTAATCCAATATATATGCTCCTGAAGGTCTCATACAATTGTACATAATTGCATAAATAATTACACTTAAATTGAATTGATGAATAATTTGATATTTTTTTTATATAAAAGAGGTCTGCAATTTAATATAAGGAAAACAAAATAAATTAAAGATAAAGTAACCTCAATATAATTTGAACTTAAAATTAAGTAATCTTTAAAAGAACGTACTATCACTTAAATAAAAGCTCTTGGCTAATTTAATATTTTTTTTATCAATATCATATCCAACTTCAAGTGCACTTTAGCACAATGTTGTTTTTTAGAATTATCAATTTCTAATTTTCTATCCATGGATATGACAACCCAACTTATCAAATTAACTTGCAAAATTGCAAATTTTAGTGCCACCTGTTAATTAACAGGTTTACCATTTTACCCTACATTCACCAAACCCTAAACACGAACCGTGAAAAATCACCCAAATCATCCCAAAAATTTTACAGTCAACTTCACAGTCATGTTTTTCACTCGAATAATTTTATATATTTTTTATTAATCTTTTTAATAATAATTTTTAATTAAATAAAATAAGTATTAATATTTTTTATATTCTTAATATATTTATTAAAATATTTACAATATATTTAACATATTTTAAAAATTAATTAATTTTTTAATTAAAAAATATTTTTTAAAAATATTTTTTAATTTATTATATTTTTAATTAATTAATTAATTTAATTAGTGTTAATATAATATAAATAAAATTAGTAAAATATAAATAAGAATTAATATTTTATTTTTTGTATTACATTAAATATATTAATTATTTCTTTTTTATATTAATTTAATATTATTATTTAATTTTTTTATTTTTTTCTTACCTTAAATCTTATAATTAACAATAATTAATACGTTAATTTTTATTTAATATTTAATATTTTAAGAAGATATATTATTGCTTTGCCCATTTATATAAATTTTTTTCTTCTATTACCAAATAGGAAATAGCATATTCCCAGTGGTGGCTACTGAGACTTACACCTCTCTCTCTTGCTCTGCCACACCTTCCTTCTTCCTCAAAGGCTCAAACCAAAGCACCAATCCTTCTCTGGTTTTCTCTCTTTCTCTCTCACTCACACATCCATGGCTTCCATAGCTGCTCCCACACCTCCCAAACTCAACTTCCCAAACCCAAGATTCTCCATCCCTTTCCCTCTGAGAAGACCCTCTTACCCTTCCCCAACTTCACTTCCATTCCCTTCCCACTCTCACTCCCTCTCCGCTGATGCTGCCGCCCTCTGCCGCTGCCGTAACCCCGCCTCCGATTCCTCCTCCCCCTCCGACGACTCCGCCAACCGGAGATGGGATTCGCTGCTGCACGACGTCATCAGGAATGCCATCAAGCGCTTCGATTCGTACGTGAATTCGCTGAGGAATGAGGCGCGGGGCGCAAGGAACGCTGCCGGCGCGGCCAAGCGGGATGCGGCGAAGGCGCAGAATGATGAGCCGGAGGCTGAAGAATGGGATTGGGATCGGTGGCGCAAGCATTTCCCGGAGGTCGATGAGCAGGAGCGTCTCGTCTCGATTCTCAAGGTGCGTTGGAAACGTTTCCTTGTGGTCTTAGATATCTCTTGGGGTTCTTTGTTTGAACGTATAAATTTATGCATATTGTGTGTTTATCTGCTTATATCTTGTATTTGACTGCCGGGTTTTTTATGCAAATGAATTGTAATTTGTGAGAGTGATACATATCGTGAATCAATGTTAATGTGTTTCTTGATTCTTAAAAGAAGAGGTAATTTTGATTTTGGTGTGCCAGGAAAAAAATTGCATTAAAAATCTTTTATTGAAAGATTTAATTTCCTTTTCTCAAGTCATTCTTGCAATAACAACTGCGTTATAGTAGTCTGAGGAATGGTCATGTGTTGAATCAGGAAATATACATTCATGAGAGAAAAACAGAGCTGGCTAGACAAACCAGCAGAAAATCCAACAACTACAGTACCAGCATTACACAACTCTATAACCCAAACACCGACCAGCCTAAGGAGCAGCCTCCCCTACATGAACCAAACTCGCCATAGGATACTCTCCAGTCTCCACAATATGCCATCTTTTACACGTGTCTATTTACACTGTTCCATTTGAATAGGCATTCCGTTCATCTTTTTCTCCAAAGCCTTTGATACCATTTCAAACACAGATTGAATAAGTCGAGCACTCTCAGCAAAGGATAGTATCCCCCCTCCCGGCCGCCCCCCCCCCCCACCCAAAAAAAAAAAGAAGCAATTTTTCTTGGTAATGTGCTCCTAAGTAATGTGCTCTTGGTAATGGCCTACCTTAAAATCAATCAGGTTGAGCAATGCTGTCTATTAACAGTCATGTTTGTTAGCAATTTACTTTGGTTTGCTGAAGACTGTAGGTTAACAATTTGCCTATGAATGACCAATTAACACAGGCTAACATCTTTTAAAATATGCAAGTCTTTAAATTAGGTTGTTATTTGCTCTTTGTTGTTGTGGTTTGTATAATTTACAGAGTAAAACCTTATTTTCATCCCTCACATAGACCTCATTTATCAATTTTGTCCCTCAAGGATTAACTTTTCCAGTTTAATCCCTCAAACTTTAAGTCACCAACAAATCTTGTCCCTCCATGCATAAAATTAAGGGGAAACCAAATGAATGGAGGGACAAGCCTTGTTGGTAACTTGAAGTTTGAGGGGTAAAGTTGATAAAGATAATCTATGACTTTGAGGAAGAAATTGATAAAGGAGGTATGTGTGAGAGACGAAAAATGGATATTACTCTTAATTATATAACTGCCCCTCTCTCTGGAATTTCATAGTACTATCTTAATATTTTTCTACTTTGAAAAATGAAAGGTTTTATGTGAGATGTCCTGGTAGGAATTTGATTAAGATGTAGTTTTGTTCAAAGCCTAAGAATATATGCTTAAAATTGTTGGCTTGTTCATGAATACTAAAGCATTTTATTTATCATGGTGAGTTTTACTACATGACATAGTCCTAAAGGAGTTTTTGCTGAAATTTAATGGCAAGTGCTTATTGTTGAATGAAGAGACCTATTATTAACGCTATTAAACTTCATTTGTTTGTTCCAAGGGAATTCTTGTGCCACAGTTATGTAGGATTTCTTTGAAGTCATCGGCTGACCTTTTGGCTTAGTGATGTTTAATTGCTGACATGATTTTGTGCTCAACAGAGTCAGTTAGGTCATGCTGTGTATTTGGAGGATTATGAAGATGCTGCTAGGCTAAAGGTGGCATTTGCAGCAGCAGCTACCAATGACAGTGTTGGAAGAGTGATGTCTCATCTCAATGTAGGAATTTTGACTTCCATGATGCTTTTTAGACAAACAAAAACATTTTCTACTTGCCTCCAATATTTATGGTTTCTTTTTCAGAATCCTATGTACATTTTAAAATTATATATTTTTTCTAATCTTTCAGAGAGCCATAGAGGAAGAGCGGTACAGTGACGCAGCTTTTTTAAGAGATAAAGCGGGTGCTGGACTTGTGAGTTCACATAGAATTTGTTTAATGACAACTTGCATGAATATGCTTAGATTGCTGTTACTTAGGTTGAAAAATTGTTTGTGCCATCAAGACAAGACTTCCCTTGCTGCTATGTTTGTCCTTAGAGTTGTTGTAGTCTAAATTTATTCTTACTGCTTGCAATCAGCTGTGGAATCCAATGGCAATATAGCAAATAAAAATCAATTTATGAGCATGTTTGGTTTGCTTATTATGGTGTTCTTAGATTTTAGGATGTATTTCTATTATTACTTCTTCGGTTCCAAAATAGTTATGGCTCTAATTCATTTGCATATAAATTGGTGGATAATTTTATGCACAGTTACATATGCATTGGCTCTGGCAGGTGGGTTGGTGGGCTGGTATTTCAAAAGACATTAATGATCCACATGGTCTAATTATTCGCATAACTCCAGAGCATGGAAGATATGTGGCAAGGAGTTATAGTCCTAGGTAATTTCTATATCTCGATGATAACAAGTGTGTTAGGAAATTTTCCTCTTTCATGAAAGGAAAAGCTTACTTTTGGTAAAGAAGATTCTCCACCACTTTACCACTGTATCATTGAGGAATGAATTATGTGAATCTGTTAATCTTAGGTTACCATACTGCTAAGGAAACTTATTGTAACACTTTTGTTGATACAGTTTCAGTAAGTGATTTCTGCTTCTCCGTACAGCATAAGGTTGATAAGATAATGGGCTTAGCTTATGTGCTTATATACACTTGTAACCCTGTTTCCTGTGTATCTAAATACAGATACAGGGATTGTCATTCCTAATTAGTTATATTAGTGCCTCCAACCTTATATTCAAGACGGTGTGAAATTGCGTTTGCTAACAGCTCCCTAGTGAGATTAAGGTGTGGAAGTCAAGCTGCTATGCATATTTTGTCTAATCCATTGTTTCGCCAGAGGACAAAACATATTGAAGTTGATTGTCATTTTGTTAGGGAGAATATTGAGAATTATTTCTACTTCTTATGCTTAAACAAGTGAATAACTAGCAGATATGTTTACAGATAACGGGGGTTAGGACTGATTTCATATGTAACAAGCTGGGTATGATTAATATCTGCACTCCAGCTTGAGTGGGAGTATTGAGATAATGGCCTGAGCTTATGTACATATACACTTGTGACCCTGTTTCCTGTGTATATACATTCAGATACAGGGAGGGAGCCTAATCATTTCGGTTAACTTTTCATCACACACACTCTCTCTCTCTATATATATGTCTATGTCTCTGTTTTCACAGGTTAATATTATAATGACTTGAAATGAAACATCTTTCTCTACCACCTTGTTTCTACAGCACTATCTGCATGATAGCAACAGAATAATTAGGGAAGAGGCTGATCTTGATGTACATAATTGGTATGTGCATAACTGAGAAAATAAACAGTCGAAGAGATTGTTAGGGAGCAATATGATGATTTTTCTATCGGAGATTGTTAGGGAGTAATATGATGATTAGTCTATCCTTTCTGTTTAGTAGTGGGGCAAATTTATAGTCTAGTTTGTCTGTTGTTGCCAACCTTGATTGACTTGTAGAAATTTAACTGGTCATATTTTAAAGTTCTATGAGGATCTGTACCTTTGACCAATTTGATGAGGTAGCTGTCTATGGTCATGCTTCCCTCGGCACCTTTAATTGCCTGGTCATATTGGTGAATTCCTGAGTCAAGATGAGAAACTTATCTATTATTGAATGAAGTAATTAACCAGGAAACTAAAATTTCCTAAATAATAGAGAAATAATTATTATTCTGGGTAAACTAAGTGCTGAATTTTGTGAATCTCATAGAGCAGAGGTTTAATACCGAGATTGTCATTAGACAAAGCTGTGTACATTTGTTCTCTATATTAAATTTACTGACATTTTCAGTGCCATCTGTTTTTCTTGTATGGATATATCTTATGGAGTTAATTTATTATTTGGATGGTCTTGGAAACAACTATCACTTTTTGATGCGTTTCAAGGCATTTCTGTACATAATAACTTGAGATATTGTAGGCAGTCCTGCTACCTTGTGTGGTTTCTGGTGTTGACCCTTTTGCCATTATTTTCTAGGCAACTTGCAACATCTGCTGCTGGTGTTCCTCTATTTGAAATTTTTCTTACAGTGAATAAGAAAGGTGAATTCAAGTCACAGGTATCTCTTCTTGACTGACACCTTAATTTTCTTTTATTTTTTCTGGAAACATTGCAACATAAACAACAAGCATTCATCTCTAAAATTTGAGCTCAATTACATGTTTTCATAAACAAAACTAGTAGTAATAGCACTGAAGATGGATTATCTTTCCCGATTCAAAAGTTTACTGGCTGAATATAATTAACAGTATGCTAAGGAGTAAGGATGATCTTCTATTGAAAAAAAATCCAAATTTTATCACATGCATTTGATCCATGCTATGCATATACTTCTGAATTACCAATAGAAAGAAGTTATGATGTAGAACCAAGAACCAACAAGAACCAAGAATCATCGGGATTCAAACAAAAACTCACAATAATCTCTTTAATTAATCAATATGCAAAGGTTAAATAACACAAGGCACCTAAAGGGGGTATTTATAACCCAAGGGTGGTCAAAACCCTAATCAAATAATTAATCTTAAATTAAATAACTTATGAAGAATAAGGTAAAATCCTTAAATTACCAAAAATAAAAATGTTATAATGATCTCTAAAAATAACTTAAAATATGTCTCACTCATTCTGTTTAGTAGAATAAAAAAGAAAGCAAGCACAATTGTAACTTGAAATAAAGGTCAGAGACTCAAGTTATATGGCTTCATGTAACTCCTAGTGATAGTTACTATTTATGTGTAAATTGGCATGCATTAACTAAATAGGTAAAAATGAGTTGTTGATAATTCAGGGATATATATATATATATATATATATATATATATATTGTAAAAACACTTATTAACTTCATCCAGAATAGAGAAAATTTCCAATTATTTTTTATTAAATAAACTTTCTTTTATGTTTTGAAGATTTTCCTTTGATATTGCCTAGTGAATACTTAATACTGGTGAAGATGTAGACTAACTTATACTTCTAGGTAGGGCCTTGGCGTGTTCATGGTCGAGCCTAATTTGGTTTGAGGCTCAACTTCGAACCAAACCAAACCATACTTCATGGTTCGCAAACTTTATAAATCAAACCAAGCCATGAATCCTTAAGGAACCACCCAATCCAAACCACCGTGCTCTGTTTGGTTTGGTTTTAAACCACACTTTGTTGCTGTTTCAGGTCTTGCTTGTAACTTATCAATTTTCAATTTCCTACATTTAAAATGTATTGTCCAATAGTGATGGCAAAGTAAAGTAACGATGATTCATAACTCAGTCTCAAACTATTATGTTATCCAATAGTAATAGTATGTTAATTGTTAAAATAACCACAAATTTAATGGTATAGTCCAACAGTAGAAAAGCAAAGAAACACAGTTTGGTTCTTTTACAGTTTGGTTGTTTTTAACCTGATTACCTGGTTTGGTTCGGTTTGGTTTTTGGAACAAACATTCTGATACCTCATGCTTCTGCAGTCTTGCAATCCTTTTGTCTGGTTTTCTTGAAATTATGTGTTTATGCTTAGTAATTTTTTGTTTTTATTTTTTTGGTTTTTAATTCTGATATATTAATATTACATAAAAGTGTAGTCTAATATTCCATAGTATTGTGTTATTTATCTAGACATAGACATATATGTTACTTATGACGTAGACTCATAGGCAATGTATTCATTTGTGTGCTAGAAAAAGGGAGTTATTTTGTTCATGCTTTCTTAAAGGGATCATGTTTGCTTGTATACATGCCAACTTATACTGGTATTATGTATACCTCTAAACTAGCATTCTTATCATAATCTTCTAGTAGATTCCTGCTTGTTTTTCCCTTTATGATCTAAATTAGAACACGGTGACCTTTGATCTTAGGGTTTTCTTATAATTTTCAGGCTGTGTACTTAAAGCGAAGAGGGGCCTTCCATAGTCCCCCAACAACCTCCTCTAAAGCAGTGGATGCTGCTGAGAGATTGAGTTCAGTGGAGTCAACTGAAGACAGAAGTGAGCTATTTGTTGTGAGTACTGAAGATCCGGAAAGTGGTGATGATAGGAATGATGGCTCTGATCCAGCTGAGGGAATGCCTGGATTTCAGAATCTCTTGAAAGATATGATTCCTGGTGTAAAGGTGAAGGTTTTCAAGGTGACAACTCCAGGGAAGGTAGACAAGGATCTAATATCTAAGGTCATTGAGCAGATAATTGAGGAAGAAGAGGATGAAGTTGAGGATGGAGATGATGATGAAGATGAAGAGAAGGACAATGATACAGAAAGTCTGGAACTGGAAGACATTAAGTCTGAAACTGACCGAGAGGGAGATGATGACATTGAAATAAATGCTGGTATGGAAACTTTTGAACGTGAAGAACAGAATGAAATTGCAGTCAAAGTTGTCATTGGTGGTCTTGTTCAGAAACTTTCCAGCAATTTGTCCACTAGAGATTTGCTTCGAGTTCCTGCTAAGCTGGAGATGAAAGGACGTGGTTCATTTTCTTTTACCGTAGAAAAAGAAGTCAATCAGCAGGATGGTCATGGCAAAGGAAAATCTTCATCAGATACATCAACTAAGATTCAAGGTCGACGCAGGGTTGATCATGTTATGTTTGACCTTGCTAAATTCATTGGCAGGGGAAAGATACCCTCAAAGGTAGGTCCAAGTTTTCATTTTACATGATGTTATTTTGAGTCAAATAAGTTGCATAGACTATAATGCTTTGCTCCAATCTTTTAGGTGCTGAAAGATGTGGGGGAATTAATAAATCTCACTCTTAGCCAGGCTCAGAACCATCAACCATTATCTGGATCAACAATTTTCAATCGCATTGAAATACCAGCTTCTCCAGATCCTTTAAACGGTGATTTTCTAGATAACTTGCAAATTGATTATTTTGAGGTGCTGAATATTGGCTGCTCATAGTAGGACATTTGTTTTTAATCTGTACCTTATACTGAGTAGCAAAATTTTCATTTTCATCAGGCCTATACATTGGTGCACATGGGCTTTACTCCTCCGAAGTCATTCAACTGAGACGTAAATTTGGCCATTGGCAAGAGGATGGTGGGGCTAAGGAGCCTTCAGATCTTGAGTTCTATGAGTATGTAGAAGCCTTGAAACTAACTGGGGATCCTTATGTACCAGCTGGCCAGGTAATATATTGTAAATTTTGTTTGATAGACTTAAAAATTTCCAATATTTTTGTCTTATGTAGTAGTTAAATGGCCTGAACTTTGGAAATTAAAATTAATGTACTTGTGTTTGGTTATATAATAACCAAATCTTCAAGCTTGTTACCAAGTTGAGGGAAAGTATTCAACATGTTCTGTCAGCAGTGAATAGTTATTTTCTTTAGGAAACAGATATTAATATAATATTAACTCTGGTCTTAACATAAACCAAATTTTTTTTTTCTGTTACGAACTTGCATTCACTTTTTAGAGCTAATTTTTACATCTCTTACTCATGTTCCTTGATCTCCTTAGGTGGCATTTCGTGCAAAAGTTGGAAAGAGGTATCAACTTCCTCATAAAGGGATAATTCCTGAAGAGTTTGGAGTGGTATGAAAATTTTTACCTGTTAGGTCTCATTGCTTTCTCCATTGTTTGGCTCCCCATTTTCATTAAATTGGCATTAATTCAGACTAAAGAAAAGGAGATTATGTTCTGTAGTCTATTCTGATGTTATTGACATTTCAGATTGCTCGCTATAAAGGCCAAGGGAGGCTGGCTGAGCCAGGGTTTCGGAATCCTCGATGGGTTGATGGTGAACTTGTGATTTTAGATGGAAAGGTTTGTATTGTTCAGTCTTGTCTAATTGCTTTATCCTTGCTATTGTAATTATGGCTTGAAATTATCCTTTATTATGTGCAAATCATTCTGATAGCAATGTGCATTTTGTTGATTTTGCAGTACATAAAAGCAGGGCCTGTTGTTGGATTTGTGTACTGGGACCCTGAGTATCATTTTTTGGTCTTCTTCAATCGGCTTAGGCTTCAGCAATAGGTTTTCGTTGTACATATGTCGTAGACTTGTAAATTCTTTCTTCAGATTTTGTAGCGTAAGTTCTTCTCATTTCAGATGTCATGGAAGCAATCACCAATAAGAAATTTATCTTCTGCATAGAAAATTAACTAAATTATTTTTTTCTGCTAGCTAGGAAATTGTATTGTTGGCATGGTAGTGAGTAAAATTGACCTAATTTGTGGTTTATATGTTGTGTCTTTGGTTGGGAGCAAAATGCTTGTGTTTATAATCAAAAGTATTTGACCCCAGTTGTTTGGGATATTTTCATGGCTTCTCTTTAGTCTAATCATATGGTTTCATTAGGGTGTCTCCTTGGCAGACATGCAGAAGGAATGAGAGCTCTTTTATATTTATGTCTTTGCTTTGTATTTGCTTTGCATGTTTTTTGTTGCTTTGTCTAAGAAGGATAGCTTATCCTACAGTAGTACTAATTGAGGGTTTTTTTTTTTTAATTTTTAATAATAACAAAACCCAAAACACTTCAATCTGAAGGATTTGTAGTAAACATTTTTTAGTTGGAGAAATCTTGATATCAAGTTTTGAAATGTTTTAGAACATGGAACTGGAATCTACTGTTTGACCTGTTGACAGCTATCACAGACAGTAGCTGTCTTAAATCTCAATTAAATTATTACATTTATTGGGAGTAATGAAATCAAATCTTTTATATTTGGCCAAAATAAATTTGGAGTAAAATATAGTTTTAGTCCCTCAAAAATGTATTATTTATCAATTTCGTCTTTTAGAGATTAATTTTATCGATTTAGTCCTTTAAATTTTAGATTCACAACATTTTGATTCTTTTGGGGGATTAAATTGATAAAATTAAAAGGAAAAAAAGGATGAATTTGTAAGTGATTTGAAACTTGAGGGATTAAATTAATAAAATAAATCTTTAAGGGATGAAATTGATAAATGATGTATCTTTCAGGGACTAAAAATAGGTTTTACTCATAAATCAAACATCTGGTTATTAAAATAGAAATTCTTCTTTCTATTGCATTGTTGAGTGATAAGGTTTTCTTTTTATTTTGTATCTTCTTTTTGGTTTCGATTTTCAATGGAATTTTCATAAAGTGCCTGGGCAATTCTAACTAGTTTATTTTATCGAAGATTTTATCTGCATGGTCTTTCATTTAAGGTATCCAGTGCTTAATTTTAACTACACAATAGATGTTTCTTGATTTCTTCAGTAAGCATCAATTTTCTCTGATGTGGGTTTTCATGCTTTTCTCCCTTTGTGTACAGCTCTAAAAGGTTTTCACCACTTCTTGCTTTCTTCCAAGAAGCAAAGAATATGGGCATTTGGCTACCTGTCTAATTCTAACTCGACTGACTGGAGTATCTTAAGCATAGTTGCTGTAGCTTGAGTACCACTAGATTGAAGAGGGTTCATAAAATATCAGAACTAAAGCACAGTGTAGTTCTCCTCATTCCATATATAATGGAAGTGCAGTGTTCGCAGGGTATCTTTGATTAACTTTGTATATTGTATCTAATTTTCCTTTGCAAATTATATTCTCATGTATCATAATCATGCTTATGTTAATGTACACGGTTGAATATCATTGTTCTTTCTGTTTGAATGAATGAAAATTTTCATTACCCAAACAGCATTGTTTCCTCTTTCCAGTTTGAACAGTTTTCAGGTCTTTGGAATTAGGTTCCTTATTCAATCTATATCACAGCGAACTGAAGGTCCCAAAGGTTCTTTCCAAAATTTTGGATTTGGGTTTGGTTTGGACATGGCAAAACCATAGTGCCTCTTTTCAATCGCAACCTGGCCTTCCCTGAATGGTCTTGATTGAGTGTATTTCTGGGTGGCTTATGCCTTGTATTGAATTTATTGAAACATACTTAAACATGGTTTGGAATGGATGAAAAAAGAGGGAATGATTGTGGAGAAATGAAGATTCGGTGGAAGTTCATCTCGTTGGGAAACTAAGGATATGGAGGAGAATAAAATGAGGATAATATTTAACCTTAATTTTACAAAAATCAATCTCCACATTTAGAAAGTAAGGATAAATGTAGAACATAAGTGTATTTTAAATTAAATGATTATTCTTTTTAAAAACTTATCCCAACAAAAGCATTGGTGAATATGTAAATTTAATTTTCTCTTGACTTGCAATCCATTTTAATGACATCTAAACATAAGAAATTATTTTCTACTTCGTTTTCACTCCCATAGTATTCCTTTTTTTTTCAATTTTTTTTTCTCTTCATTTTGTTTTACCACCAGCTTAATCTCTGGAAGTTGTACAATTTTGGTGGATTGTCCGTAAATAAGCTACAGTTCCATCGTGTTTGAACATTTAAGTGAAGTGTAAGATTGGATTAGTTTATTTTATATTTAAAATAGTTTATAATCAAAATTTTACTGAAAAAACTTAAAAAAATGATTTTTTTCTTAAAAATTAAGTTGAATCAAATATGTGAGACCAAATTATCATTCACTACTACTCATTAGAGGCGTTTTCTGTTATTTAGCTAAACCTGCCATAATTAATATGCTTTGCGGAGTCCAAAATTCACCAACTGAAAAAAAAATTATGAATTTGTATTTCATTTACAACGAAGTTTCTATGAGTATGATGAAGTGTAAGTCGTAGATAATGTGGGCACACAGGGCAATGCTGCTTATGTAACTCTTGTGAAATGCAACAATTGTGCCGATGGTATTTTTCTTTATAACTGGAAAATTTGAACGTTTACTTGAAGTACAGTAAAGTTGAGTTGCTGATAGACTTGGAATGATCAAAGATCTTTTCCGGTTGTAACAGTCAAAGTAATCCTGTTTGAAGCATGTGTCAAACTTACAATTATACATTCTATAATTACATTGCATCCCATTACCACCTCTTCTTTTAGGAAGTAACACTTATCATTACACTTATCTGTGGGTGGGACAGGTTCTTCAGATGGTGATAATGATTTTGTTCTTCGATGGTGTAAATTGGTAAGGAAGAAACCAATTTTGGTTAAAGGAAGCAACCCTTTTCTCTTTGTTTGATCATCTGCAGTCTGCTTTCAAGAGAATTGCACCTCCTATTGCTTCTCATTTCAATCCTCGGCGGTAAATTCTTGGCTAAGTTTTTCTTTTAAGCAAAACTGCTACTAATTTGTTTATTTATTTTCTCCAAATTTTACTTTTAGAATACGTTTGGTAAGCTTGATAATTAGCATAGGAATGTAACATACTTAGTATGTTGGATATAGAAGAATTTAAAATTATTGTTTGTTATGGCAATAAGAAAAAAATCCAAAACATATATGAGATACTTTAGGGATAGTTTCAGTCCCGATTTTTATTCCTATACTAAACATATACTTAGAGTGAAAAAAAGTTGATTTTTTTTAATGTTTTAACCTTTAATACATATATAACATAGAATTTAAAATTCGGTTAACTTTTGTCTTTTTGCCCTTTCTTCCCGGGGTTTTTGCAAGCATCCCCTGCCTCCCAAAAATATTTTTTTTAAAGAAAAGTATAGTTTTACAGAATTTTGATGGAAGAAAAAAATGCAGTTTTAGCAGAAGAGAAAATATGCAGGAACTGAGAGCACTAGGTTGTTCACAAACAAACGGCAGCTGCATATTTCCAAGACTTGGTAGAAGTCAATATAGGATTATGCAAAACTGACCACTTCACAGTCTCTTTGTTTGTCATGTAGGTGGTAGGGTGTCATATTTCATCTTCTCATTTTTGGGACCAGTCACCATAGTCCCTTTATTGAACCATGGCATGGCAAGCCTTCTCCTTGCATACTATTAGAGAAATTAATTTTACAACATGGTCTTATAATTTACTTTTGGAGGGGAGGGATTGAAGATCATGCATGCATTTTACATATGGTGATCCTAATGGGAGTCACCTCCACATGGTCATTTGCAACTTATTAGACCAACCTTACATAAGTACCTTACAGAACTTTACTGATGACAGCAACAAACTGGGTCTATACCTTCTCTGCAGAACCAAACAACACTTGGTTTGCTATCCTGGCCCCCCTTTCTTTGGCCATATACAGACCTACGTGATGCATAAACTCCTGCAAATGGTACAGTTCATTACTAGAAGGCCTTAAACTTTTGCCTTAGCTATGACACATGCAGAGATTACTTTTGGAGGAAAGATATTCATTATTCAGTACAGCGAATATTATTTATGAATATGCATTTCTGCTGCTTATATCGTCTGTTATATATACCTGAGGATGAGCTAAAGCTCCTTTGTTGTTTCCGGCAACCTCAACAGGAAAATCAAAGGTAGCGCAGCCATGTGAATACACCACCACATTTTCTAGAGGCTTGAGAAAACCACGGTTTTTAGCTGACATGGTGGAGCAAACAAAATCCAGAACACAGATATCTGTGCATACACCTACAACCAGCAGCTTCACCAAGGAAAGCAATAAACAATTAGTGGTTATAATTAGATGAGATTAGAAGTTTAGACTCTATGGGCCAGTAACAGTAACAGTAATACTCATATTGCAATAACACTCACATTTTTTATCTTATTCTTCTTCACCCAATCTACAAACACGTTGGAACCATCTTCTTCTATTGAGCCAAAATATCCATCGAAACAATCCTTACGCCTGATTGTTACATTGGTTTCATTCTCTAGCCATCTTAAAGCTGCAATTCAACAAAAAATGACAATGCATGAATTGAGAGGGAGAAGGGGAGCAGGAGGTTTTGAAAAGAGACGAACAAATAGTAGTGGGAAACTAGGAATTAATATGCCATTACGGTAGAAGGAAATCTCTGAAGCATTCAAATGCTGTGTGGTGAGCAACCATCACAAGATGTTTTCCATTCTCAGAAGAGGATGGAACATTTATACATACTCCTTAACAGTTGCAGTAAGAGAAGCCTTGTCCACCCTTTCCCGTATGGTTTCAAGCCACTTGATTGCTGAGCATGTTCATTATGTTTCAACTAAAATTCAAAGGTATTTGCACTTTGCAGAACTGGGTTATTATTATTATTATTATTGTTATTGTTATTGTTATTTTAAACTCCAAGGAAAGCCATCTGAAGACTTTCATTAGGAGAGAACTGGAATCTGGATTCATGGAGTCTTAAAAGGATCAAGTTATTGCAGGGATACCTATTAAGTAAAAATTATAGTTGAACATGATAAGTAAATCTTAGCAGTCAGTTTATATGTTACAATATTAGTAGTATCCTGCATATCTGGTTATGTATTCATTCTAATATATATCATGCAGGATAATTATGTCAGTGCTTGTTGAGAGAGAAAGCAAGAGAAAAAGATGCCAATAATTGCCACACCTGGAACCAGATTTGATTCATCAGTCCCAACAAGACAGTGAGGGGGATAAGGGTCCTCTGGCTTGTTAGGATGGTGAGAATCCAGGAATGCCATAACTGGCAATTTCTTCTCACAGAACAGTCTAGCTAGCCTTGCTGATTCGTTGATCATTCCTGAAATCTGTCTATTGGGTTCTCTTGGAGCCTGAAAACATGGTCCATCTCTTAAGGCATGATCCACTTCAAGAATGAAAAAGAAAATCTAATAGAAGACATGACTCCTTGAGTGAAGAAAAAAACTAAAGCAACCGCACTGCCATGAAGCCATCACAAAAGAATAATCTAGTCTATCAAAATTTAAAATCATCAAACAAAACACCAGGCGAAATTTAAACCAGTTAGCTGATACCAGATTTCCAGCACCAACTGTGCAGAAGCCATTTATGATGTCCACAAGAACAAGACCATTTACAGAGTCTTGAGGCAAAACCACCGACTCCTGCTCCAGGGGAATCTCATTCTTCAGGAGTTCAACTGTAGGTGACACCATCTTCCTTTTCACCTAGTATTACTGATTCCCAGAGATGCCTAGGAATTGTGTGTTTACTGTCACACCGATATATGCATCTTTATATACACAAACTGACAAATGCAAATGATTTTTTTTTTTTTTTGGTAGAGTATGGGGTGCCTGGCCTTTCATGATTCATATAATCCGTGACTCATTTTAGCATAGAAGTCAGAAACGCATCGAATCGTGGATAATACCGGGTAGCTTTCTCCAACCAAGCCACACTCACCGCCAAAAAAAAGAAAATCTAAATAATCTTTATATTCCGATACTTGATAATATGATTAATGGATTTTATGATTGAGGATTAATTGTTTTTTTTTTAAAAAAATTGATGAATTAAATTAATGTAATTTAAAATTAAATTGATATTATTTTTTATAATTAAAAAATTAAATTAATATCAAATTAATGTTACATTTTATTATTTAATTAATATCAATTTTTTTATAAAATTAAATTGATATCACATTTATATTTGATAGATTATAATGGATATTTACTCAAAAATGTAACTTTCTTTACATAGTTAATTAGAAGAAAATTATACCCACAAGATGTGTGTATTGCTAGCAATGATATATTTAGGTGAGTATTTGTACCATTCAAATGAGTTTTTTAAATAGTTTTTATTTATTTTTTATTTTATTTCTAATAATATTTATATTATTTTTAAAACATAATTTTAAATTTAAATTTTTTATTATAAAATTAAATTTATAAAATTTAATAATAAATTAGAGTTGAGCTTTAATTATAATATTAGAAACTTCTTTCAGAATACTTTATAAAGAGCTTATCAAACACCAAATTAAATTAATTGATTGAAGTAACATCAGCGACAACAGTAATAGGCAATTAATTCCGCACGAGGTGCCAATTTATCGGCCAATCTTGCCTTGGGCACGTAAAATTAAACACCAATATTATTTTTTCACCAAGATTTTTCCTCTTTTTGACACTATTTTTTTATATAATAAAGAGAGAGAATTAAAAAAAATCCTTTTTTTTTCGGTACTTAAAAAAATGTAAAATTTTAATTTGTTAAAAATTAAATATTTTTTATATGCATAAGCATGTGTATTTTAATTACTCAAAAAAAAAACCAAAAAGTGTACTAACATCTATCTAATATAACATGATTATTTTATTAAAGAGATAATTATGTTAGGATTCACTATCTTGAATTATAAATTACACTTTTTATTTTTTAAATTTTTATATGTCTTTTTTTCTCGAAGGACATTCTTTTGAAATAACAGGATCTTGATCCTATCCACTACTGGGACTGACTGACCGTGAGAACCGATGAGGGAAATGCCCTTTCAGCTGTTGAGTGTTCTGAGATATCTGCCACTGGGAATTGTGTCAAATGATAACATTTTGATCAAACCCAGATAACCTTTCATAATATGCTGTCAGCTGCAACATCACCCTTGTGTCAAGTTCCTAGTTTCCTGCCAAAGTTTCAAACTTTCCTACCAAAAAGTCGACTTTTTCCGGGGACCCCTTTCTGTAGACCGAGAATGGCTTCGGTTTCTGGGTTTCGGGTGAGGTCACTGAAGGCCTTGGGTGGTTCTTCGTCTGCAGGTGATGATGGGTATTTTACGTTGATGGAGTATGTGGGTAAGAGAGGGATAAACGTGGAAGATGATTTGGTGGTGTTGCTTGATCACATACAGTACGCTTGCAAGAGAATTGCGGCTCTTGTGGCTTCTCCTTTTAATCACAGCCTTGGGAAACAGACGGGTCTCGGCGCGGTGGCCGGTGGTGGATCAGATAGGGATGCTCCAAAGCCGCTTGATATTGTGTCGGTATATTTTCTCTCTGAGATTCTCCCCCTTCCCCCCTTTCATGTGATTGTCTTGGTGTGAAATTTGGAAGGGCGTGTGATGCTGCTTTCCATTGTGTAAGTGTGTGCTTAGTACAGTAGGGATGAAAATGGCATGGTTGAAAATGAGGAGTGAAAATTAATATGCTTCTTTGGTAAGAGAAGAAAAAGGGTGCAATGAAAATGGAGTGGCCACCATTTGCATTTCATCCTTTGTAAACTTTTTATTTTCCATTCCAAACTGAGAAGAAAATGAGAGAAAGTGCAATATTGAGAGTGCAAAGTGCAAACACAACAATTCTCAATCATCCTCGTTTCCATATCTCCTACCAAGTACACCCCAAGTCAGATTACTCAAGTGTGGGTATTTGTGGGTTTCATTCATGCTATGTGCATTAGTTAAACCATTCTCAGGGAAATGTTATATAATATAGCTACCTATATTTGTAGAGCGACCTCATTCATGAGAATAGCTATCAATATAAGAAACAGGTATACCGAGCAAACTGACTGCTGATATTTACTTAAATCCTTTAAAACTCTTATGTTACTTGGTATTAAAACTTTTGGAATGTGTTGAAGCTCGTTATCCTGACTCAAAGTAGTAAACACAAGTCTTGCAGGAGATAAAGCCTATGGCACCATTGTGATTGATTAATCTTCACTTGGAATTTAGATTGGTGTAATTCTGTGACAAGCAGTTCTTGAAAATTATGAAATGGATTGTTAGAATAATGTTGATCACAGATTAGAATAGTCTTACTATACCAGTGTGACCACCCTTTCTAAGTTCTTTCTTGCCATTATATCTGGTTAAGAGCTATGTAATTTTCTTTATTAGCAGCAACAGTATGCCATAAATATATTATTATTAATGAAAAAGAAAGTATCTGATTGATCCTATCATGTAATTGCAGAATGAAATTATCTTGTCATCACTCCAAAAATCTGGAAAAGTTGCTGTCGTGGCTTCTGAAGAAAATGATGCACCAATTTGGATAAGTGATGATGGTCCATATGTGGTTGTAACAGATCCCCTAGATGGTTCTCGAAATATTGATGCATCCATTCCAACAGGTACAATTTTTGGTATTTATAAGCGCCTTGAGGAACTAGATGATCTACCCACAGAGGAGAAGGCTATTCTGAATTCACTCCAGAGTGGAAGTAGGCTGGTTGCTGCTGGCTATGTTCTCTATTCATCTGCAACGATACTCTGCACCACCTTTGGTTCTGGAACACAGGCATTTACTCTCAATCATTCAACGGGAGACTTTATTCTCACAAATCCAAGCATTAAAATTCCTTCTCGTGGTAATATATGCAGTTTACATATTCCATGCATAATGTAAAAGTATGCAAATCTAATATTGACCCTACCTACTCATTTGGTAGATACTTTATAACTCTTATCTCTCTGTTACATATCAACCTAAGGTTGGAACTTGGAAGCATCTTACGCTGGGTTAATTTCTTTAGTTGGCTATTGCCATTGTTATCTTCTATGTAAAAGTTAATATAAATTGCTTTAGTTTATGTTGTTGACAGCTCTCTTACTGGTCAGGGCAAATTTATTCTGTAAATGATGCACGATATTTTGACTGGCCTGAAGGATTAAGGCAATATATAGACACTGTTAGACAAGGAAAAGGTAGATACCCCAAGAAGTACTCAGCCCGGTATATATGTTCTCTGGTGGCTGATCTCCACCGAACTTTGATGTATGGGGGTGTGGCAATGAATCCAAGGGACCATCTTCGTCTTGTTTATGAAGCAAACCCTCTTAGTTTCATTGTAGAGCAGGCTGGCGGAAGAGGGTCTGATGGCAAAAGTAGGATTCTTTCACTTCAACCAGTTAAACTGCACCAGAGACTTCCTCTGTTTCTTGGGAGTTTGGAAGATATGGAAGAGTTAGAAAGTTATGGAGATATACAACAAAAAGTAAATCCTGGTTATGAGGTTTGATGCTATAGCATAGCGATTTTGAATATTCAACAATCCTGGTACCAAACTAATTATTTCATTCTTCTTTATCTGCTGTATGTATTGTGATGTCCATCATTTGTGTTAATGTATTTTTCCTTCCATCCTGTTTTTTTCATGTCTCTTTGTTTATCTTGGAAGATGATTATTAAGACTGCCCAAAACACCATATGTTCTCTGTAATCCATCTGTCATGAAATATGATCTATGCGAATTTGTATCTTCTCCTTTTACTTAAGAAGAGTCATGTTATGAGAAAGATAGACACAAATAAGGAAAATGTTATATAACCAGAATTTTTGACAAAGTGATTTAGTATGCTTGTTAACTCTTAAATAGGTGAGTGGTATTTACTACTCCGTTCTATTCAATAACTACCTTTTAATGTAGCTAAATTCTGTAAAAAATCTTGAATATTTTTTCTGACTATGTAACATTACTCAATTTGGATTTGTATTTGGATTTATAGATAGACACAAATTTTATATTTCAAGGATCCATCATGATTAGTTATGGAATCCACTAGTTTTATTCAAAACCACTCTGTATATTTCTCTCTCTCCTTTTCTTCAAAAACAAGAGAGAATTTAAATCCATGCTATGCACACACAACTTGAAATTTGGATTATGAAGATAAAGTATAAAGAAAATATGGTGGTAATCTGGTATGATTTGCATTTACTTTACTGGCATTTACTTTAAAGTCTTCCCAAAAAGTCTCTCCACAAATTGTTGTATGGTGAGGTATTCATACGCCTTCAAAATATTGTATTGTTTTAGCTGCAAATCAAATCAAGGGCGGGTTCACATCTGCAAAAGAAGAAATTAATGCAATTATTCAGAAGAGTATGGTACACAGCAGCATCCCCTTGACTGTTTAGCCAAAACAGTTATTGTTAAGATTCTTAGAAGCTCCCCAGTAGATTTTGAAAATGTATTTTATCACAACAGATTCGCAATCTTTGCATGATAGCTGGTATGATGAAACTCTTGGTTTTTTTTTTTTTTGGGCATAGTGTTTGAAGTTTAAAGGACTGCTTTTTTTTTTTTCCTGTTATATATGAGAGCATTCTTTGACCATGGGAAGTCCAAGATAGTCACCCTTCTCTCCTGGAACCTGAATAAAACAGGGAAAAGCAGTTATAAATTTCACAATATTCTGTTGGGGTTATAAATTTTAAACTAGTGTCAATGTGTCATCCATAGCTATTAAATATTTTTCAAAAGATTTTTGTTTGTTAACTGTTACTCAGATTTAAAATAAAATATTCATTTTCTATTTTTTATTCATTAATCTAAATTTTTTATTCCTAATTAATTGAAAAAATTATAATGTTATAATGTGATAATATTTATCTTTGATTAAAAATAAAAAAATCTCAATATTTGAGCTAGCTTGTGAACTCGACACTGTCCTCAATTTTTTTTTTAAAAAAAAGAGAAAAACATTATAATTTGAATAATACAATAACTATTATAATTTTTATTCATAAAAAAAGCATGCACAATTGTAGTTGAGGGAAGAATCGAAATTTCAATATCATCACACTAACATTATCATACCTCAGTTTTAAAATCAGAGATTGGTATTAGTTGACAAATACGTTAATTATCTATTACAATTTTAATGAAAATGGAACAATTATAATTTTTATATTTTTTTATAAGGAAAAAAAGTGAGATGGTTTTTGTGATTTAAAATATATTTTCCCAATAATTTAGCTACTTTTGGATTAAGGTTCTCACCTGATACGAAAGCAGTCAAATGACTATTGCATTGACTTAAGTATTATTGTAAGAATTGGACTAAGTTGGACAACTTAACTTTTTATTAAATATTTAATTGGTTATGATTTTTTTTATAATTAAATTATTTTAAATATGTTAAAATTATATAAAATTAATTAAAACTACTTAAATTAATTAATTTATAATTTGTTTGTTTTTTATTTTGACTAACACTAAAGTTGATTTTCATAGCATCCGAGCCACTTTTTGACACTTTTCTTCAAATAAGAATTTTTTATTTTTTTAAACGTATATTGAGAATACAATACAAACATGCTCCTAATCAATTTAATTCGTTGATTATTAATTTTAAAAAAATTAATAATTTTTAATATTTTATATGTATTTTTATAAATTTTATATTATTATATTATTTAATTTAACTCATTAATTAAAACTGAAGTAAAATTTAATTAATTCACTATTTAATTTAATTTTAACAAAATTGGACTAAGTTAATTTTTTTTTTAAAAAAAGGAAATTAAAACGGTAGGCGCACTGCGCACCCAGCCTCTCTCCCTCCGCGCATTTTAGCATCCGAACATCCTAGTTCGCTGTCGCACTCACTCACTCTCTCTCTATAATCTCTTCCCTCTCTGCAACTCTCCTTGTGGAGCGCAAGAACGAAGAGAGAGAGAGAGAGAGAGTGAGAGAGGGAACCACAAAGCTGAAAAATAAATAAATAAACAAAAAAGAAAAGAAAATTAGAGTCTTAGAGAGAGAAAGAATACACATTTGCATTTTGTGGATATTTATAGAGAGAGAGAAAAACAGGATTATGGGAAGCAGCTTTCTCTCTCCACCTGCGAAGCGTTCCACATCCTACACTTGGATGGCCGACCCGAACCCGTCTCTGCCAAACGGACCATCTAAGCGCCCCAAGTCCAAGCCTCCGCCGCCGCCCCTCTCCATTCCCCCGGGCCACGTCGCATTCCGCCTCCTCTGCCACGCCTCCCGCATAGGCGGCGTCATCGGCAAGTCCGGCGCCGTCATCAAGAACCTCCAGCAGGACACCGGCGCCAAGATCCGAATCGAGGATGCCCCGCCCGAGTCGCCGGACCGCGTCATCGTCGTCATTGCTCCGAGTGCTCTCAGCGGCAAGCTTCTGCTGAGAAACCCCGATCGGAACTCGGCCGAGCAGAATGGCGGCCGCGACGGTTACGGCGAGGCTTTGCAGGTTTCGAAGGCGCAGGAAGCGCTGGTGAAGGTGTTCGAGAGGATTCTGGACGTAGCCGCGGAGACGGACCGCATTGAAGTTGGGGACAGGGTGGTGTCTTGCAGGCTGCTGGCGGATACGGCGCAGGTTGGGTCGGTTATTGGGAAGGGAGGGAAGGTGGTGGAGAAGATCAGGAAGGACACTGGCTGCAAAATTAGGGCTTTGACAGACAAGTTGCCAGCTTGCACGGCCGCGTCCGACGAAATGATTGAGGTAAGAGATGGTTGTCAGTGTTACTGTTCAATTTCTGATTACTGGAATCTTGCATTGACATGTAATTGGAGACTTTAGGTGAAGAGCAGTGTAGTGCAAGACTGCTAGTGTCAGTCTGCTCTGTAGTGATTGAAGTTTAGTGTCAAGCAGCCATGAGAGGACAGCTTGATCAAACCCAACATTTCCAATTGTTAACTTCACCACATTCAATTGTTAAACTTAAATCAAAATATTGCTAATGTCAGATTTTGTTTTGATAAAAGAAGAAATTTTTATCAGAATAAATGGAAAGAAACAAAAAGGAAGGAGGATAAGGGATCCTCTTTAGATACAACTAGGAAAAGCATCAAAGTAAGAAACAAACAAAACCGTTATTGTGAAAGAGCTCTCCAATCGCTATGCAAATCCCCAAGGAGACTCCGTGAAGGAAACCATGTGCCGAGCGCCACAGTGAGGCCAAGAAAACAACCTTACCAAATGAAGACATCTTCCGTAAAAAGTCAGGCATTCTTTTCTAACCAAGGACACCAAAGGATAATAAACATTGCACACTGTCATAAAACTTTCCCTTCCTGGCTCCTACATTACCCTCTGGAGTCTGGACTTAGTCATTGTTAGATGCTCCAATTTTTAAGGACACACCCAATGTTCACTATAAACTCCAAAATGCTTCCTCCAGGTGTAACTTGCTGCTGCACAATGAAGAGGTAAATGTGCAGCTGTTTTTGAATTAGAACAACACCATACAAATATCAAGAGACAGGATTTTGTTAGGTTCACAGATCTGCAACATATGATTAATATTAATCTTATTGAGTACCTTTGTCCAATTGCAAGACTTGACCTTAGAGGGAGTTTTGGATTTCCCAAGCGGTTTCTCAAGAAGGAATTTATTTATGTTTGGAGAATGGGTGATAAACTTTGCTAGGAGCCTAGAACACAAGCCGGAAGACTTGAGAGTCCAAATTCTCTTATTATTTTCGTGCATTTCTTCTGAGACCTAGTGTGTGTTTGGATTAGCTTATTTTGTAGTTAAAATAGCTTTTAATCAAAAAAAATTTGAGAGGGCTTTTGAAAAAAAAAAAGCAATTTTTTTCCTAAAATTTAGCTATTCCCAAATATGCTACTAATATAGATCAGGGAAAAATTGTGGTGGGATGTGATTATGGTTTGCTGTTCAGAACCATGGAGTATTCACAAAATTATTTACCAAATAAAATTGAAATCAAAATCAATGGATGGTGCATTCTGGTCAAAGTATGCAACAGAATTCCAGATAATATTGCTTGTTTTAGACTTTATTAGGGTGAGATTCTTGCCATCATTTGATCTCTTGTGCATATTTACTTAGTATCTCTAATCCTACAGCATATGATGTTTAAGTTGGGCAGGTACTATTTTGTGTGGATTGCAGATGGAGGGGAGATTCTTTGGGTTAAATTGTCTCCTTAGCACCTTAAGTATTTGCTTGACCCACATGATGGTTATAAACTTATCATATTATTATTTCATGACTAGTAATCTCAAAATGTCTCTTACCTTCCTGGCAAAGAGAACAATCTCCTTCTGCTTTCATATTCTCTGAATAGTTTTGGTTCTTTGATTGGATGGTTTTTTGATAGTGAAGCATGCAGTTGATTTTTTCTTTTAATATCTTTGAGTCCTACTTCTCTATTATTTAATTATAACTTGAAGGTGGGAGCTTGGTTGCTAGAGTCTTAAGGGTGCTAGGGGGGTCTAGTGTCTTAAGGGGCGCCTTTGACTACCTTGGGTGCAATGTAAGACAGGACTTCAATTTCATGCTTAGGGTTGGGAACATTTTCCAACTGACTGGTCATCATCAAAGGGCATGTGAATATGGCAAATGGGCTTCAATTTGTTTGTGCTATCTAAACATTTTTTCTTTTATGCTGAGAAAAGATCTTTTGGAGTTGTGTCAGATAGAAGGCAATGTGTCGTCTGTAAAGAAGGCAATTGTTGCTGTGTCTCGCCGTCTTCAAGATTGTCCTCCAGTTGATAGAACGAAGATGATTGGAAGCAAACCTTATGAAGTGGTTCAGCATGAAACTCTTGCAGTTTCCATCTGAGACTTTAACTGATCAACATGTAGATCACCTTCTGCAGAGGAGCTCTGCATTATCTACTTTATCCAGTAGCTCTAACAGCAATGCCTCTGGAGTTCATTCATTGTCAGCTGAAGTTAGTAGAGTCGCAGCCCTGGATCCAAAAGCACTTCAGCAGGAAGTTACCTTTAGAATTCTTTGTTCCAATGATAGGGTTGGTGGTGTAATTGGAAAGGGTGGCAGTATTGTTAGAGCTCTTCAGAATGAGGCAGGGGCTACTATAAGTGTTGGTCCTTCAGTAGTTGAGTGCGAGGATCGATTAATTACTGTTACTGCTTCAGAGGTGTGTAAAATATAATCTTTTTGCTTTTACTTCTGCATCTTGTAGTTGTATGTGTATCATTATTGGTACTGTTTTTATTAATTTTTTCTTTTGGTGGTGGCTTCAATTTTTGCAGAATCCTGAGTCAAGATATTCCCCAGCACAGAAGGCTATTGTGCTTGTTTTCTCCAGGTCTGTTGAGGCTGGTGTTGAGAAGGGGCTCGACTTGGGATCAAATAAGGAGTCATCTGTTACTGCACGACTTGTAGTCCCATCAAACCAAGTGGGTTGTTTGTTAGGAAAAGGAGGAGCAATAGTCTCAGAAATGCGGAAGGCAACAGGGGCTAGCATACGAGTAATTGGGACTGATCAGGTTCCAAAGTGTGCATCAGATAATGATCAAGTGGTACAGGTGCGGAGATGATTCTTAATTTGTTTTTGTACAATTAAAAGATGCTGAAGAATTCTTTTTATTTTTTCAACTCGTCATTCTGTGTATCTTGCAACTTAAAGAAACTTTTTCCCCTTTAAACTAATTAAGTTTACCCATCATTGATTGTGCTAATTTAATGGTGCCAGCTACACCTCTTTCCTCTTCCTGCAAAAATCTCCAACATTTTTATCATGTGTGACATTTGATATTTGATATTATTTTAATTTTTAAGGTATATCGTATATGTCTCCACTCTTCCCATGTATATGCTCTGCAAAATATTTATTATCCCTATGTGTATACATGTCATCCCATTCTTCTTCCTTGTTGGCTTCTTGATTTTTTCTCTTTCAACTCAGATTGGTGGTAAGGGGGAATGGAAAAGAAGATAGAGTGTACCTAGAGAATATAAGTGAAAGAGTCTCACCAAGCTACTGCCTAGAGATTGAAGTTACTTCTCCCGGCTTATATACTGTTCATAAGATATGTTTGAGTTAGTGTTTGTTTTCTTGACTAGCAGTACTTTTACTTGACTCCCACCATATAAGCTTGATGCTACCTCTGGCTTGTTCTGATAAATATAGGCAATTATGCTTATTGCAGGAGGAATAGTTGCGATAGCAAGTTTAGTTTGATCTAATTTCAAGTGGCAACTATTGGTTGTTTGGGGGGGATATTTTGTAAGGCGTCTGTTCAAATTCATTTGTTCATAGGTGAAAGTATCTTTGCATGACGTCTACAATGTGGACACATTTGTCTATCTTGTTCAACATAAAGAGCAAGGTTTTAGATGCATGTTTGGTATCAAATTAATTTTAGGAAAAAATTGCTTTTTTTTCAAAAGCTTTCTCAGTAAGATTTTGATTATAAGCTGTTTTGACCATAAAATAAGCTATTCCAAACACATACTAAGCATGGTAAATGATTACTATGATAGTTTGTTGCTTAACCTGAAAAGAAACATGACCAAGTATTAGCATTTGCTTGTGAGTCTTTATTTTTCCAGAGCCTGTTCTTGAGGATTTTAGTTATTTCCATTTTTTCACCGTTTTATAAATTGTACTTTATTTCTTTGTAAATGCTTGTTTTAGTTACTTCCATTTTTTCAATGCTTGTTTTTGTACTTTAGTGTATCAACATTTACTGTTTTGAAAAAGCTGGGTTATGTCTTAGTGTTAGACTTTTGGTCTACTTTTCAGTGTATTCTTGTTCTTGGATGTCTAAACATGTGGTCTTTGTTTATCCCTCAAACCAATACTTTTTACCTTGAGAGCTATATTTGAAATGTAAGCCATATTTCTCTCTCTTTTATGGAGAGTAAGAGTTTGATTTTAAAGTTGGAGCTGTTTCTTCTTCTTCCCTCATAGTGCTTGTAGCCTAACTATCATCTTCAGACTAGCCAAAGATGATTTTCACGATCTTCCTGATGCATATATCAGTTACTGCAACTGCTATGTAGGAGTTTGAAATTAAAGTTAGGAGCTGCTCAATTTTCCTTCATGGGTTTGTATTATCTAGAAATCTGATGTTCAGACTAGCCAAAGATGACTTGTGTGATCTCCTTGGTGATATGTGTCTCAGTTATGGCAACTGATATGACATTCGACCTCTGTTTCTTATTGTGTTCGAGCATCTCTTTTGACCCTAGTGCACCTGATTTAGAGTTGACAAGAGATCCATCTTAATTCCTAGAGAATTTCTATGTAGTTCACAAATTCCTAATATATATAGTTCACTATATTTGTTTACTTAAGTCATTAGGATAGTCCTTGCAGATTTGCAGTGATGTTTTGGCATTTATTATATATTAATTACTATATCTTTATTCACTTTTTTTCTCAGATATCAGGAGAGTTTTCAAGCGTGCAAGATGCATTATATAATGCAACTGGTAGACTGCGAGATAATCTTTTTGTCACACAGAACAGTGCTGGAACAAGGAGCCTTTCCTCTGTACTAGTTGATACCAGTCCCTATGGGAGACTGAGGGATCCTGTTCCACTTGGAGGCCAACCAGTTGTTGGTGTTTCTCATAGTCTGAGTAGACATACTTTGTCTCAAAGCATAGATCATCTTGCACTTTCTCGAAATTTAGATCGTCCTTCTTCACCGGGGTTGTGGGCACTACAGGTATCATAATTTATCTCTTTCTCTCTGCTGGCTGGTTTGCCTTTCCAAGTTTTCCCTTGTTACACAATTAAATTTGATTGCAGACAGTTGCCGGAATGAATTCAAGGGGCATGAATGATGTTGGCAGGGGATTGACTTCTGTAAAAGGTGGCTTAGAACTTGTCAGGTTGGTGATCTGCAAAATAAATTAACTTGTTTTAATGCAAATCTATAATTTGATAAGGATCAAACTATAGGCCTTCTTAGCATCACAAATTCAAAGATTTGGATATATAGGAAGTGCTATTTATGCTTTGGTATAACCAATGTTGATGTCTGTGGCATACATGGCCTTTAACTTAGTCAGATCATTCTTGAATGAGATTGCTGTTTTGTGCCAATGAGCTCATCTAGTCATATTTTCTTATAACAATGAGTTCTGCTGCACTACTATCTCATCTTGTCATATCTTCTTACCACATACTCTACTGTCCGGTGGATAACTATTACACTTGACTAGCATCTATTATTTCATTCAACATTGACCTTTCTGGGATCATTTCATTTGCTCTTATTTGGAACATTGCTTTGAGTGAAGTCGTAGACTACTATAATGTGGTTTCTGATAGAGTGGTGGAATTAGTCACTCGAGCATATAAAACAAGTTGCCACAAACTGTCAATTTCTTATTATTACTCTTTTTTGGTATGCAGTGGAAGTAAAACTGCCATTGTGACTAATACAACTGTGGAAATTGTGGTTCCTGATGACGTTATTGGCTCTGTATATGGGGAAAATGGTAGCAATCTGGTTCGACTGAGACAGGTACACAAACTCGGATGAGTTTTTATACATATATTTTATACTTGTTTAGTTGCTTACAAGCTCCTCATGTTAATCCTTGTGAACTTGCATTTATGATCACTAATTTGATTTCATAATTGGTTATAAGTCTGTTACAAGAAAAAAAACTAAATGATGCTGAAATTACTTGATATTTTGGAAGCATTATTTTATCTCGTGTTTTTATTTGGATCTGTGGCATGGTTATGGTGAACGATGGAACTGCTTACAAATTGTGGAAGCCTCTTATTTTGCCTCTTCTTTTTAACTTAATTCTGTTCTCCTTATCAGATTTCTGGTGCCAAGGTTATTGTTCACGAACCTCGTCCTGGAACAAGTGACAGGACTATTGTCATATCTGGTACACCTGATGAAACCCAAGCAGCGCAGAGCCTTCTCCAAGCATTTATTCTCACTGGATCATCATGACAATATCCCCTCACTGATATCACATCATTTTCAAGTAGATTAGTTTGTTGCCTATCTTGTTTTTTCCCCCTCTTTATGTCCCCACCTGAAATCATGTACATTATAACGAAAATATCCAGGCCTTGTAGTATTCCCTACCAGTCATTCATCTTCTGCTAAATTAATTCGGCTCAGGCTGTTCACTGAACGGTAGTGTACTGATTTAACAGGCATCACTTTTTTTATTCCCTAGGGCATACCGCAGTAACAGTTAACCTTTCAACAAAGTTTAGCTTGTTTTTTTTCTAAATATTACCTGGTTAAGAATGCCTTCAATCAAGATGCCTTAATTTTAATTCAACTGCTGATGTAATATCTAGCATTTTATTGTCCTTAAGGAGCATACATGAAATCCCAAGATATAGTTTAGTTAATCATTTGCATCTGCAAATCAGGCACATTCTGTTGCAGTAAACAATTATCATATATAAGTTGATGCATAAATAATTTTGATTGTGACAAGGATAAAAATAAAGATAATTAATTTCACAGAAAGAACCTCAAACTAAATAGTAATCTGAGGACACACACTTCTGAAGCCGTCTCCCAGACTACACATAATACAAAATAGTATTACACCAGCCATTAGAAAGCATGTTGGTGATTGAAGCAGCTAAGAGTGCTGTGTGACCATTCACAAGTGTATCAGTTGATAGATGCAGCAGTAAGGGTGGGATTAAGAGTGATTTCCACATTATCATGGACTCCTTGCAGCAGTAGCTCACCATCTTATGTCACCACTCTACGTTTTTTAGCTGCTCTTTGGTGTTCCAACAAGTGCTTCGAATATATTTGCGCATTGATCATCGTTAAATAGTGTTCCAAATGTAAGCTTCACAATACAAGCCATATTTGTTCATCTCAAGAAAGTGGTGATACATGACATGCATTAGGGTATGATAGATCAGCAGAACAAGTCCACATGAAGAATAAAGGTGAAAACTACAAATGACGCATGCATGCTCATAGACAAGCAAATAAATTCACCATTACTTGCTCAGACTTAATGGAGATGTCCAACTATGCACTAGTTGGTTCATAGATTTTCCTACTATAGTGAATGTCATGTAAGCAAATTCATGCATTTAAAAAGAGCGTTAGTCTAATGGCATGTGCCTGCCTTAATATCAACCGCACTAGGGATCAATTCCGGATGGGAACGAATCCCATTCCCTGACCCAAAAAAAAAAAAAAAGAGCAAACTATCTTAGGTCTCTGCCAGCACATTTGATCATTATCATGCGGTCGTGTTTACTTGCTAGCTGTTTGAATAATAACAACACCATAGCCAATTTTTAATTTTAATGTGCTTGGATGAAGCAGGTCTATAGAACAAGCTTTGGACCACTAAATGTAGATAGGTTGTTTACTTCAATGCTTCAAACAAGTATCACACAGTTCGACCAAAAGAAAAAAAAAAAAACAAGAATCACACAGAAAAGGACAACCGTCTTCTATTCTGCTGACCCAATCTTTTATTGACAGGTTCCCAAATGCATCTCTGATTGAAGTTAAGATTTCAAATTGTTTCAGAAGTTCTTACTACAGAGTTTCAGTAAAGTGTTTTATTTGAATATTCAGTTGAGGTATTGGAGCTCTACTAAAGAGGAATCATGTATCTTTTTCTTCACAATAGACCCCTGACCTAAGCTCGCACATAATATCTTCTTTTGCTATTTTCATAGTAACTTATGGAATCATTTCAAGAATTTTTTATTAATCGATAAGATAGCAGATGGTATGGGACAGAATGGAAAGGAAGATAAGATCCACTAAAGGATGAAATATAATGGAAAAGGCATCCTAGACTACTCCCTAATTTGAATTATCTGTCTTATGGAAACAAATCAGGATACACTCGTTTGTGAATGCTCATGTTTCTAAGGATATTTCACCATTATAACAGATATCGGTACTTAGTTTCCTTTTATGGTTAGGAGGTACTATTTGGATTTTTTCACTTCTATTTAGTTTTTAGTGTATGTTTGGTATGGGAGTAAAAATGAGAATAGATTTCATGGGATAAGTCGAGAAAATTGTGAGAAAAACTGAGAGGAACGTATTCCCTTTGCATTCCTTTTTTACTTTATTATAAATGAATCCAAACAAAAAGATTGGATGAATCCTTCGTTCCTTTCCATTTCATTCATCCAAATCTACGCTTAACTGCAAGGCAGTTTGAATCACTGTCACAGCTTTCCTAAGGAAAGGAAGAGTCTTTCTTCTTGGGTTTTGTTATCAAGGTAAATTCATTGAATTGGCATAATCAAAACTCAATGTTCACACCCTCTGTTTTCATTCCAAGGCTTAGGAAGTAGGCATAGATCCAGAGTTGACAATGACATCAGAGATAAAATAAACTAGTAAACAGGTATGAACAAAATTAAGATCCAATTTTGTGAATGACCCAGAATCCCATACATGACCTCATGATCTAGATCCACAAGAAAGCAGAAAAATACCACATTTAGCAAACATCAAGACTTGTTGAAATTTCCATATATAGATTCAAATGAAAGGAACATAATGACAAACTAATAAAAATTGAAGATGAAGAGAACGAGGAGCCATTTTGTATACCTTGCAAGAACCATCTGTTTGGACCTTGCCAAGCCACTTGATTTCTTCCCTGAGGCGCTGAACCTCTTCTTCAACATTCATGCTTGCGATACCAAAAAGAAGTTTCTATTCAGCCTAACGCCAGTTTATATTCTACGGCTGTTTCCAGGGAAAAAAAAAATAGAAAAAACAAAGAAAGTGATGCCGGCGATGCTGATCTGAATTCTGGGTCTGGAATGTATTGTATGTATAGATTGAGTAAATAGAAACTATGGTAGCTACACATACAAAAGTTAAATAGAAAAATTCATACTTTTTAACACTATCAGATTTATTTTAAATTTTATATAGAATTACGTTAAAACTTCTTTTTCTTTTTATATATAAGTTTACATATAATTTAAAGATTCTATATGCTAATTTATATCTTTTTTCTTTGGTATGAGCTAATTTATATCTTTTTGTCTCTTTAAAAATTATCTTTCTGTTATTATTAAAAAATTAAATAGTCACTTAAATTAGATACAATCATTTTAATAGTTGTACATACATTGGCTAAAAAAAATTAAAAAATGTGATTATGGTATTGACTATTATAGTCTTTTAGTATTTGAATTTAGTTATATAACGAGTTAGAGTAAATTAATTATGTTCCTCTAAAATTACATATAATCTCTCTCCTAATACTATTAATATTGACAATATGTTTGATAAACTAATGGCTCTATATCATATGATAATTATATTTTTAAATTGTGATATTTTAATATAAAAAATTTTAATTAATTTTCAAATTAATATTTTCTTATAAATGGCATTATTGAAAGATTAATATAGAAAAGAACTAATTCATACTTTATAGGTCTATTTGGATTAAATTATAAAAAAATTAAATGTAAAATAATTAATATAAAATTGAAAATTTTAATTTATTTAAGTATTAAAATGTATAATTAATTCTAAAATATAATTATAATTATAATTACATTTTTAAAAAAGTTATTAAGTTCTATTTATATCAAAATTAATTTTATATTGCTATTTGTAGAAACTTTACAAAAAAAGCTATTTAATTTTATCTTAAATTAATTTTTTTCATTGTAAAAATTATTAATGAATTACTTATATTAGAATTGATTTTTATATAAGGATTCAATTTTAAAAATTTTAATCAAATAGTTACAGTCATTATATTACAAAATTAATTTTAAAATCTGAACCAAATATATATATATATATATATATATATATATATATATATATATAATAAGCAGAATAATGGATTGAAAATTTTGAAAAATATTTGTGAATTTTGTGAGTTTGGTTTGAGTGGGAGCTGGAAATTAGAGTGCAATAGATTGAGACTACTCTTGTTTTCTAGGAAACCGCAAAACTGAAAGCTCTCAAATTTTCCCATTTCTGGCGTCATAATTTCTATGCCTTTTCTACTCTCACTGTTCAATCTATGCACGCATTCACATTCTTCTCTTCTGTTTTAGGGTTACCGAACCTTTCAAGCAAAACTGCCTTCCGATTCCACTCTGATTTTTCGCTGATTTTCTCATCCTGTTTGGGCACACAGAAAATTTCAGCAAAATTTCCCCGGAAAATTCAGCACAGTGACTATTTGGCAGTGAAAAAGAGTGTAAAGAGAGTACGTGTGATGTGAGTGATGCTTGAGAAATGGACACGTTGAATCCGCAGCCACTGCAAGCACGGCCCTGTGAGAACGGGGAACGGCAACAAATGGTGCTAGTTCCTATGCAGGTAGATGGGGTCGAAGGTGGGTTGAACTTGAACCCCCATTATGCTAATGGAGGTCACGACGATGTCACTGATGGTGTGGAAGAAGCTCGAGCGAGTTCTGGGTTATCTGGGACGAATGCTTGTGTTTGTGCAGTCTCGAACCAGTGAGCTCACCATATCGTTTGAAGGCGAGGTCTATGTTTTCCCTGCGGTTACACCAGAAAAGGTTCGATTTCTATTTTCCTTTTTTGCATCCTCTGTGGTTCCTTTTAGGCTTTCATCTTCAGAGCTGAGAAAATGGACAGATGGTCAAGAAATTGTTGAAGTGATATATATATTTTTTTCTTTTTTTTTCTTTTTTATTGTTGGGTATTAAATTTTTTTTATAAGAACACTACCTTATCTCACTTATGGAGACATAACAAGGTGTCGATTTCGTTTCTTCCCCACTGATCAATTGCCAATTTTCTTGTTGGAAACTGAAATATTTGAATTTAGGATGCTAAACTCATTTCTTTCTTGTTGGGAAAAAAAGAAGAAGGCCGTGTATTGGGGAAAAAAGCAGTCAGTTGTATCCTGTCTACTTATTCCATTGGATGCACCCCCATTTTATTTTTTCTTTTTTTAATCAAATTGCACTACTCATGCATATTTTCACAACTTCTACGAAATGATTGCAAATTTTTGGGTTTGATGACCCCTCTTTTTCTGAAATACAGGTGCAGGCTGTATTATTACTCTTGGGAGGGCGGGAGATGCCCAGTAGTGTCCCCAGCTCTGAGTTTTTGCTGCAGCAGAACTGTCAGAACATTAGGGTATTTCTTTGGACATAACTTTTCTTTTTGATGAATTTCATCTCTAATTGTTTCTTAAGATATTATTAGGGGTTCTTATAATTATATGCCAGGGAACAAATGATGCTTCCCGAGGTTCAAAGCTTTCACGGAGAATTGCATCACTTGTTAGGTTTCGTGAAAAGCGAAAAGAGAGATGCTTTGAGAAGAAAATTCGGTACACTTGCCGTAAAGAGGTTGCCCAGAGGTAGGCTGTGGGTAATTGGAAAGTTTGATGTAGTGTGCTATTAGGATATTTGTTATCTTTTTTATAATGTTGATTGACAACATTTGTTTCCCATTTTCTTTTTTTATAATCTGAATTGGTGTAACATACATTTGAAAAATTGTTAGATTGAGGCAGATAAACAAATGCAAATTAGTTAAGCATTTTTGGTTAAACAGAACTTGTTAGTTAGCTTGAGAAAGTAGGCTATTGTATATTGTTTAGCTTTAGCAAATACATATTTATTATTAACACGTTTTTATACAAATATGTGTGTTTGTGTTTCATGTGCTTAAGAGTTGAGTTCACTCAAGCTTGGCTTGATTAGATAAAAGTTGAGATTCAGCGAACACTTGCTTCAAGACTAAGCTTGGGCTTTCTCTCTCTCTCTCTTATATGCAAGCATTTATGCTGTTTAAAGTTGATATGTTACATTAGTGATTAGTAATTTAGTTTTGTGTCTCTGGATGTTTGGCATACATGCCTAGCACAGCATTTGAATATCCCGGCTTTCAGAATAAATAATGGAGTTTTTTACTCTTGACACTAACAAAGTCTGCTTGTCCTCTGGACGTAGAGACTGGTGTTATAGAGATTGATAATATTTGGTTATCTAATAGGATGCATCGTAAGAATGGACAGTTTGCATCCCTGAAGGAAAACTACAAATCTCCTGCTGAAAACTGGGATTCAAGCAATGGTACTCCTTGTCCAGAATCTATGTGAGTTTCAAATTATATCTTATTTTGTTTGAAACTTAAGGATGCAATGATTTTTATTCTTGATCTGTAACATGCTAGTGCTAATACTGTTATTGTTCTGTTGGACCTCTGCTATTAATAAGTGAACGTAGATGCCAGCATTGTGGAATTAGTGAGAAGTCTACTCCAGCTATGCGCCGTGGACCGGCTGGTCCAAGATCACTGTGCAATGCCTGTGGGCTTATGTGGGCAAATAAGGTAATAAATATCTGTTTGTTAGCTTAACATGGAATTATGTTTCTTGTTATTGATTGAAGGAAGTGTGTCCCTCCAGAATCAGATGTGCTATAAACATGTCTGAATTTTGAATGATTTTTTTTAGCTTTATTTTTAAACTAACTAGAAGCCATGGCTTGAAGGCAAGAACTTTTGTCCTCTGTAAGGTCGTAAAATACTAGTAAAAAATATTTGAAAAATGGTTTTTTCACCTTTTTGGCATTGAATGTCTGCTCACTTTGCCAAGACAATTATCTTTAGTGGTTTGTTATTCATTACTTTCTATTCCAATTGTGTGCCTCAGTTATTGGGTTTTTAAGGTCATAATAGATACTATAATCATATCTTGTATCATAGTTGAAGAGTGTTAATGATAGGAACAACATACTATTGCGTAACTGTTTTTCTTAAGTTCTTATTGATAGTATGCAATTACTTATCATCACTTTCATGCTCCATTGATTTGAAGGGAACTCTGAGAGATCTCAGCAAAGCAGGAAGGATTGCTTTTGAACAAAATGAACTGGTATGTATGTTGTTGTTATTATTATTATTTTTTATGTTGTCATTGAACAATTTCTTGTCTTCAATTGTTGTACTTTCTCCTATTATAAAATAACCAAGAAGAAAATTTGTTATGTCCTCATGCATTACACTTAAAGAATAAAAGGAAAAAAAATTCTACTAAGGCATGTCTGCAACACATATTTAACAGACCCAGATCTGAATAAGCATGCTTGTGTCTAATCAGGATGGATTTGGATCCTCTCGTTGAGGCTTTCACATGACCATGCCATTTGATGAGAGAGATAGACACAATGTCTTGTGTAGGAAAAGATTATGGGATCCCTACACAGGGCCTCACATGAGAGGATCCAAATCCAGCCAGGATATATGCGTGCACTGATACTGCATAACTAAGGATGTAAAGGGGTTAGGCTTGAGTTGGGGATTGATATACGAACTTGCATAGTTGCCCCGCTGGCCCCACCTTCCTCCATCCCTACTTGCCGGCCGTCGCATATCCTTCAGATACCCAGATCTGAGTCCAATACAAATATCATTACATTTTATTTTAAACAGAAGCATAATTTATTTTAAAGTTTTTTTTTTTTTTACAATATACTAGTCTACAGGTAATGGGACTGTATTGGCTTGCCAATTATCATCTATTTAATAAAAAGTTTACATTTATCCCTTTAAATGTGCCAGATTTTTGTTTAAAATTTTTTAGTTCTGTTAAAGATGATACTTAAAATTTCATTTCACTTGTGTCATAAATTATTGAATTGTATAATATGCAAGAGCTCAGAGACATATGAAATTCTTATTATGTTACAACTCTTCTGAGAAATAGTTGCAGATGAAACATATTTAATTATGCTAGGACAAGAGAACACAAAAAATTTTGGCGTAACGTTAGAAATGATTCAACAATAAATCCCACTCAGAAACAGCTTGTGTCTCTTCCCTTCCCTTTTGTGAGAACTACTTGCCCTCAGAATCCAACAAAAATTACCAGTTTTTATCTGTAATTTTTCTCCTAGTGATCACCAATTGAGATTTCTTTGATATGATCTGTTCTCAACAGAAGATATTTGGAATTTCAAGTCTAGTAATATTCTCTTTATTCTTAGGATACTTCAGCTGATATAAAGCCTTCAACAACAGAACCAGAAAATTCTTGTCATGTCCAGGATGAGGCGGTATGTTTTCATGGGGCTTTTTCTTTAGCAAATTAATAAAGGCTTTGTTGATATGAAAAATGTAAGGTGATTTCTCAATTCTGTTTCTTTTATGTTTTATTTGCTGGTGACATTGATGGTCTCCTTTAGATTCTGGTGAACATTTGTGAATGACTTTGACAGGGAAAAAATTCTGATCCTCCCTTAGGACTCAGTACTCAGTCCTATTGTCACTAAAATTTAGCCATGTGGTTCATTTTTCCCCATCATCTTAAGATCATTGGTGCTGACGCACAGTCCAGCAGCTCCACGACAAGGGAATCGCTTGCCATGGCCAGCTTGACTTGTTCTTCATTGCACATCTCGTGGTGTCTAGTCAGCTATAGATATAGAGAGAGTGAAGAAGGTGGATAAGAAAATCTTGTGTTTGTTTTGGGGCTGGAGGGTGTGTCCAGCAAGATCCCTGAAGACAAGTTCCACCTTGCCACCATAATCTACTTGGAATCCACCATTGACAGAGTATTTGCCATCACTTATGTGATCATGGGCCTCCTTTGCCTCCTCCGTCATCATCCTCTATAACCACAACTCACATGTCTATGTGTGGATCAATGTTGGCCTGGGCTTATTTGTGGTGTCCTTGCTGATGGTTTTTCATCATGGATGCAGTGTACATTTGGGGTTGGGCAGGTTAGGCTGTACGGTGGATTCTATGTTATGGTTGCATCAATTGTGCTTTCGGGTTTAGTGTGCAGGGCGGAATTGTTTGGTGAGCAGGCAAGTTAGGTATGCCATGTCAGTAAGGATGATGTATAAAAATAAACCGTGAGTCTAAATTTAAGTGGCAGTAGGACTGAGCACTCAGTCCTACAGGAGGACCAGAATTTTTTCCCTTTGACAGATGTCATTAAACCATAATAATGTAGGTGGCAGTTATTTTTACCAATCCTCATTGATGGGTATTTAGGAAAACCCCCTGGTTGTTTCTTTTAGAGCATTAATGGATAGAATAGCCCATCAAATAGCAGGCAGTGTTTTCAATGGCTTATGGCAGCCCATGGCTGCAAGCCAAAAATCTGCCATAGATTTATGGCAGATGGCATTGCTGCTAATGGCGGAAGCATGGCGACCATGTTAAAATAATGTAAAAAATATTACAAGGCCTGCAGTTTAAAAAAAATAAACATCTAATAACTTATTTTAAGAACAATAAAAGCATTAAAGAGGTAAAAAAGTATCACAAACTGAAATATAAATGCACCAAAGAGGTTAAAAACACAAAACAGAGGTTATAATTTAGCAAGGGTGGGTCTGGTTAGTGGGTGGGTCAACAAAGGTGGGTTTGGGTTTTAGATTAAAGATAGAATCACATGTGTAACCCAAAAAAAAAAGAATGACATGAAAAAAAAATGAAAGCAATGCAGAAACAGAGGAAAGAGAAGGAGAAACAGAGAGGGAGAGAGCTACCTCATAGACGGAGATAGAAAGGGGTGGGAGGACTTCGCTGGAGACAGACCGGCTGGCCGGACTTTGACACACTCGCTGGAGATGGACTAGCTCGCCGGAGATGGAGAAACAGAGAAGAAGGGGCAGAAGGGGCAGAGGCGAAGACCATGGGATATCGGGAAAAAAACCCTCGATGGAGGGACTTCTTTGCACAAAACATGTGGAAATCCAAAAATACCCTCCAATATTGGGTACCTATAGCTTGGAGGCGGGGACAGATGAGGAAATTCCCATCTGCCTCTGCCATTTTCATGTTCTCCGCCATGCGAAGGCCATCCGCCATGGCCATGGCGGGCCCCATGGCACCGCCATGATGAAGCCGCCATGCCATGACCTTTTCATGGCAGTCTAGTGGGAATCCGCCACCGCAATCTGACATGGCGTCGCCATGAGCGCTATTTGACAACACTGATAGTAGGAGAACTCTTCTAAGTTACTTTATATGTTGGTATATTGTTTTCTGAGGTTCCATATGAAGGAAATGCTTGGTTGTGCAAATTGTGCATGCTGATACTGATTGTTGTTCAAATTGTTTTGAGTACTTCTGCTTGCATGACTGAACACTGATCCTATTGCTGATACTATTCGACTGGGCTGTGAGTTCCTAATTTTGTTTTATTCATCAGGGAAGCCCAGAAGAAACTAAGCCTGTGCGAATAGATTCCAGACAGTCACCTGAGAGAACGAATGAGCAGGTTTTATTTATTTATTTGTTTCTATCGGTTCACTTTTTATTTATAATTTAATGGAACTAAATTTAGCTCAGGCTATTATGAGGAAATTTGTTTTATTTGCTCATATGGGATTGTGCAATTTAATTTCTTTGATTTGATAATTGAAAGAAGTAAAATTTAACCATTAGATCAAATTGTGATTGTTAAGCGTAGTAAACTCAACTTTTGTGGAACTCAAACATAAGTATGACATATTTTGCTATGGTCTGTAAGAACCTTGTCATCCGGAATTTAAATAGTTTTTAAAAATTAATTAAATGGTGCAGATATGCGGATGAGTATATCTGAGTCTCCTACTAGTATATGAAGTTCAAAGAAGTTTTTCCTTTCATTCAATTTCCACCTGACGATCCAGATCAGTCAATTTCCTGGAGTAATTTGTGAAACACTGGAAATCAGAATTTTAAATTAAAAGCTCAGCCCCTAAATTATTAGGAACTTGAATGAGTGTAGAGGAAAGATTAGTGATTGGAAGCTCATGAGTGCATGGAACTCAAACAAGTGAATAGTGGGGGAACAACCATGTTCTTGAGATAGACATACATAGTTCCAGCATACAAATAGAGCGACCGAGTCATGTTACTAAGAATGCAGAGTTTTTGGATTAGTGTCTTTCATACTGATGATAGGCATCTTCCTCTTTAGCCCTGTGTGGATAATGATAATTATTTCATCTGTGGTCCTTCTTTGCTCAGATTGTTGTAGTTATTGACTTTTAGATTGGTTGGGAACATGGTCTTTTTATTTGACGAATATAGCTGAAAAAACTGTCTAATTTTGAATATTTTGTCATCAAACTTAATCATCTGATTTACAGTATATTCTTGAAACTGCTGAAGCGGTTACTGGTAACTTGTCCATCCAAGTGGAGAATCATGCTCTTAGTCTTCCTGAGCAGGTATTCTTTTATTCATTTCCCTTCTTTTGAATCAATGAGGAGTTATCCTTCTGAGAGGCAAAAGTTATGGAAAGGGTTGAGGTCAGGTGATACTGGCCTCAATACTAGGATATTGTTTGAGAATTTATATATTATACTTTGAGGATTGCAGGATACTCTTGAGGATCTTGCTGATACTTCAGGGACAGAATTTGGGATTCCTGCTGGTTTTGATGAGCAGGTACCTGTTTTAACTGACTTGTCATAAATTCATGGAATATAAGGAACTAAACCACCTGGTCTTACCGGGCATAAACCCATGTTTAGGGAAGCTTTTCTAGGGAAAAATTGCTTTTTTTTTTTTACAAAGCTATCTCAGTAAAATTATAATTATAAGCTGTTTTGACCACAAAATAAGTTAATCTAAACACACATTGAAAGCCTTTTATCTATCAGTTACTTGTTCAAGTTCATAAGTACTGACTTACAGGTTGACATTGATGATTCCAACATGAGGACTTACTGGCTGTAATCAGGAGATATTGCCATGCGCCCGCAAACAATGACCTCTTGTTGACACACATGGTTTGTTCGCAGCGGAATCGAATGTGCAGTGCTGGTTCAACTAACATTGGACTTCCAGAGATGGTTTATGTTTTATAGACAAATTATTTCTGGAAGCACCGTGAATTATTATTGTAGACTTACAATTTTCTTACATGAGAGTTTCTGTACATCCCATTGGTACCAGATTTGATTTATATAATGTGAATAGTTCAGTTTTTGCCCTCTACTTTTGCCTTCATTACACATGGATTTTGTATTCTTTATGGAACCGCATTTTAAGGTATAATTGGAAGAGAGAAAGGAGAATAAAAGATATAATTTTCGCCAATGAGCTTGAAAGCTCAACTGGTACCGGATGATGATGTCGGATCTTTGATTCTCCTCTAAGTAGATTCTTCCTCTACCACCTGGTGGAAGCTAAATTCTCATTGTGGTTTTCTCCTCCAAAATTATCTTCTAAATGACTATAATAATAGCATAATTGCATTTACTATATGTTCATTAAGCTTTGAGCACAATATTTTAGCCATGAATCTTATCTTATTAAATAAGTATATTTTTAACAAGAATTGATAATTTAAGTACAAAGTCTTTTTTTAATTAAAAGAACATACTTTGAACTTTTTTTTTCATATATTCAAACCTATAGTTTCTATTTGCAATCAATATAAAGATGTGGGAAGAGAATGCACGCTCATCTAGCTGCAGCACTTCCATCATGAAAGTCTCATTTAAATGAGAATATGAGAGAAGCACGATTATTAAGGGTGTGTTTACATTAGATTTTACAAATATAATTGTGAGTAAACTTAACTTTACAAACTTATTTTTAGTCAAAAATATGTTTGAGTGAATTTATTTATATTTAGTAAAAAATCAAGTTCAATGTAAAAATAAAAAACACTTAGTGTGTGTTTAGATTAAAGTTTGTAAATTTAATTTTAAATAAATTTAATTTTGTAAATTTGATTTTGGTTAAAAATAAATTTGAGTGAAGTGATTTATATTTGATAAAAAAGTATATTTACTTCAAAAGTAAAAAGTAGTTATTTCATATTAAATAAATTTTTTAAATCAAAATTATGTTTAAAAAATTATACAAATGTCAAAATAAATAAAATAAAAAATCAATAAAAACTCATTTAAACCTCCAAAAATCAGTTGGAATCGGTGTTTGCACCCTTAAACACTTCATCAATCATTAGGAGTAGTAATAATAAAAGGCAGAACTACTTGTGATTATTATATCATATTGGGTTTTGGTGCTTTTGTTATTTCTTTCCCGTTGAGAGATTTATGTGCATTAGTTTCAAGCTGTGTATTGAAAATCAAATCAGACCGGTCGGTTTAACCGGTTAAACTGGGAACCGGTCCTCTCACCTGTTCGAGCGACCTCCCAGAACTTGTAGGGTCAAAAATCGGTGAACCCGTTCAAAATCGGCTGAACCAGTCATTGCAGCACCGGTCCATACGGTTGACGGTTTAGACCCTTTTTTTTTGAACCAGTGTTAAGTGAAACGACGTTGTTTTGGTCGCGTTTTTACAAAAAAAAAATGAAAACGAATTTGTTTTGGGCTGGAGGGTTGAAAACCCTAGCCAGCCAGCGCTTGGTTTGCCTCCTCTGCATTGCAGCCTAGTCCCGCGTACCCCAACAGCCAACAACCTTCGCACTGCAGCTCCCACGTACCCCAGCCAGCAACGCTAGCGTCCACAATGTCCACCTCCGTAGCTCCCACGTCTCGCGTCCGCCTCTGCAATCCACAGCTCCTGCGTTTACCTCCACTCCCGACTCCCTCCTCGCCTTGGTCATCGAGCGACCTCTCGAGTGACCAACCACAACACCATTTGTACGAGCCTTCTGTTTAGCCTTTGAGTCCGTCGGTCCGTGCAAGCTTCCATTGCTGCCGTACCCACCATCACCTGCCACCGTCGGGTTGAACTTCCATTGACTTGATGGAACATTGTTGAACTTGTATTATTTACTTGTTTAAGATTATTATTGTTAGTATGATTGACTATAATAGTGGATTAATATTGCGTTAGTGTAAGACTATAAATTATAAATTATATTTATTTTAGTTAATTTATATGCTATATTATTATATAAATTAATGTTATTACTTATATAAATGTAATATTATTTTATTTTATAATTCTATTTTTTTTATGTTTTAAATAATTTTATTATTAATTTATATTGTATTTTTTTTATTTTATTAATATATAAATAATTATATATATATAAATATATTTATATTATATATAAATATAAATATATATTTAATTATATTTCAGTTCAATTATAATTTGATTATGTTTAAACTATTAAACTTTAAATTAGTTGACTGGTCTAATAACCAATTCGATTTTGAAAAATTTGGTTACAAGTTGAATCACCCTTTCTCTTCTCTTCTCGTACATATATATTTCAAAACTGGTTCTTTCCGTTCCAATTCTGAAAAGTTGAATCCCCACACAACACAGGCACAGCACGCAGTGAGCGAGAGTCCCCACTCCATCTCCAATCGCATATTAAGATTCCTCTCCAAAGCAAAACCCTAGCCTCCCTTCCATTCCACCGATCCCGTCCCATCATGGTGGATGAGCCGGTTGCAGCTCCTCCATCGTCGTCGTCTTCTGCTACTTCTCCGCTCGGTTCCTCCGTCATCTCCTTAGTGAACAGGCTTCAGGACATCTTCGCCCGGGTCGGAAGCCAATCTACCATCGACCTGCCGCAGGTCGCCGTCGTCGGCAGCCAGAGCAGCGGCAAGTCCAGCGTCCTCGAGGCCCTCGTCGGCCGCGACTTCCTGCCCCGTGGGAACGACATCTGCACCAGGAGGCCCCTCGTGCTGCAGCTCGTCCAGACCAAGCGGAAGCCCGATGGCTCCGAAGACGAGTACGGCGAGTTCCTCCACTTGCCCGGCAAGAGGCTCCACGATTTCTCCGAGATTCGTAGGGAAATTCAGGTTCTGTATTCATCATCATCAATGACGTCACTTAATATGTTTCTTTTTTGATTGATTGCTTGCTTGCTGAGATATAGTCGTAAGAGAAAGAAAGTAAGAAATCTTTAGCGTTTCGCTTTGTGATTCACTCTAGTTTAGGAGTGTGAAATTTCTATTTTAAACTATGAGAAGTTTCGTTGTTCCTTAGTGAGGTTGAACTGCATGGAGTCTAGTTGGTTGCCCGAATAATCTGGTCAGAATCGAGAAACTTTCATTGGGTAGCTTAGCTATACAGATTCATTAAAGTCGCTTTTACAGATGGATAACGATCTTATGTAGTTCTACATGTTACAAATCATGAATTTAGTTTTTTCCTCTGGAGAGACACGGAGCAAATTAATGAGGCTATGAGAGTGAGGAAAGAGGTAGATTTGGAGTCTAGGGATTTTCTGTCTGTAAGGTCAATCTCGTAGTACACAACTTTTTCATTGTGATAATTTATAATGCGTTTGCTCTTTGGTCAATGTAGCTGTAGGGATGTGAATTAGTATAAGTTGGTCATCGAACTGACTTGTGTGATGCGGGGGCAAGATATGAAGGGAGACTTTGAAATTCTTAGGAATCTGAGCCTTTTTTAGCATTTTATTCTGTTAATTGAAAACATATACCCACCTCCCCAAACAAGTGCACTTGAAAATCTAGAATGGCAATCTGAAGTTTCTATATCTTCATGGATGAGAAGGCGGTGAACATTTAGGCCATAACCTTGGAGAAAAGCAACTCTCCAGATTATTTATTCTGTAAAATAATATTTTCTTGTTTGACTGAGCTTCACTGTGCATTAATGGCCTATTGGATGCTCCTTTCCTTATTATAACATTACTGTGGCTAATCTATGTCTGTGTAAATTACCTTCCACTCTGGAAGGGAGTATTCCTAACCTCAATTTTGCGGATACTAGGGTGATCGCAATCAGTCATGATTATTTTCTCTATCCTGAGAAGAAGGTTAATTTGTTTTCCCCGTGCACCCGCAATAGAGATACAAGCTCAGCTGAATGAGCCATCACAGATGAAAGAACTGAGTTGAACTCAGGTGCTAACAATTTGATATTGATCCTTAAATGGTCCTGTCCATATATTTGAAGTTGATATTATGAGTTTATGGCATCCAAAATTCCATACATAGAGTGGAGCAAATTGATAGTAGAGACTTTATACCATTGATTATAAATCTTTTTATATGAGTCAACCAAAAAATATTGACACCCCTTCTAGTTTTTAAAACTGACACTGTAAGTCCCTCCAGTTGCAATTTGTACAAGCTCCTCCCTTTCAAATGGAAAGACAGACAATGTTAAAATAATTAGAGAAATACTAAACTAGCTTTGTTCGGATTAGAAAGAACCATACTAGCAAGGCCTATTGTTCAAGCATTCTTCGTCCTCAACAAAAAGTCAAAGACCCATGTTCTAGCCCATGCATTCTTCCCGTGTTCTGTGTACAACACAGACTAAAGCTGTTATTGAATTTGGCCCAAATAGTGTTCAGTACTCACAATTCACAAACTCCATCATTCAAGCCCTATGCAATCTCTTGCACTTCATCATCAGCAGACCACATCTTCAATTTCCTTGGGGCAGTCTAAGGGTTTCTCTGTGTGTTCTTTCTCCCTCTATTATTCTACTCTCTGAAACTACAGGAATTTTGCCCAAATAGTCAACTTTTATCTTCTTGTGTTGTTCTTTGTTTATCTTCACCTAGATTCAGTTTTTCCTATTTACGGGAAAAAATTTCTAGCCCTTACATAGTTGGATGAGTTGGATGCTAATATTTAGGAGGTAGTTACAGACTTATCAAAAAATTAATGGAAGGAATATCCACTTCTTCAGTATTACAGTAGGACTATAATTTTTTCCTTATTAAGAGTGTGCTATAGTTAGTTAATTGGGTATGTTCTTGGTCAAGTTGGTTTCTACTTATTTTTCAATAATCACCATTTATAAGGATGAGTTTTCCTCATGTAAATTATACTGTTGCATAAAACAATAACTGCTGGGGGTTCCAGGTTTCTCTTATCCTAAAACTTGTTTGTTTTTCAAACAAAAAATCAAAAGGGTAATATTGACATTTATGCTGATGTCAGTTTTCTGTTAAGATTTTAACAATATTAAGGGAGGTATTTGTACAATTTAAAATTAGAGTAACTGAGAGTTCATCTTTTTAAAATTTGAAAGGGTGTGAATGTTTTTTACTGTTTTGAATTCATGTTTGGAGAATTGGCAATTGAAAGTAAAGTAGTTGATGAGCTTAAGGGGATATTGTTTTCTCATTAGCCTTCAGTGAACCATCAACATTACTATGTCTATGATATTGACAGTTAATCACAGTTTTGGTTGAAGGTCCATAATCCATTGGAATTGATTTTCATGTTTTAAGCTTGAGAAATGGTTGAATTTGTGATTTCCATTATTTGCATATTGTATAGCTAGTAATACTCTTGATGAATTTGATAAGTTATACAGTGTACTTCATTTAATTGTTTTTCCTTTTCTGCTCTCTATTGACTTGTATACTTTCTTAATCCTTTTTCTATAGGCTGAAACTGATAGGGAAGCAGGAGGGAACAAAGGTGTCTCAGACAAGCAGATTCGTCTGAAGATTTTTTCACCAAATGTTCTTGATATCACACTTGTAGATCTCCCTGGCATAACAAAGGTTCCTGTTGGTGACCAGCCTTCTGATATTGAAGCCCGAATCAGAACAATGATCATGTCATATATCAAAACTCCAACCTGTCTCATTCTTGCTGTCACACCAGCAAATTCAGATTTGGCCAATTCGGATGCTCTTCAGATGGCAGGAATTGCTGATCCTGATGGTTGGGCTTTTGTTTCCATTTGCCTAAATCTATAACATTTTCAAATCTCTGTGATTGGTTTTTAAATGTTTATTTTTCTGTTACAGGTAATAGAACGATAGGTGTAATCACAAAGGTTCAGTATACTCTTCTAACATTTCTAACTTACCAATGTATTTGTGAAATTGGTTATGCTGTTTCCATGTTCTGACAAGGTTAGGCACATATTCTTTTGAATGTAGTTGGATATCATGGACAGAGGTACTGATGCCCGGAATCTATTACTTGGAAAAGTTGTCCCCCTCCGACTTGGTTATGTGGGTGTTGTAAATCGTAGTCAGGAGGTAGTGATGTTATCCTACTGTGATAAAGACAGTGTTTGACTACATGCAACCTTTGCATGTGTTCTATTTGTTAAAATTAGTGGTTATTGAGTACACACACATAAGGGCACTGCACACATCGCAGACAAATATGCACTTTTAAATTGCTTGATTAGCATGCAGCTCAACATGTAATGCTGAAATCTACTTATCTGTTGTCTCATCAACTTAGGATATTCTAATGAACCGGAGTATCAAGGACGCACTTGTTGCTGAAGACAAATTTTTCCGCAGCCGTCCTGTAAGGAAGTACCATTGCACAGTTATATTCAGTCCATGTTACTTCTATACTGATTTTCATTCATTTATGTTTTTCGTTCATAGGTATACAGTGGTCTAGCAGATAGCTGCGGTATTCCTCAATTGGCAAAGAAGTTGAACCAGGTAGAGTCTTTGCAATGTTGAAATGACAAATTATCTTTTCTTATGCATTTTACTGTTTCAAATGCTGGCCTTAGTTAGAGCTTCTGCTTGCTTATTCAGAGAAAGGATACTCTTCGGTCTTCCCACTCTTTTTTACTTTCTTTGACACTGCAATTCTAGGTTGTTTGCTTCTACGAACACATGTAGAAACTTCCTCCTTGGTATCATGTATTAATTTCCTTTCACTGTAAAAGGGGGTTTGTTCAAAGAAATTTCATAGGAGGGCTTATTTGTTGCAAAAATAATTTCATATTTTGTTTGTAGGAATTGAAAGAGTTTGAAGAGATTATGGCTGATTTTCTAACTTTCTCATAGAAATGCATGTTATGTCAACATTGGAAAGGGAAAATTGTTAAATGATTCTTGGAAATATTCAGTAAAAAGAGCCAAATTCTTAGAAATGCCCTAAAAGATCAAACCATTATGGACTTATAATATTGCAGCTTCTGGACTTGTGCATGTTATGTGTATGTTTGTCTGTACATCTCTTTACTGATTTTGGCATAACACGTCATATGTATGTTTGCCTGTACATCTCTTTGCAGATTCTAGCACAACATATCAAGGCTGTGCTACCAGGGCTGAGAGCACGTATAAGCACGTCACTAGTTGCTGTTGCAAAAGAGCATGCAAGCTATGGAGAAATCACTGAGTCCAAGGCATGTGTTGATATTTGGATGTGTCTCAGATGTGCCCTAACACTTGTTAAATATACTGTACAAGTATTCTCCTTGTTGTGATTAAAAAGCAACAAGATTTCTACTTTAGCTGGTCATTTACCTTATTTTATCTATAATTCTTCTCTCCAATAGGCTGGTCAGGGTGCTCTTCTTCTGAATATTCTTTCAAAATACTGTGAAGGTACTTAACAATCCCTACTATCTGGTTTCTTATTTCTTCTTCAACTGTGACTCATATTTAATATTCCATTTTATGTTTGTTAACTACTATTCCACATATAATTACCATTCCAAATTCAGTAATGCTATCTTTATTTTTGTCTTTTTGAAATTTTTAAACAGCATTCTCCTCCATGGTAGAGGGAAAGAATGAGGAGATGTCTACATCTGAGCTATCTGGTGGAGCACGAATACATTATATTTTTCAATCCATCTTTGTGAGGAGTTTAGAGGTATAAACTTTTGTATTTACATATGATAGTGCTTAGAAAATATACCTACTATCACGCAATGTTCAAATTAGTGATGGAAGCAGGTTATAATTAACCTATTAACCCATAACCCATTTGTAACTGATTGAAAAAAAAAACAACCCAACTAGCTTATTATCTATTTGTTGTAGTGGGTGTCCATCCCACTCATTTATCCCATTTAATGGTTGGATGCACCCAACTACCCAATCTCTGCCCATTATTTATATACTATCTTATATTATTCAAATATTATTAAATAAATAATAATATCAAGTATTATTAATCAAATGTCTGATTTTTTTGTTTAACAATGACAATAAGTAATCGTTTTGTTTCAAATCAAATTATCATCTTGATTTTATAAGTGTTAAACTAAATGCTTCATTTTGAATTTTGTTTTTATTGTCCAATGCAAATTATACACATTGAAATTCAATTGATTTCAAGGGAAAAACTATAAATTAATTTTCTTATTAGCACATTTATATGTTGTCAATTTCCAGGCAATAGGCAAAATATACATTTGACACCATGTAACCCAGGGACTGTGTTGCTTCTGTTCATTTCTTAAGAGCTAGTTCCTGAGTCCTATTATATTGTGTAACTTAATGCTATCTTGCAGGAGGTGGATCCATGTGAGGACTTGACTGATGATGATATTCGGACTGCCATACAGAATGCAACTGGGCCTAAATCAGCGTTGTTTGTTCCAGAAGTAGGTCTTGTTACCCTCCTTTTTTTTTATTTAAAAATTTTCTCTGTTGATTTTTGTTTTTTTTTTTTTTAACTTATCAATTATTTTTTTTCTAATTGGAGAACATGTTTATCTATTATTTCCATGAAATTAGGTCCCATTTGAAGTCCTTTTACGTAGGCAAATATCTCGTCTATTGGATCCAAGTCTTCAGTGCGCCAGGTTTATATATGATGAGTTGATAAAGGTACGGCTTTATGGCTTACCATCTCTGCTGTCTCACTTCACCATCATACAAGTATGTGCTAAATTAAAATCCCTTCTCTTCAGATCAGCCATCGCTGTATGGTGACTGAACTGCAGCGGTTCCCTTTCTTGAGAAAGCGCATGGATGAAGTTATTGGGAACTTTTTACGAGAAGGCCTTGAACCCTCAGAGAATATGATCGGGCACATCATTGAAATGGAGGTATGCTAAAAACTTGTTTGATGCATAAATGTGCAGTTGCTCCATCCTCCACATTCTAGTTCAATCATCATGTCAATAGTAGATGATCAAAATTCAGTTAGGTCCTAAACTCGGTTCCACCATTCAAACCCTACCAAAATAGTGATTTATGTCATAACTGAAATTGAACATTCTAACGCCTGGAACTTATAGAAGTTTGGTTCTTGATATTACTTTTTTGAACTCTCTCCTATTTTCATTGATCCCACTCCTAGCTACGAGTCAATCATTTTTTATGGAGTTGTTACTCGTTAGGGTGTGACGGTTGTTGATTGGCATGTCAAGCCTTCATTTCTTAGAATATATCTCACTTCAATTTTAACTGATGGGATTTGGGCTTTCAGAAATTTCATCAAAACTGAAACAAGTTTTACCTACTGCTTGATTACTTTGTTGAGCATGGCTTGATGGGCCATGTTAAAATATTGGTGATCGTTGTTCTTTCTCTTGAAAAAAGGGAAAATCCATAATGATTGGAGATATTGATAATTTTCTGGAATCTAGTAGAAATTATTAGCATGCCACGAGCCAGCTTATTGGTGTCATTCACTCATTTGTGATGGTTGGTCTATCATAGTGAATCTTCAATTCCTTATCCACAATTTCTTATTCAAACTACTCTAATTTGCAGATGGACTATATATAAACACTTCCCACCCAAATTTTATTGGTGGAAGTAAGGCATTAGAAACTGCAGTGCAACAGACCAAGTCTTCTAGAGTTTCTCTGCCAGTTTCTCGGGTGAAGGTTTACAAATTATGGGCTCTTATCCAATTATGCCCTATGTTTTTCATGATAGCTGTGAATACTAATTTATGCTCACCTTTCTTTTATCTTAAAATTTTCTTATTAACTTCCGATAGGATGCTTTGGAATCTGATAAGGGATCAGTTTCTGAAAGAAGTGGGAAGTCTCGAGCTATTCTTGCTAGGCAAGCAAATGGAGTTGTGGCTGATCAGGTATGTAATTTTATCCTGTTAAGTGGATTACATGTTTCTTAATTTTATCCTCTTAAGCCGATAAGGTATACATATTACCTTAGTTTAGACTTTTAAGGAATTAAGATAAGGGCTACTAAATTAGTATCTCATTCTGATCACTAAAATTCTTATGATATATAAATAAAAAACAGGGTGTTCGTGCTGCATCAGATGTTGAAAAAGTACCACCCTCTGGTAATTTTTTTTTTTATTTAATGTTTGAGTTTGTCTTGGCATGTGTTTTGCTATGTATTTGATTTTGTACTTTCTTTTGGTTGTCCAATCTTCAATCAAGTTTTTGGGTGTATCAACAAGCATTATGATAGGAACCTGCTCTTCTATTATAGAAAGCTGGGAATCAAACCCAAAATTACAGAGATAGAAACAGAAAATTATAGAAAACTGGGCTAGCTCTTTGAGGGCTAGCTTCCTCCCAAAACACCTGTCCTCTCTACTCAATTCTTTCTTACCTCTTTCCTTCCCCTCTTCCCCTATTTATTCTAACAGACTTCGTCTCTTCCCTCCTCCACACCTGCCACGTTGGCAGGTTGTTACAAGGTTCATCCCCTTTTCACATTTCCTACCTTTCCACATTTCCCACAGTCCTAGACAATTCTCTGCTACCCCTTCCTATTTCCTAGCATGCTGCCTATCATATCTCTAACACATTATTATTATTGTAAGATATTTAAATTTTTGAATGCTTGATATTATATTCAGGAAACACTGGTGGATCAAGTTGGGGGATCTCATCCATTTTTGGTGGAGGTGATAACCGTGTGTCTGTGAAGGAGAATACAGCTAATAAACCACATATTGAACCAGTTCACAGTGTGGAGCAATCATTCTCTATGATTCATTTGAGAGAGGTATATATGTGTCAGTGTGTCACACATTTATCATCATCTTGATCAATATGTTCCATGGATATATATAATTTCTTAATGTGCTTTGGTTTCTGTAGCCCCCTCCTATCTTGAGGCCATCTGAGAGCAATTCAGAGACAGAAGCTGTTGAAATCACAGTAACAAAGTTGCTTTTGAGATCATACTATGACATCGTCAGGAAAAATGTTGAGGATCTTGTCCCCAAAGCAATTATGCACTTCTTGGTACTTTCACATCCTTCTTTTAGGCTTTGCCAAAAAAGAAAAAAAAAGAAAAAAAAAAGATATTGCAATAATAGATGTAAAATAAGTAGTCTCCTGCTTTCAAATCCAACGGTCGGTTGTGTGGTGTACAAAAAAATATATTCCCATTTTCCTGATCTGTTTTGTAGTCTGACTAGATGACCATATCCGCTAGATCTGATGCATATCCTCTCACCTATGGAAAATGATGGGAGTGTGATAAATAAGATTAAAACTTACTCGGTGCTTTTGCCTAATGATCATAGATTGTAGGCAGCTTTCTTCTTTTACATGGTTAGAAGTGATATCAATAGTTGCAATTTCTCTCATTCTTGAATTTAAGTTTCTGTGAACTCTATAGTTTATCATTTGGGTAACTTTACGGGCCATGATAGCTCTTGTTATTGTTCATAATATCTAACCATATTCTCTGCTATTTATTTTGGAGTGGTTGAACATACCTGAATTTTCATGCATTCCACATGCAGGTAAACAACACAAAGAGAGAGCTGCACAATGTCTTCATTAAAAAGCTATACAGGTAACATATAGTGGTTATGACCTGCTAATTCAGATTTATTCTGTTTATACAAAATTTTGTCTGATGTTGATTTGTATGTTAATTCAAACCAGAGATAATCTGTTTGAAGAGATGTTGCAAGAACCTGATGAGATAGCCATGAAAAGAAAGCGCTGTCGAGAACTGCTCCGAGCTTATCAACAGGCTTTTAGGGTGGGTAATCCTAATACTTTAATCAGAAGTTTCTAACTGAATTTCTGTATTATTTTATATGACAAGTTTGGTTCTCCTTCATTTAAGTTATAGTGGCGATCTTCATCCATTGATATTTGGTTCTCATGGTATACTCACCCATAGTACTTGCGATTGGTTTGTCTGTATGAGATTCTATTTAAAAACTGGATTTTCTCTGAATCATAAAGCTGTCAGCAGTACCGAATCCGCTTCTTTTCACAACTTCCAGATGTATCTACAGTCCAAGATTTATTTATTTTATGTTGAAATCCATTAGCTTTTCTACATAACAACACTGGTAGCAAAATATGGTTGATGTTGGTGACTGTATTTCCTCTTAGCAGGACTTGGACGAATTACCTCTGGAAGCTGAAACTGTTGAAAGGGGATACAGTTTATTACCCGAAACAACTGGTTTGCCTAAGATTAATGGATTGCCAACTTCATCTCTGTATTCTACAAGCAGTTCTGGAGACTATTATGCAGCTTCTCCTAAAAACCCAAGGTCTAAAAAGTCTTCACATTCTGGGGAGCTTCAATCACCATTGTATGCCAATGCAGATTCAAATGGAAGTGGAAAGCCATACATGTCAGGTTTTTATCCCATGGGTGATGTATGAGCTAGCTGAACGTGCTTCTTGGTCCTAGTAATTCAATTCTAGGCATTCTATTCCTTTGTTTATACTGAGTAATTTTCAGGGTTTGGAACTCTGCCTCCTGGTCCTGGAGCTCGATTGCATTAAATTACTATTTTCTAACTAAAATGGTCTTGAATGTTGGCCATTGCTCTCTTTACATAAGTTCCGTTTTGTTCTCATATAGCATTGGCATTATTTACTACAAGGCTCCAGAAAGAATAACCGGAGCGGGTGATCCTTCACATTTTTGAGAATCGGCTTTCAATATATAGTCATGTATATTACCATTTTCTTTCTGTGGTTAGTCTGATACTGTTGATAGCAATTTTGCCGGTTAAATCCTATTAGTATGCAGTTTTACATCTTGTTGGCCTCAAACTCAGTAGCTACATATTGGCTATGTGAATTAGCTGGCAATATTGATTTTTCAGTTTTAGATTAAATGTGTAGGGATTTCTCTCGTAGTTGTGATTGTTATTGCATTTGTTTTTAAAGAATTTATTCATCTCCCTGCTGATTCCATTATTGCTGCATTGCTTGAAGTTTGAGGGTTTTTCTTCAGATGTAATCTCTTGAAAGTGGGACCAGAAATGTTGATTAGAGATTGTCCTCTGCTTGTTTGCTTGCACCTCGCTTGTACGCAGGGCTCTACAGAAAAGAGCAGCTCTTAAAATTTAAGCAGATTGAAATGAAAAATAAGCCAGGTGACCCCAGTATATGGGTGTTTATTCGAATAATTATTTTGTGATTAAGATCTTCTGAAAGTGCAGTGTACACTTTTATAGAGTAATCATTAAACAATCAGCAGCTATTTAGCACGAATTAGTCCGCGAGAATTATTAAACAAAACTCCACTAACCAATCAGGTGAAGATTAGCTATTAGAATGGACACATAAAAAAACTGTCTTGACTTAGTATTCACATCTAACATGTTACATTACTGTTGGCAAGTCTTTTACCAAAATCTTTCGTGATAAAAAGCATTTCTCTTAAATAATTTAACAGTTTAAAATTTGATAAAATATAAGTACACAGACAATAAATTATAAATTTATTAAATTTTTGATTTATTTTTTATTTTTTATAATAATTATTTACCTACAATTTATACTATATTTTGAAAGAACCAAGTTTACTATTTTGTAGTTTAATTTTGTAAAAATTTAAAATCAATTCGTCACCGGCCTTGTAAGACGGGGCAATGTATAATTATATTATATTTATAGGTGGAATATTTAGTGTGAAAGAACGGTTTAGCGCTGTGTTGTGGAACTCCCACGTGCCTTCCAAGTGTCGCTTGTTCCCATGGTTGCCTGCACTGTAGCCCTAAATAACCTGGTTTAAGCCTCCTCTTCCTTTTTTCGGTCATTGTTAAGGTTGTGTTTCGGCCTTTGTGCCATATTTGTTGTATAAGCTTGGGCCCAACTTTAAAAAACAAACTTAGACAAGACCCAAATCTGAGTTAGCTCAATGTGTTTTCTTTTTGTCAAAACCCCCTACTTGAACCTATAGGGGAAGCCCAATTATCACCTTTATTTCTGTTATTTTTGTTTCATGCTAAATATCATTGATAATGATATAATTTGACCCACGAAGTAAGTAAATATTTTTAGAAATTCTCTACTTTAAAAGTATTAGTAGTGCAGATAGCAGGCAAAAAAGGATGAATAAACTAATTAAAATAAAAACTTCTCTATATCAATCTTTTACCTCTTCCTTTTTCTGTGGACAAGTGTGACATCTGTTCTAACATTAAACACTACTTCACATCTCAGGGAACGACTGAAAACCAAACAGCTAACAACTCGACCACACACACACATATATATTTAACCCCCCATATGCAAAGCTAATGAAAAAAAAAAAAGTACAACTAGCTATGGTAAAAAAGGCTTCCTCCAATTTAGGAGTTAGGACAACCTTGCTGGAGCTGTAGGTAAAGAAGCTTCCCCAGGATTTAAATATGAAATTAAACAATTCTCAAAAGCATTTAATATCACTTAACTAAGGCTTTTTGAGTGACAATGAGTCCTATTATTAACACGTACTATTTAAATATGAATAAAACTTATTTTTAATTAGATATATTATTTATTAATTTTGTCTTTTAAAAATTAATTTTATTGATTTAATTTTTCAAACTTAAAATTCATAACAATTTTATTTTTTTAAGGAGACTAAATTAATAAAATTAAAAAAAAAACAAAATTTATAAGTGAATTAAAATTTAAAAAATTAAATTAATAAAATTAATATATAAAAAATAAAATTAATAAATAATATATTTTTAAGAATTAAAAATAAATTTTTGTCTTCGAATTTTGAAATAGTCAAATAAGATAAACAATGTTTTGAGTTAAACAACCAATATTCATATTGCGGCTCGTAACATTCTAGTGCAAATAATAGCCCAATAGTCTATCTAGTTTGATAAGAGAAAAAAGAAAAGAATAGAATAAGAATGGGATAATTTTTATGCTTTAACGTTAAAAATTTTATATATCTCATTCTATTCATTTTATTTAACCTTCAATCACACGTACAGTGAAGGAGGCATACCTATGGCTGCCATGAGTTATTGTTTCGGATGTGTTAATATCTGAGTTAGTTAATATCTGGTGTTTGATGATTTTTCAGGGCTGCTATGCCCCGGGTAGTTTTCTTTCTTTTTTTTTTTTTGGTCAGGAGAATTTTGGGGAGGAGAGATGAAAATTGAACCCGATGCAACTATTTTCAAGCCTTCTCGACATGCCACTAGACTACTACCTGAATTGCGTGTAGTTTCTTTTATTTAGTTTCTTTTCTTCGTCTTTGGGCTGTTTAACTCTTTTCATCTATCAAAAACAAAAACAATTAGTATATTATCTACATGAATTTTCTTTCAAATTAGTTACTCAAAACTGAGAGGATATTTGATTTATTTTTATTTATAATTGATATATTTTTATTAATAAATATAAAAATTTATATTATTTTTATACTATTTTTTATTTTAAAAATTTTATGAAAATAATGATAAAAATAAAAATATTTATTTTTATTATATCTTTTTATAAAATTTTAAAACAAAATAAAATAAAAATAATATATTATTTTTTAATTATAAATAAAAATATATTAACTGACAAAAAATAAATCAAACATCTTATTAGCTTTTTTTAGTAAACAATAAAAATTATATTTATATGTTAAGATTTAACTCTCCTAACATCATTTTAAAAGATAAAATAAAAATTTATAATTATTAATAAAAAAAATAATATATATATATATATATATATAATAATAAATTATAAAATTATTAAAATTTATTTTTTAATTTTTTTATCAATAATTAGTATTTTTTAAACAACTCCTTTCGTTATCTGAACTATATGAAATGTGACAATCGGGGCCATGGCTGCAATGGCACGTGCGTGCGGCGCTGAAGAACGACGTAATTAACGTAAGTATCACGTGTTCGATTCTAGACACTTCGAGGAAGAGCTTATCCTGAACCGACACGTAACCACCGACCATTTTCAAGGTTTAAGGGTTTCATAGACCATTTCACAACGCTAACAAGCATATCCTATAAATACTTCGTTTGCCTTCTTCTTCTTCTAGTCTCTGAATCGTGTCGCCGCCTTTGCCTTCGCCTTAGCTACACCCCTTTCCTTAACCATGCCTCGCCGTAGCTCCGGTGGTACGATCTCCATCTCAAATCGATTTTTAGTTTCCATGCAAATATCCCATTTTCTGGACTGTAATCTAATCTGAAATTTTCACGCCTTCGATAATTTCTAGGGTTTTTTTTTAAATTCGATAAATCATCCCCTGTTCCTGTTGCATGAATAGTTTGACTCATGAATTCTAGTATTCTTTTTTTCTTAATTAATATGTTTTGCTGCAAGTTTTGGTTTCGCCCTTCCCAGATGATGGAAAATGGTTGAACGGTTTTCTGGGTATTATTGTTCACTTCGCCAATGATTTCATTTGTTAAAGATCTATGGTTTCTCATTTCTGTTGATGTTTGTGTTGAGTATGAAAAACGCCGATGGTTATACTTGTACTAATGGGAATTCCTTTGGTACCTGTTTATTAAATGGGTTTTGGTTTTTAATTATAACTGGTATATGTGACTTACAAATGATCTCCTTCCTATGCCGTGGTCGTCAATCTTGTTTTCCGGCATGGTGGGCTAGGTGGTAGACGGCCACTGTAGCCTTCTCCATTTCCAAAATCTCAGTTCTTAACGGCACGCAAGGCCGAGAAGAAGTCCACCAAGGATAAGAAATCCATGGTGGCCAAGACTTGGAATTGGTAACAGGCCGACAAGATTTTAGTCGTCGCTTGGAAAGATCGCAATGAACTGGCTTCCAACGACACATTTGATCTGGAGTTTAGACTGTTTAGTAAATAAAATAAATTAACAATATGAAATAAGAAAGATTAATAAATGCATATTATATATACTGAATAAATAAGTAAACAAGTAATAATTTAAAACAATTTTAAATCAACCTATTAAATTTTGACACATAATAAGGGTACCGGTACCCTTACAAAGAATAAGGGTACTGGAGAAATCCCTAATTATGATTTTTTTGGATGGTGTTTGGGAAGGGATCAAGGGAGGTCAAGAAAGGGGATGATTGATGAAAATGTGATTAGTCTTTGTATTGAAATATTTTGATGGAAATATGTTTTTCTTATTGTTTTGAAATTTCCCATCTCAATTTTGTCCATACCTTTTTGTTATTTTTTCTTATTGTTGTTGCCATGATATAGGATCATAATATGGTAATTTGTTTATATTACTTAGGCTTTGGGGTAAACTAACGATTTGATCATCTGTTTTCTGCATGATAATGCTGTTTCCAAATAATGTGACCCTATTGAGTTGTTCATATATCTGCAGGAAGATCTGCTCGTCCAGCTCCACGTGCTGCACCAGCTCGACCCGCTCCTCAGCCAGGTACCATGAATCATAGTTGTTAGAATTGCATGATTCACAATTTGAATCGTGTGATTCGATACAATTCATCAAGCTAGTGATTTGTATCATATGATGAATTGCAGATAGCTATGAATCGTGCATGTACCGGACGAATCGATGCGATTTTGTATCACCAATACGATTTGCAGGATTCTCTGATTCTTTTTTTTTTTTTTTTTTTTTTTGCTTTTTTTCCTCCATTTCTCATCAAAGAATTCGAAGTGGCAGAGAGTTTTAAATATCTAAATAAAAGAAAACATATGGGAATTATTGAAAGAACCCCTTTTCATTGCTTTGTTTCGAAGTGAAGGCACTATGTTCCTTTGTTTTATTGGTTTTGGGTGCTAGGTTGTGTTCATTCTTATGTTTCAACGCACCTGCCACTCTTTTTCGTTCTTCTGGTTATGGGTGCTGTATTGTATGGCTCCTAAGGCTAAGAAGAAGGGTAAGAAGGATTTTTACTCCGGATTATGCTCCTGTTCTTGACAATAGATTACACGGTATATGGGAATTTGTGACATTTAAGTATTTATTTGAGGCTTTTGAGTATTTTGTTCATGTTTTAGGGGTGAAATCATGTATATTTAAGTTTTTTAATTGATGTGTTTCTGAATCGTACAATACATTACGATTCACGATTCAAGAATTGAACAAACGATTCTTAATACAATTCACAATTTGACAACTATGCCATGAATACAGTACAATAATAGGCTAAGCCTAAACTTCAAAGCTCCACGAAGATACAATGTATTTTCTGAAAAGTGTTTGATGTATGCAATTTTTGTCTTCCAACAAGAAATTGTGGGATGCAAATTATTTTTCTAATGAACCTTGCATTGATATCTTGATGCAGTCAACCATGCTCCTCCTCCAGTGCCTACTCAGGGTAGCAGCGGTGGATCTCTGCTTGGTGGCATTGGTTCAACCATAGCTCAAGGTATGTCACGGAAGATGACTATTCCATTTGTTATATGGAACCTATCAATATAAGTTTTCATATTCTTATCTGGTACTGGAGTGTTTATGTTTTCTTTTTAATTTTGCAGGCATGGCTTTTGGTACCGGAAGTGCAGTGGCACACAGGGCTGTGGATGCTGTAATGGGTCCGCGTACCATTCAACATGAAACAGTAGTCAATCAGGCTGCTGCTGCTGCCCCTGCACCCACTGCAAATAGTCTTGGTGGTGATGCATGCACTGTTCATTCGAAGGCTTTCCAGGATGTATGTTGTTTTTACCTAGTTCTGTTCTTTTTTGTTGAATTTTTTCCTTTTATCTTAATTTTTAAATAGTTTGTCTTTGGTAGATACTAAATCTGTGAGTAGCATTTGCACTGTAGTATCAAAAGTTGCACTAATACATACAAAGATGTTTCCCATATCTTATACAATATCAATCACGAACCCTGTAGTACATATTTTCAGCTTAAACAGATGTAGTAGGGAAAATTTATCTTCCCACTACTTGTTAACTAATCAAGACTGGCAGACTGTTAAGAAAGGTTGATATGATATAGTTATTTTTGCTTTAGAAGGGTGAAAGTAGGGTATGAACTTCTTAAAATTGATCACTGTCCCCTATGCAAAGAATTTTGGTCATTGCAGCTGCATTGTGTCAAGTAGCATGATTTTCTTAAAAATTACAAATATATGATTATTCCACTGTTCTTGGTATGAACATTAATCTATAAATATTTATATGGTTTTGTTGAATTAAAAATAGAAACTATTAAATGAAACGTACAAGCATTTAATGCCTTGAAAATCTAAAACACATTTATTACTTTCTTCTTCAAGTAATTAGGATAATTTAATGAAGGGTTATAAATGTTATATTTTGATTCCTTAACAAAGAATTTGGATCCTTTCCTATGACAGGACTATCCTGTTGGAGAGAGATAGATATAAATTATAATATATTGAGACCCACCATGATGGGTTATAAATGTCACTTTTCTTTTTTGAAATCTTTTGTGTCTTTTTCTCTCTAACAAGACACTCTCCTGTTATTTCACAAACAGGAGAGGATCCTGATCCCTTAACAAAACCCATATTATAATCACTCATCTATATTTGCGCTTCCTGTTATTAATTGAATTTATTGTAATATTTTGACATAAAGAGGTTTTACTGAGTAATGCCATAATTGATGTAGCTGATTGGAAACAGTTTTTGAGCCTCCATAGAAATAGTACCTCCCTTCATGATAGCCATCAAGTGAGTTTCTATGATACAAGCCCTGGGCACTATTGTACAAATTAATTTCCGCATATTTGTGTTTTCTTTTTTTTTTTTTTTCTCTTTTGGGTGAAGTGTTTTCTTGTTTGATTAATATGTTTTACTGCCTATATGGATTTGTTAGTGTAAATTTTTTTTAAGGGATTATTACTTTAGGTTGAGGTTCATGTTCTGCTGTTCATTTGGTTGCAGTGCGTGAACAGCTATGGAAATGAGATTAGCAAGTGCCAGTTTTACATGGATATGCTAGCAGAGTGCAGAAAGAACTCTGGAGCCGCATTGAGTGCATAAACATGCTCCCTTTACTCTACCCTGCCATGGAATATGAGTTTTGGAGTTTGCATGTGTCTTGTGTCTCTGATACTTAGAACTACTTATGTGGTTAAGGATTGCATTTTAATAACCCTTTATTGGATCATGCTGTCAAACTGACATGAAACCAGTATCAATATATTGCTCCATTGCTACTTGATACATATTATTGGTCTTTGCTTGGTCTGAAAATTTTCACTGGAATATTAGTATTGTTGATCTGTTGGTGCCTGAGTAATGCTGCTTGAATTAAATGTCATGTTAACATGCTTAGGACACCAGATAGCGATTGTTTGGTTTGAGTTTTATACCAAACACTAGAAATTTGATTTAACACACACAAACTTTGATTATCTAAAACTTGGGATTTCTCTTCGAATGTTATATCTTAAAATTGAAATATTAAACCCTCTGATAGAGAGTTGGACCTTCTGAGCAAATTTTCGAGTATTTGAAATCCCAGTCATTGGAGTTGACAAATTTTCCTACATATGCTTAGGTATTAATATTGATGGTTGGGTTTCAGAAGCTACCTTTAGTTGGTTAAGTTTATATACTTTACATGAAGCATCGTAAAGGATATACTATAATGTCCTTATGCTTGTGGATAAGTTTAGGTTGCTCTTAGATGAAATGAACTTTTAAGTTATGTGCCCAAATAAGAGTGGTTGAATAATTTTTGGATCAAACTTACAAAACCCAACATTAAGTTGTTTGTGTCCTCTTTAAATGACTAGCTACGTAGGTCATTTTCTACTGTACGGAATTTGGGATGAATGAAATACAAACTTTGAATGACTAGAAAAAAAAATTAAAAATAAAAGGTTTGGACGTTGGATATGGGCAAGTTTTCGTAAGGTTTGATGTGTAAAAGAGGAAATAGAAGATAGAAACCGATATATGCATGTTTCGCGTTTTGCACATAAATGATTAAATATAAGACTCTTATTTCAAATAGTTTTAGTGCTTAGCAAGTCGAAGTTGGAAGAACAGTTTCAATACCTTCAACAAGATTTGGTTGTCATATGTCACGAAACATTTTTTATGAATTTTTTAAGAAACATGTGCCTAGTACTAAAATACGGGGTTTTGCAATTATCTAACCGCTAGAACTTAATTAAAAAAAATCTATAAACATAAAAACTAACTCGTTCGTACCATTTTCACGAAAAAAAGTTTTGTAACAATTATCATTTCTCTTAAAAGAATAATATAGTAGAAATTGAGAGGGAAGTGAAAGCAGAGAATGATGTAAGTATTTTAATTTTTTTCATGTATCTTATAATATAAAATTTAAAAAATTGAATATCTTAAGAGTTATTTGTATTTGTATTTCTCTTATTTCATAAGAGAATGAAAAAAACAGGGATAATTATAATTGAGAGTCAAATCATGAATTGTATTATAATTTATTGTCCAATTTAATAATCATATAATCTTTATAATTATTGTGATTACTTAATTGTTGATCATGATTATTTAAAGGATAGTGCTAAATAAAACAAGATACTCAAAAATTGAGAATAAGTTACGTCAAAGGACCCCAAACAATAATTTTTTTTCACAAAAAAATTTAGTTTTAATTAATATTTTATTCTTATTCGTTAAGTTTTAAACATAATGGAAAGCTAAAGTAGAAAAAGTATGACTTCATTTGTATAATCTAGTTTCAAGTTTTCACTTTATATGTATCTAAATTTTAGAGATGGAAAGGTATTACTTCGATAACAGTACATATTTAGGATTTAATTTTAATAAATTTTTTCATATAATTTTATACTATCATTCAATCATATGCTATTGTATAATTAAAAAGTGTTTAAAAGAAAAATCACAACAAAATTTTTGAACAAGTGAAGGCAAACGAAACCAAGTCCCAAACTTTGACTCAGCGGAGACTTATAATAAAAACAATATAAACGATCTAAATCTCCAAAATAGAAGACGAATCAGAAGGCTTTCATCAGATTTATTGTGGAAATTAGTAGATTTGATGAGTTTTATTTAAAGAATAAATATCTCAATGGATAGTCTCTATTGTATATGTTCGATAAATAAGAAAATGACACGTTATTATATTATTAAAAAAATTATTTATAGTGAATTTTTTGACAAATTTTTAAATGCATGACATCATATAATATATTTATTAATAATGTAAAACTCTAAACACTAAAGAATCAAATTGAATCCTTACTTTTTAGGCACATACATTTAAATAATGCTTCTCACGGATTTTTTATCACAAAAATTCACACTTTTTTAACAAGCATTAGTGATTAGATATTGTGAAAAATCCAATGATCTATGTACAATATATAAATTTTTTGTGGCAGTGAAAGAATAAAAAAAATGTGGATGGCATTACTCAATGTAAAACACCATATTATCTATCCGAAATGAAAACGTTAATGTACTTTAAAAAGAAAAATAAAAGGTTTTCTAGTGTTCATAATTCTCACGAAACCAAAAAAGGATTGAAAGACTTTATAATAATTGACCACTACACCTTTGGGTGGCTTTATGCAACTTAGTTCAAAAGAAATTCTTAAGTATACTCAGTGTATAATAATGTTCTTATATTATATTATTCATGTGTCACATGAGTTTTATACGTGATCATTCTTATCTCTTATAATAATGAACGAAGAGAATAGTAACGAACATAACTAATATAACATATACTTAACAGTAAGGTACATTAAGAGTTGTATTACACCTGTTATATTTAAGAATTTTTCCTTAGCTGGTGTAGGTTCTTTTCCTTGTCAATGACAATATGGACAAACATATATGCATTATGTGAAAGGAGATATATAGCTTGGCAAAGATCAGTGCTTTTGCTCTGAATTATTGATAGGACTTTACAGATGCATTATCTAAGCATGAAACTAACTGCGGATCTTTTTTTTTTTCCCTAGGACAAGATTTTCATACCATTTCCTTTCCTTTATCTAATTTTCTCGTGCCTCTCTTATTGGCCTACACACACTGAACTAATCAAATGGCAGTGCTTCCAAAATTACGTCTATTTCACTCAGTGCTGGTTTAGTGGAAAGCACCCACCAAAATGAACCCTTACGAAACTCCAGTCCATGTGCATGCATCCAAACATGGGCCAAGACCCCAAAAGGAAGTCATCTTATGCTTTCTTCTCCCCTAATGCGTGGTGATTTGGAAGTGCTTGTTTTGTTTTTTGCCTTTAATTTGTGTTGTTTGTTTTGTGGATTCTGCTTTATCATTTCTTTAGTGTCGTCTTGGTGCTTCTTGGAGAAATATTATTAACGGAAAGACCAAGAGTTTTTTCTTTTCTTTCACGTCATTGTCTTTTGTGGTATTCTTCTAGTTTTATAATATGTTGTTTTCTAACACTTTTCTTCAATTCGTTCTACGCAAGTTACAACGTGCATTTTCCTCTACTTAATTTTGGCCAATTGGTCTCTTCCTACTTTAGTTCCTCTTTTCATTCTTTTATGGAAGATTGACTATTTCTTTATGATAGGTACATTCATACCGTGCGTACAATCAATTATATCTTCTATAATAAAAGTTCATCCTTTTCATTCTTTCATGGAATATTGATTTCTTTATGATAGGTACATTAATTTATAGTGTGCGTACAGTCAATTGTATCTTCTATAAAAGTTCATACGATAGTTTTGGGTTAACGTTCTAAATTTAAACCCTATTGTTATTTTAGAGGGAGTAAAGTTGAGTAGAAGTCATTTATAAATTTAAATTATTGATAATAGTTTTTAATATACTAAAATAGGCTAAATTCTCATGGATTAAAAGATCAAGAAAAACAATTAATAACTAAGAAAATATTGTAAATTATATATAATAAGATGATTGTACGCTAATGCGCTAGTAATGACGGCCAGGTTGCATTTGGAGATAAATACTACTTTTCAAAGTAGAGCATCTCTTGGTCATCGTGCAAAGGCACAAGTTGCGTAGATAAGTTACATCGAAATAATGCATTCAATTTTTATTATTTATCTAGATTCTCATTTCAATATATAATAACGGCCAAACAAAATTTCAATAATAATAATTTGATGGAGGTTCTTGAAATTTTTTAGATTTATAAAAGAAGATATATATATATATATATATATATATATATATATATATATATATATATGATATGATATGAGAACTTTTCTTTTTTCACTGGTCTTTTATTTAAACAAAAATCAATTAGAAAATGTGCAATTAATGAAGTTTAGATTTGAATATAGTTGTTTGGGATATAGGTAAATTTGTATGAGTGGAAATCGAGTTAGACTCTTATAATTATTTCCAAGTAAAAAAACCAATAAAATGCTGAAAAGCTATTAGTTTTTGGTGTACATTGAATGCCATTATGCTTATAATTAAAGTTAATTATGTTTTTGTACCAAAAAAGTTAATTATGTATTTGCTAACAGAGTTAGCTCACCTGATTTATTGTGTTCAATTCTTAAGTTTTCTCTCAATTCAATAGTTGATAAATTAAGAACATGACCCATTAAATTTTATAAGATCTTTTAGCAAAAGAGCATCCCATATTTCACGCCAGGATATGAACGAAAATGGCTCGCATTTAAGAATTTTGTTTGGTGGGAATACTTTAATTATCGTATATTTTCATACGTTTAATTAGTCAACATTTTTAGCAAATCTGTTAATAAAAGTAGAATGGTATCTTGATGCTCTTAGTAAACATTTTAGTCAACATTTTAGTCAACATTTCACCTCATAAAATCCTTATCATAATTATAAAAGGTGCAAAATTATTTTTATTGTTATTTAATGTGCAGATAATATTTTAATTATAAAAATAATTGCTTAAATTTTTATTATACAATTAATTTTTAATAAAATCAACATATGTAACTGAGTTATTTATTAAAAAATTTATTATTTTTAAGCGGTATCACATCCAATAAAATGAAAAAATTCGGCTATTTACATTCTCCACGCTTAAATATCTTTAATATAGTTTTTCTGATTGTACTTTTAAAATTATTCTGTTAAAATTAATTTTAAAAAAGTGTTTTTTAATCAAAAATAATTTAACAGTAATGAAAATGACTAAATAAAATGTTTCACCTTTGCCCTAAACTCAGAAAAGAATAATTCTTACGGCCTGCCAAACAAGGTGGAGAAAGTTGATAACTAAAAGAATTCCACTTCCAAATGTGGGAGAAAACTTTATATAATTTTATTGTGGTAATTATTTGACCTTTGACAATTACATGGACAGATCTGCACCCATCATTGCTAATGGGGGCCAACCTAACACCGCTAGCTAATAAATGGCCTGCTTCCTAGTGCAAAAACTGTGTATTGCCCCACCCACATTAAAAAGTTGACATTATTTCTCTATCTTATCTTCTATAAACCCTCTTCCGCATATAAGTGGCCATATATATTTCAAAGATTCACTTGTTAATAATTATCTACAAAACATGCTGTTTTCCTTCCCAATATTATATTTGTTTGTCTCTCCCGGTCTTCCTCTCTCAATTGACCCTTGAGAAAGCTGATGCAGAGTCTCTTCCACGCCTCCTCATCTGGCTCCCACAACGCCACCTTAGTCCTTGCCTCCACAGCATCAGCTTCCTGAGATTCAAAACATCCATAATGAGTTGTAAACTGATCCAACCACGTCATAGATTTTGCACTCAATGATTATATAAATTTCCATATTAAATAATTATTTTATATGTAAAATGATAACATGTCGGTTGTTTATTGGCTGAAAAACCGATGAGGCAAGATAGGAAGATGAACATATAAAAATGTTACTCTTACGTTTATTTACACCTTCCTTTTACTGTAAAAAAGAGAGAAGAAAACTCACCTTTCTTTGATCTTTTTTGTTTTTTTGGTTTCTCTTTTTTTTACCATTAAAAAAAAAGTGTAAAGAGAAAATATGAAGAGATCGAGTGTAGGAATAACATTAGTGATGAACATACCGTGATGAAATCGCGCTGAATAAGACGGTCAATGAGGTGCAAAAGGATGTCTTTGTTGTACTCAGGGTGGCCTTGGATGCCCATGATGTGATCTCCATACCTAAACATCTCAATTCCAGTCTTATCCGACCAAGCAATCACCTCTGCGTTTGCAGGCAGCTCTCGTACCTAATTCGACACAAAAATGGAACATCATCAGTTATTATCACTCTCATAATTCTTGATACCAGAAATCTGAGGCTATGACTATGTTTTAACCCCAGAAACATGCACAGCACAGACCTCATCCCGGTGGCATTCGATGATGGAGAGCTTCGATGGAAGCTTGAGATCAGACGACAGAGCCAATGGCGAAGATGTTACCAAGGTTATGGTTCTGACACCGATGTCCCAGCCAGTGGGAGAGCGAGTCACCTTCCCTCCCAATGCACGGCAAAGTATCTGATCAAACACCATCTCCTTGAAATCTCGTAAGAAAAGTGAAAACTATATCGTTTTGGTGCACAAAACAAAAGGCAAACCCTTCACAGGGAAAAAGCAATGACAAGATAGATTAAAACAAGTAGACAAAAGAAAGGTAGCTTTTCGGTGGCCCTTTTGATATCATATCTATTAGATTAATCATTACAACCACCGACATTATCTGATAGGACACAAACCCACACTCTCGTAAAAAATATATATATATATACATAAAAGTCATCAATTATGGGATACCATATCATAGCATAAGCGCAAATTATGCACGTGAAAATCCTAACATTAGTGGTCCACAACAAAGTAAGCTACCTTTTAGAGATTTTAATGCCGCGAAAGGTAGTAATAAACAGCCATAAAAAAAAAAAACGAAAACTAATAATTTTCGAGTTGTCATTTTAAAAATATTTATCAGAGGAGATAAATAAAATAATAGATGCCGTCAAGTATAGTAACGTCAAAGTCTATATATAAGTCTACTTTAAATTAATACCTTTCGTTTTTGGTTTTTTTGGTCCAGTGAAGTCAAAATTATTTTATCCAAAAAAAAAAAGTTGGATTGGTCACCAAATCTAATAAGACAATAGTTGGCAGGTTACTATGAGAAAGTGGAATGCAATATGGCACAAATAAAGTGTAAAATTAGGTTGTCTTGTTTCTTCATACAATTTTTTTTAAAAGTTTCTTATCAGACAAAATACAAAGACATCTTGCGAAGCTTTTTATCTGTTTAACAACTAAAGATCGAGAAACCAGAAACTTTGGAATAAACAACTGAAGCTGAAATAATATAGCAAAGAACAAGGAGTTGATAATGGTTCTAAATTTCCTCAAGAACTGCCCCTCCTTGTTCAGGCATTGATTTCTCTCTTTAACTGAACCCATGGCCACCAACACTGTACTCCCAATTCCAAGTCGTCTACCTTTGCAAACAAAAACGAAGGCAATTCAAACACGACTACACAAGTAGTCATCTAGTGCCTCAAATGGAAACTATGCTATGATTTCCAACATGCTTTTAGATAGCATAAAAAGTAACACGTGGAAATATAGTTAAGATTAAAATAGATTTAAATTAATTTATTTTGTAATTAAAATAACTTATAATTATGGTTAAAATCTTTGTAAGAAAAATTTTAAAAGAAAAGTGGTTTTTTTTAAAAAAAATTTATAACCTTAACTATTATTATTTTTTGGTTGACAGAACATCTACGGTGGAGACAAAAGGAATTAACATAGTGATAACGGGTGCCGTCTCAATCGTACGGTTGTGGTGTAGTGGATCACTCGTACCGGAGTTTTAGGCTGGTGCACCGCACGCCAATCCCTATTCCATTTCTCTCTGAGAAACGCCTCATTAGTGTGCTGGATCAAAATATCCACCAAAATTTTCCAATCAAGGGTCGACGCATTTCCTTTCCACGTTGATCTTCCAATATTAATATTCTTTTCTCTTCAATCATAGTTTTGGAATTTGAAGCAATGGGACTAAGGCCATGAACCATGTTGCCGACAGGCACCTTTCCTGACTCCATTTACTTAAGTGCGTTTGAATTAATTTTTGAGACTACAAAATTATAATTTTGACAAAAGTTAAAAGATAGATATTTTTTTTTCTAAATTATGGTTTGTAGATTTTTAAAATAATTATATTATTTTTATATTTTAATTATAATCTTTTTTGCATATACTTATCTTTTATAGTAAAAAAATATAAAAATAAATTAAAATTGTCAAATGAGTTGTAAAACCAGAATGAAAGAATAATATTTTTGTTTTGAACAACTAAACCAAAAACAAGTTAACTAATAACTAAAAAGAAGACAGAGAGAAAAAGGTGCACCAAAAATCAAAATTGACCCAACAAGAAAGATGTTCTTGAAAAGTGTTGACTTTGTTTTGATGTAATTATGAAGGGAATGGATTTACCTGGTGGCCAAAGCAAATGCCGAGGATTTTTTTGTTGATGGAGTCCAGTTTCTGAAGCAAAGTGAGGAGGTCACGGACCCATGCGTCGTTTCCATGGGCGTCATTGCAGCTGCCAGTGATCACAAAGCCATCGTAGAGAGGCAACTCGTGATCCTCCGGGAACTCGCCGCACGCCACCCTGTACACCTCCCACTCCTCCCCTTCCTCCGCCAGCATTCTCACGAATACCCCAAAATACCCCCCGTGCTTCCTCTTCACGTACTCTGAATCCTCTGCGCACAGCAACACAGCAAACCTCTTATTCCCACCCATGTTCTCTCCCTCCTAGCTTTTCTCTCTCTCTTTGTCTCTGCAATTAAAACTCTCTGTCTCTCAAGCCTTAGAGAGAGAAAGTGCCGATGAGTGCTGTGTGATGAGAGGAACAGGGTATGAATATGAAGGAAGGGGGAAGACAGAAGACGCACAGGTTCGGGGAGTTTGCGGTAATGGCTCTGCTGCGTTAGGGGTTGCGTTTTTTGAAGGGTTGGGGTTATCAAAATGGCCGCGTTTGTCGTGATTATTACAACACTGTCCTCGTCAAATTTCATTTGAACGACCCCTAGTTTTAGCCAGAAAAAAGAGCCTTTTAAAATTGAAATAGCATTATTTTATTTTGCTTTTTCAAAATTTGATTGCTATTGCCAAAATTATTGCAAATAAATCTTTTTAAAGAAAAATAAATTTTTAATTTAATTTTTTAAAATTATGTTGATATTATTTTAATTTTTTTAAAAATATTTATATTAATTTAATCTTTAAACTAGACATTAAAATTATCTTTATTTATACGAATAAAAATTAAATTAATATAATTTTTATAATTAAAAGATTAAATTAATATTATATTTTTAAAAAAGTTAAAATAATATCAATTTTTATTATTTAAAAGTTAAATTAATATTAATATTTTTTTATAAATTTAAAATAATATTGACATAATTTTTAAAAGATTGAATTGAGTTTAGTCTTTTAAAAAATAGAGTGATTGAGGAAAGTTGGAACATGAATGTGACCAGGATTACGATAATGGGTAAAACCATTGCTGTAGTGAACCTGTTTTGAAGGGCAAAATAAAAATCAAATCAAATGGTATCCCCCAATTCCATGGTAGAATGTTACGTTCCGATAATAAGAACTAGGGGAACCAATTACTACCGAAACGTTCAAACTCTTGGATTTTAGCTTTCAGTTTTATTATTAAATATTATAATCTTGGTGGTGGTTGATTAACTCGCGTAACGTATTATAAGCCGGAATCATGGTCAATTTGTTTAAAGGTGTAAGTTATAATATAACATTGGTAATTCCATAATGGGAAGTTTGTAAAGTATGAAAGCAATGGTTTCTTTTGTCATTTTCAAATAATTAATGAATATTAAATGGAAGTGTGGTCCGTAAGATAAAAGAAAAATTCTTATGCTCATAACTCATGGAAAGTAAGAATCTCTAATCAATCTTTTGTAAATAACACAAATCTCTCGCTATTAGCTCATTTTTAGTGATTTATATAATAGATTATACTAATGTAATCTTTTATGGATATGCATTGTATGTCTCGTAAATAATAAAAACTATACTGCATGACACATGCCACCAAATAAAATGGCATGTTATTAAACAAATGAGGAAAAATAAAAGTTACGGAGCCCATAACTCTGGCAACAATATAATGCACATTATGTTCGGTATGGCTTTTCTCCTTCATTTGTCATGAGTGTTTGTTGCAAAAGGACTCCAACACTTAAATTAGAGATGGGAAAAAACTCTAAAAGAGTAAACTAGTCTATAAGTTTGATGATCTTACCTTGAAGGGAACTCCTCTCTATTTATAGCCCAATAACATATTACCTCCTATAATTCTAACTCCTCTTTTGCAAAGTCCTTTTTTAATTGTGATGGGAGTGATGGAATTCCTAATTAATGGTGGTGACTTTTAAATGTAAGTTTGGTATCATTCTACCAAATTGACCTTAATGCCATGTTTGAGAATTTGAAACTGGGGAGAAAGAAAGGAATTTAAAAAAAATAATAAAAAGGAAAGGAAATAAAATAAGAGAGAGAATTAATTAATTTTAAAATATTTTCAAAAATTAAAAACAGTGTTTTGGAGGGTTATTTTAAAATTATAATTTTCTTTTTTTCTTTTTACAAAATTTTCAATCAAAGAAAAAACTTGTGATAAATTTCTCCTCTTCATATTTTCGTTCTCAAATCCTCAAGACTTATTTTCATCACTTATTCTAGAGAGCTTATCTACATGACCATGGCCCCATATAACTTGTTAACGAGCCATGGTACACAATTGGTATAATAAAAAAATTAAGAAAATAAATTTTAACGTATAATGAGACCCATACTACAATATATGTGAGTGTTGGGAAAATATTCAGACTAGGTATAGATTTTAAACTTCCTAACATCACTCTACAATTAATGTCATCAAAACAACTTTTTGAGAGGTATCCCGTTAAATCAGTATTTCAATGCAATTACATAAAAACATTTATATATAAAGAAATTTAAGATTTTTAAATTCTATGTATAAACTAAAAAGCATTTGATTAAGATATACCAATCACCTACTAATATGGAAAATATATCAAATTTCAAAATATACTACGATATGATCTCGTATTTATGACATACTAATACTATAAATAAGAATAAAAAAAACTGGAATATTTTATATATAAATATAAAAAAAAATTTGCATCGTAACTTGTTTAGAAATTTCAAATATGGGAATATGGTAGCATTTTAAAAACTTTCCATTATGATTTTTTTCTTATAATAATGTTACTGTTGAATATATTTGAATATTATCCGGTGATAAGGTGACAAAAGCTATCGTCGTTTCATATTGATTAAAGCATGTTTAATGCAGAAAATGTAAAACCGTTGGAGATCTTTAAATTATAAATACATATACAATAAATTTACGTAAAATAATATTTAAATTATAGTATGATTTTTAAAAGTCAATTAATAATTTAAAATATTATTTTAAAAATCTATAATTTTAACAATCACAATCACTCAAAAACTGTTTTTTAGAACATTTCTCAATAATGGTATTTATTATCCTATATTTTAATTTTTTTATAAATATGAATAAAATAATTTTTGAAAATTTGTGTATGAAGATAAATATATAAAATGCTTCCCTGTTGTATCTAACATTGTTATATATGAAACTTTAGTCAACAACTTTATATAATAAAATAAAAATATTATTCTTTTTTCTATTAAGAATTATTTTATAATCTTTTAAAACAGCAACAGGAATGTTCGTTACTTAATTAATTTGCACACCAAATAATATTTTAATATTTTTGAAAATTTTTTATTATAACATTTTCTTGTTATAGTTTAAAATTAGTGTTATAATCACCTCAAATAAAATTTTCGCCTCATAAAGGAAAAGAAAAAAATTGTCGGTTTCTTTTCACTCTTCTTTCATTTATTGTGGTAAGTAATATTTAAATTGAGCCTATAAATTATGTACCAAAAAAACTGAGCCTATATATCAATAATTTCTTCATTGAATTAATTTAATAAAAAATTGAAAAAAAAGTACTTATTTTTAAAGACATGTCAATACAATTGATGATAAAGTTGTTAGATTACATCTAAATTTATAATCTATATAAAATAAATTATTTGACCTACATATCCATTGAGTAATACAAAAAAAAAAAGTGTTAAAAAAGGATAAACCTAACATATCTTCTAATGAATGCGCTGGACCAAATGCTCGTTTAAAGTAGGCCTACACATTTATGGAAAATTAATTTCCCATAGCTTCTGATCAAATTTTGAATTTCGAGAGATGGAACTAATTAACATAAATTTTCCTTGCCGTTTGTATTTGTCAACATCTCTTGGTGTTTTTTTTTTTAATTCTAAAACTGTTTCTTTCATCATGTACTCTAGTCTCAGTTCATATAGTTAGAATTTTTTTTTTGTGTTAATCAAAGTGTTTTTATATATAAGATTTGGTTTACTCAAGCTGATTTATAAACTTAATCTTTTTAAATCAGAAGTGATAATGATATGATCATCATTTTTAAAATATGTAACTTTCAAAAGTTAAACCCTAATCTTTATATCTGAAAAGGTATCTCATTTTTATTATAACAATATCTCGCGATAGTAAGAATTGTAGTAACAATTTATTAATAATACACAATGAAATAATTTTCCCTCTGCATAAAGATAAAATTGAGACATGTGTTTAATGTGATCGAGATTTATTTGAGTTTTAATGTGATTGATCTTTATGATCTTCTTCACTCCCACACACTCACCTGCACGCACTCACACACACATCACTTCATTGACCACCTTCACATAGTAATCCAGCCACTCGTCTTCTATGACCCCAGTACTGGAGGCCCATTAAATAATCTGTCATTAAATTATGTTGTTAGGTTTTCTTTCTTTATTGTATATTTGTGTTTTTGATTTTAGTATTTAGGATCTTTATTTTTGGGTCATGTACGGTATAAGTTCTATTATCTTTAGAATTAGTTAAATGGTTAATTGTTAAGCTTATTTTATTTGGATAAATTTTAATTATTGGGCTTTTATCATTTTATGACATGTATTGCTTCATTATTATTAATTTCATTTTATTATTTTTATCATTAATTTTTTTTATTTTGAGTTTAATTTAAATAATTATTAGATCTATTTTATTTGGGTTAATTTTAAATAGGGTCATTGGACTTTTTTTTATTTATTTATTTGATATTAATTACATTATTATTAATAAATAAAATTAATAATGGATTAAGACTCTGACGATAGAATAATAAAAATTAGTAAACAGTGTCAGCGATATTTTGATATTCATGAGGCAAGAAGAATCTCTTTTATTTTATCAAAAGCACTGATTGAACTTTAAATAATTTCTAATAAAGTCTCTATTCAATTATTAATTTTATTTTAATGATTTTCATCATGTACATATCATATTAGATATCATTAGAGTTCCATCATCATTATCTTTATTTTAATTATTCTTATTATTAGAATTTAATTTGAATAATCATTGAGCTTATTTTTATCTGGGTTAATTTAGGTTAGGATTATTTGACTTTTATTTATTTATTTATTTGACATATTATATTATCATTAATAATTAAAATTAATAAGGGGTTAAGACTCCGATCACGGAATAATCAAAATTAACAAACAACGACGGTGACATTTTGATATTCCTAAAGTAAAGAGAATCTCTTTTATTTTATCAAAAGCACTGGTGAGGCTTTCAATGATCTTCGATAAAATCTCAATCTAAGTATTAATTTTATTTTAATAATTTTCAGTATGTACATATCATATTAGTTATTGTATTTCATTAGTAATAATATCTTAGGCTAATTTTTATAATTTTAAAAATCATTTCCTTATAAAAATAAAAATAATAATAAATGGAGAATAAGTTAAATAATCCTAACTTTATGATAGTGGTGAATTTAGATTTAATTGTAAAAATAAACTTTTTTATGTAATTAATTAAAAATAAATATTTTTGTGAAAATAATTAAATAAACCTCTTGTGAAATAAGCTAGTAATGAATCTTTTTGAAATTAATTAAAAATTAATAATATTTTTTAAGCCAATCCTTAAAAATAATTTTTTTGTAAAATTCACTTAAAACATTTTTAAATTTCATTTTATCACTCATTTTGAAAACCTCTTTCATATATTCATTTTTTGAAATCATTCATGTTAATTAATTTAATCAATTTTCTTGAAAATAAAGAAATTTTAAATTCACCATTTTCATGTTTCATGTTAAGGGTTTATTATTTATTCCTTACAATAATGACTAATTAGCCATTCATTTTTTATCTTAGTCATTTATCACTTTGATAATATACATGACAAATTGAAACATATTAAAATAAAAACATAAAAAATATTTTTGAATAGTAATTTACTAACATAATTCATTTAATAAATAACCTTAGATTAAACAAGTAATCATTATCAAAACGGACAGTATAAGGTGTTAACATCTTTCCTACTCGTAACCAATCCTCAAACTTAAACTTTAGAATGTACCATATTTTTAGGTGTCCAATTGTACCATTCTATTTTTAATGGAAGAAAACGATTGATGGCGACTTTATTTTCTTACATTCACATGCATTCTATTCTTGCATCCTATAAATTCTCATTTTTCACTTTTCAAATAAGAGAGTTTTGCCGTTCTGGGTTGCATTACCGATAGGGACGTTTTGATAAGGAGCAATCCCGAAAAGAAATCTAAACTCAATAGATTTAGCCACCCTATAACTCCATTAAGATAAATGTGGATGCTACAGTGATACTGCAGTGATAAAGGCTGAGAGTTCCTTTGACCTGGGCATAGTTATTTGAAACTTCAAAATAAGAAGATCCCAGGAAATAAAGATGCGCGTCAAGGAGAGCTCCTTGCAACTAAAGAAGGTCTTCTCTTGGCTTGGGAGTTAGGATACGGGAATGTAATTCTGGAAGGAGATGCAAAGAATATGTATACTGCAATTGATGAGGAGATTCCAAACTTTTCATATAATGGGTCTATTATTAGAGACATTGTCCTTTTTGCTTCTTGGTTTGATAGGTTCAAATGTAATTTTATTCCTAGACATTGTAATAAGGTTGGCAAACTTGGTCAGATCATCTGATGCCCATTGTTGGGTTGGGGTGCCTCCCACCTGTATTACAGATGATTTAGTTTTTAATTCGTATTGAATGAAGTTATTTTTCAGCTAAAAAAAAAAAGTTTGCAACAATAACGGTATGTACAAAATGTGCATGAATATGATTATTGTTATTTTTCTGTACAATAACGGTATTGAGGTTCGAATTTTTACCTTTTATGAACTACTTAAATACATTATTAATTTTCTCGTAATGGCCTCGCATAACTATTTCTCTATAACACCGTCAACACATTTTTTAAAGACTTTTAATTAAGTTAGTATAATGGGAATAGAATGAGTTAAAACTGAAAGTTCACATTCAATATTTTACTACGTTTATTTTATATGTATTTGAGAAATGAAATTCGTATTCAATTCAAATATTAATTAAACAAAGCATTAATTTTAATATTATCAATATAAAAATAAAATAAATAAAATTAATACTTATGGTTAATTATGCTTATTTTTTTCTCTAGACCTCTTTTTTTTTCTCTACAATATCAATTTTCCATTAAAAGAATTTGACTTGATTTTAGTTGCTGAAAATACCTTGCTTTTTAATATTTAAAAAAATATAATAAAAATTAATTTATGACCAATTCTACAGCATACGTTGTTTTATGATTATGATTGAATGGAAAAGCACCATTTTCATCTCCTCTTAATAGAGTCAAACCATAAAAGTAAATTTAAACGAAATATAAAATTAATAATTAAAGTGAAATGATGAAAGGTAAATAAAAAAAATCAGGATTGTAATGCGAAAAAAGAAAAGAAACCATCATCCTTTACATCGTAATTATGTTACCCTGGTAAGGGTAGAAATGTAACGAAGTGCGGACAAGGGGCGCAAAAGTAATGCTCAAAAGTGTTGTCGTTTCAGTGGTGGGTGGGTCCCAGATCTAGACTTGCTTGGGCTCAGCAATCTTGCGAGTGGCAGCAATGTGTCAGGTTGTTTCTGCATGAACCAATCACGTGATATTCTATGACACCTGGTAGCAGTCACGTGCACACCTCAGCAAATGGATGCACTCCACGTGTGCCGCATCCCGCAGAATGTTCTATTTCTGTTTGTGCGCTCTGCCTTGTGGTCGCACTTCTACTTGACAGACTTCAACACTTATCTTCTAATTTTTTTTTTTAGTTTAGAAAATAAGATGTGGACAAAAGAAAGATAAGTACGTGTATTTATGGGGTATTCGGTTTTATGTTTGCCACACCCAAAAGCCCGTTCAGCTATGACAATCGTGAGATTGCAAGTATTTTAACGTGTTTATCTTTGTGTTTGGTTTTTCTCTCAAAGGTGTTTTCTACCTCAAATCTCCGTTTGCACTGAAGTATATTGGACTTACTTTTGCGTTGGTGAAAGAAATTGACATTATAAATGATTCTTTTCAACGATTCCTTTCTCATTTTTATCCTTCTTTCTTATCTGTGTGCCCTTTGCTCCTCCTACCTTCCAGAGCCAACATTAAAGAAGAGTGGCAAAGCTATCAAGATAAGAAAATTTAGCGAGATGTTCTCGATTCAAGGTGACCCCTTCGTTCTTATGCTGCACTTTCATTTTCCTCGTATTAGTGTCTTTTGTTTTTTTCCATCTTTTCGAACATTGGCAGTGCATGTGAAAGAGTGAGAGAGTGAAGCGGAGCCTGCTCTCAAAGTAAGGGCGGTAAATAGATAAATTTGATAGATTTTTGGTTAGATTATTAATGAATAGATAAAAAATAAATTAATAATCTAATGACGATCTATTAAAAAAATTATTAAAATTATTTAATTCATTTATAACCTATTTTAATAAATATGAATATTTATCCATTCTTAATTAGATGTATCTAGATTTCTTTTATATTTAAATATATTCTATTCTTTAAATTATATATATAAATCTATTATATTCAATAAATATTTTAGTTAATTCAATAATCACTCATTAACTAAAACTAATCAAATTCATGAAAATTTATTAAATTTATTATTATAATTAAATAAATTATATTAAATTTAAATATAGATAAATTAGATACATCATGAATTTATAGATCCAATTACCCACTCCAATCTCAAAGTCGACTCCACGTTCTTCTTTTCACATCTTGTGGGTGTGTTGTGTGCCTCTGTCACCATTTTCCACAAAATAAGCAAGCTTTCCTGTGGAGTTTCAATCTGTCAGACCTAGGTAAAGATTTCCTTTTCAATTTATGGGTTCTGGCCTATGGCTGTTTTGGCAATCTGGGCATGCTGCATTTTGGCCTTGACTTTGGGTTCTCAAGTGGAGTAGGCCAATAACAAATTTAGGGCATAATCCTGGATGCTTGATTTGTCTTCTACTACAACAAATTGTTAATTGTTTTTTTGAGCTGTATTGCTTTTACCATTGTGAGTTTGCTTTTCTTATCAGGTGCTTCTTAAAAATTGTTTGTGGGTATTGACCTTTTCGGTTATCCAAATTGTTGGGAATTGGGTCTTCCTGGGTGTGTTGATTTTTGAAGAAATTTGAGCATTTATAGTGGAAGAGTTGATCTGGAGTTGATGCTTGATCTTGAATGCTTGAGTGATTTTATTTCAATTGTGATTTTTTTTTATCTAAGTCATGCACTTCATTTGAAATGTTAAAATAACATGTATATTTTAGTTTAATAGTATAGTACTAAAAGTGAAAAAAAAATTATAATTATAACATTCATATAATTTGTTAAATTATATTTAAAAATTCATAAAATAAAATATTAAAAGTAAATTTAAAAAGTATCATAAAATTCATATTTTTTATAATAATTACACATCAAAAAGTGATTATAATAAATACAAATAATATTAATTTTTTTAAAATTATCTTTTAGATAAAAGTTTTTAAATATAAATCACGGTCATGTAAATTTTATTTTAATTAAAATTAAATTTATAAATTTTAATCCAAATACATATTTAATAAATACGCATAAATGTAATAATAAATTATTTTTATTTATTAAAATAAACAAAATGATTTGTTTATAAATTTTTAAAAAAATTTAAAAACTTTTTATTTAAATTGAAAAGTTCAGTATTATTAGGTTAAACTAAAGTATAAAATTTAAGAACAAATAAATGAGAGATTATATATATATATATATATATATAGTGTGTGTGTGTACCTATACGTGTATGTTTTGAAAATTTTAAAAACTTGAATAGTGATTACTTTAAAATTGAATAAAAAATTCAGAATTATCATCAGATGCAGTTTTTTTTTTTTCTTTTTTTTTTCTCTCTGTCTTGTCTGCTTTTCTTTTGTACTTTGCTAAGGCTTATACCTTTCCCGTATTGCGCAGACTTGCAGTCATCTAATTGTATTTATCAGAAGTTTCTTGTTTTTATTTCAATTGTAATATTCTTTTAGGATTTTAAAATATTAAATATAATCTATTAAAATATTTTTATATTATTTTTTAAATATAATTTTAATTTCAAAAATATATTTTATTTAAAGTAATTATTTTATATTTTTATTTTAAATGTGATTTTTTTAGATAATACTTTATTTAAATTAACATTTAACTAAAATTAAATTTATAAAATTTGATTCAAATACATATTTAATGTGTAGATACAAAAAGTAGGTCAAATAAAAGTAAAACGATGTCAAGAAATGATGATGCCGGGGGCAAGGAGATTTGCACTTTGTTGCTCTCTTGCTTGTGCTTTGCTTTATACAAATTTAAAACGCTAGTTTCTATAATTTTTCAATTCTATCACTGGTTCTTTGTTTTGGACTTTATTCCCTCTTCCTCATTTTAACCCACAACACACAATAACAAATACTTTTGAAAATTGAAACAAAAAAGAGTAAGAGTTGAAAAAAAATAAGAAAAAAAAAGGCAAGAGTTTGTCTAGACTGAATGATTCAAGTTATTAAACTGTAAATTAGACATTCAATTAGTTGGTTGAAGTTTTGTTTTATAACTAAATTTATAATTAGATTAATTTTAAATAATTAGAACATATTAAATCAACTGGTCATTAATTTTAAAAATAATTTTTATGAAAATTCCTTTGATATCATTTATTTTTATAAGAATATTAGTATCCCCTGTGAGAAACTTCTCTTTTTATATTTTATAATTATTTTCATAAATTTTATATTATTATGTATAATTTATTTTTATTACATCATCTGATTTTCCTGATTCAAATAATTGAAACCAAACTTAAAGTCTTCTCGATTTAAAATTTATTTGATTTAAATTTTAATTGAATTAATTTTAAAAGAATTAATGTTGAAAAAGTGATATTAATAGATTTTATTTGCATTTGATAATGATATTTCAAAGTTAATTTAGGAACATTGATTTTATTTAAACTATTAACCGAAAAAGTAAAACAAAAATTCAAGTTTTATCAAAATCAATTCTACAACCCAAATTTTGTGTGAGAATTAATTTTTTTAAAAGTAACCAAACACATAAACTACTTTTAAAATCAATTAGTTTTACTGTCATTAAAAGAATCAATTATTTTCACTGTAACCGTTCTTTCGGTGATAAACTAAACAAACACTTGCTGGCGGTGACAAGGGAAAAGAGTCTGGGCCAACACCATGTAGCTCGGGCCGATAATTCCCTCCGCTGTGCCACCTTAGTCAAGATAGCATCAATGAAAGTTTGAAGGTCCAGAAAGCCCAATCCCCCTTATGTTGGACATATGATCGAGATAGAAGTTGCAGGAGTTACGCTGCGTGATTATGTGTGTGTGTCTGTCTATATATATATATATATGTATATTAAAGTAAGTTTCTCTAAAGTACATAGTACCATGTCATATTATATATAGATATCTTTTTGAAGAAATTTTTTTTAAATATTCTCGTATTATTACATTTAACGGCTGAGATTTTATTTTAAATTTTATTATATAATATTTTATTTTTAATCTAACAACATATATAATTATGCTATTTATGTGTTATGATTTTAGTAGATTGAGTATAACACTCTAAAATATATAAAAATTTCTATCTTAATAGACTTATCATATTATCTTATGTGTTGATGTAACGATTCGTGCAAATCATGTAACATCATGTCTTCTTATGTGTTGATATGACTCATTCTAAGTCATGTAACTTAATGTCATATTTTATGTTGACGTGGTTTATTTCAAAAACTCTTACAAGTCATTCAATGTCATATAATGTTATATGCAAAGATATTTAACTCCTTTAAATAAATTTAAAATTTTATTAAAAAATAAAAATTTTTGATATTCAATCACTAGTTTATATTTATGAGAAGAGATAACGATGATATAAACTATTCATAATACTTTTATAAATAGTATTTTTATTATATCATGTAACTTATATTTAATGATTTTTATTTTTTAATTTATGTTCTATATAATTACAGTAAAATAACATATACATCAAAATCACATACTTTAAAATATTTAATTAAGAACATAAAATCATTAAAAAAGAAAAGAAAATGTACATTCAGACTTATTGAACTTTAACCCGTTTATAAATTATTATAATGAACTTTAAAATGGTCCCAATTCACCTTTTGTTAATTTATTCTTTAAATTCTTACTTTATTTATTTATTATTCATTCCAAGAATTAAAAAAAGTAACAAAATTAAAAAAAAAAAGACCACGTGAGTTACATGCGGTCATTTCCTTCCCCTTTATTTTTTATTATTATTTTTAAAAACTGAAATAAAATAAATTTAAACGTTTTAAAGATTGAATAATATATTTAATAAAAATTAAAAATTAAATTGTGAATAAAATACATTTTTAGGATGGAATTACCATTTTACCACATAATTTATTTTACTTGTCAATGGGCCAAAGCTTTTAATTGAGCACTGGTAGTCCGAGGCATGTTTGCCCATGGCCGACAAAGCAAGTAGAGAACAGGTGGGGGGACTTCGGGGACATGGGATGGGAAGAAACAAAAATGGTGCCATTTGTCATACATCAGATGGTGTGCATCAATGAGCAATTTCAATGGAAGTAGGTTGTTTTTAAATTTTTGCTGGTACGTCCACGATGGTGTTGAAGGAGAAGAAGATGAACACACCCACCTTGTTTGCTCGATTTTAAAGTTTATAATAACAATTTCCAAAAGAGTCAAATATTAATACGCAAACAGGGAGGAGGGAATTCAATCTCGCGCACGAATGTTTGCATGGTAATTAGATTACCATTTTAACCACTCCCAGCTCCATGGATAATAGATTAATTGGATTATTATTTCTATCAAATAATTGGGCTACAGAGACCAATCAAGATTAAGACGGAGCATTTTATGAGAAACTTTTGTATATTTTCAAAAGTAATATATTTATCCAGTAAATATGTGACAATATCACTTTATAATTATTTATTCGTTGAACTAAATATATAATTTTAAATAATAAAATTAAATTTAAATTTAAACTATTGAATTTTTTTTAAAAGTATTACTTTTAGAATATATAGAAAATTTTCGTATTTCATGACCTTTGCTCGGTTGCTTAATGATGTGGGGATCATGTTGGTCCTTATAAGCTGGTAGTGGTAGGATTTGTGGATATATGGTCATGGCTAGACTAGGAAGTGATGATCTCATCCAACAAATATAATTTAGTGTACATTTAGATAAATTTATTTTAAAATTAAAATAACTTATAATTAAAATCTTTGTAATATAATTTTTGAAAAAATAAATAATTTTTTCTTAAAATTTAAGCTAAACCAAATATGCTATTATAATATACAAGTGAAGTGGTGATCCAACGTAAGCTAAAAACCCAAACCTCATATCCATATTTCAAGATAGTCTCCACCTAACAACGAACCAGCCCTATTTCTCAAGTTACTTTCCATAACATGCCACTAATTATTTAAAGAGTATAATTTTAATTTATTTTTAGTATAAAAAATTTTAAATTATCATTTAATCATATGTTATCAAATTATGAATATACTAATAATTATTTAAAGGATTTTGTAATAGGAATAAAAATAATATTTATTACTTTTTATTAAATTATCATAATTACTTAAAAGAAAAAATATTAAATGTATTTTAAAATTTTAAAATATTAAATGTTTCTACTTTTCATTTAATAGTTTTTATTTTTTATTCCTTAGTAGCATACGTTAACAAAATCTTTACTTAAAAAGTCAAACAATTTTAATAATATGATAACATGTGAGTGAATGATAGTGTAAAAATTTTTTTTATACTGATAATGAATTAAAATTAAATATTTTGTCTAAAATTATGCATAAGGATCATGTAAGTAATATTATCTTACTTATTAACACATCTAAACAAACATTCCATAGCTATATACAATTCCCATTTGAATTCGCGTGTTGATATATATGAATCACTGAACAACTCTAATTGTCAATAAAGTAACCTTCACCCATTAAGTGTAGTGTGTTTCAAGACAGGAAACAATAAGAAGTGTTAGATAGTGCATCTATGTTTTAGATTTTTAATCCTCCAAAATTAATTCTACGAGTACAAAATCAAATCTTATGGTAACCATAGTAATTTAATTAAGATTTTTAAAATTCTAATGGAAGTTCTGAAAGATAGATTTTGCCGTGAACAAAAATGATTTGGTAGTAGCTAGTAGTACTTGTTTTTCTAAAAGACCCCTATATGAACACTACACAATTTTTTTTAACAAATGATATCCAATAATTTTTTTGAAAAAATATCTCTACAATTATTCTTCAAAAATAATTATATTTCATAACATTCAAATAAATTTAAGTTTCTTAAATTAATAATTTCAATATCAATTTTTTAAAATAAATTCTTTTATAATATCAATTTCACAAGCTTACACTTCTCTACTTTCCTTTCCTAACGTTGCCATCTAGCTACTAAGTCATTACACTTTTTTTTTTACTGGTAGGTGAGTGTATTTGTTGTTTCTTTTATATTATGATAAATTTTAAATTAGACACTGAGTACTATGTTATTCTTAGATATTTTATTTAATAATTAACAAGTGTCAAATGAGGGATTTACATTTTTAACTTATAATTTTTTTGGTGCAAATTATAATTAAAGTCACATATATTTCTCTCACCATGTTATAAATAATACATAAAACTAAAATATACAAATTATTTGACTTTAATAATAAGTTAAAAATGTAGATCCTCAATTAATATATATTAATTATTGAATAGATTAAAAATGGCGTAATATGACGTATGTAGACAATAGTTATTTAAGAAATTTTTTTATATTATAATATAATTCCACATTGTAGAAAAGAATTAGATTCATAATCTTTTTTACGAAAAAAACTATTGAAAAATTTATAATATGAACAAAAAATAAAACATGCTTTTTTATACAAAATATATTAAATTTAATTATAAAAAGACAAACTATATTTTAACTTAAAAATAATGCTAATAACGCGTCTCTAATATATTCATAAAAAAAAGAATCTATTTCTGTGACATTAATATGGGAAATGACTTTTTAATCAATTTTTTGATAAGTAGACGACTTTAATCTGTAACAAAATCTTGTCGCAGGAATCATTCTAAAAATCTATATCTACGAAATTGATATATGGTATACAGAATGACAAGTACCTTGTTGTGTGAGCCACATGTCTTTTTGGACCAACATCTAACAGTCCTTCACAACGGCAAGTCCTCCCATTCCATGTCCTCTCATTTTAAACAATTTTAGATATATATTATTTATTTTAAATATTTTATTTAATAGTTAATATATTGATATATATTATTAATATTTTAAAAAATAATATATATTTATAATATAATTATTATAAATATATTTTATTTATAATTATTAATATTTATAATATAATTAACTAAATTTCATACATATTAATTATTAAATAAAATAATTAACGCATGCAAATATCTACTTAAAAATTTCTAAACTCCTAATTGCACAGTGATTAATTGCAGCACCAAATATAAAAGATCCTATCCTCGTTCCCAACGCCCACGTCCCAACCCACATTTGCCTTCCTCTGCTTTCATTCTTTTCTTTCTCTCTCAGCTTACCAACGATGCAAAACTCACCGGAGAACAAACATGTTGCAGTCTTTCCTTTCCCTTTTGGAAGCCACCTTATGCCCCTCTTAAACCTGGTCCTCAAGCTAGCCCATGCTGCTCCAAACTTGGCATTCTCGTTCATTGGCACTGAAGCATCTAGTCAAACCCTTTTGTCAAAACCCCACATCCCAAACAACATCAAGGCCTACAGTGTAAGTGATGGAATCCCAGAGGGTCATGTACCAGGCAGCGACCCAGAAAGAGAAATTGAATCTTTTTCTTAAGGCTGGTCCTCAGAACTTGCAGAAGGGCATAGACTTGGCAGTGGCAGAGACGAAACAGAGAGTCACCTGCGTTATTGCTGATTCTTTTGTGACTCCTTCTCTCATTGTGGCTCAGGCCCTAAACGTTCCCTGGATTGCAGTTTGGCTTCCCATGCCTTGCTCACTATCTGCCCATTTTCACACTGACTTGATCCGTGAGCAGCGTGCTAACAGTGCTGCAAACAGAGCCCTGGATTTCCTTCCTGGTTTGCCTAAGATACGTGTTGAGGATTTGGCACAGCATGTACTCAACGGTGGTGAGGAGGAGACATTATTTTCAAGGGCACTAGCTTCTATGGGTACAGTGCTACCTCAAGCTAAAGCAGTAGTTATCAATTTCTTTGAGGAATTAGACCCACCCCAGTTCGTTCAAGATATGAGATCCAAGTTGCAGTCTATGCTTTATATTGTTCCACTTCCTATGTCCTCTCTGCCACCATCTGACACAGATGCAACTGGGTGCTTGTCATGGTTGGACAGGCAGAATGCTAGATCGGTGGCATATGTTAGCTTCGGGACTGTGGTGGCACCACCTCCACATGAGATTGTGGCAATGGCAGAGGCATTGGAAGAGAGTGGGTTCCCATTTCTGTGGTCTCTCAGGGACAATCTAAAGGGTCTTCTGCCAGATGGATTTCTTGAGAGGACGAGCATGCGTGGGAAAATAGTGCCTTGGGCTCCCCAAGCTCAACTTCTGGCGCATGATTCTTTAGGAGTGTTTGTGACTCACTGTGGGGTTAGCTCTGTGGTTGAGAGTATTTCCAATGGGGTGCCTATGATCTGCAGGCCATTCTTTGGAGATCAAGGGATAGCTGCAAGAATGGTGCAGGATGTTTGGGAGATTGGTGTGATAATGGAAAGTGGGGTGTCCAGAAAAAATGGATTGCTTAATACATTAAATTTGATTCTGGTGCAGGAGCAGGGGAAGAAGATAAGAGAAAAGGCCCTAAAGGTGAAGAAGATTGTGCAAGATGCAGCTGGGCCAGAAGAGCGAGCAGCACAGAATCTCAAGACTTTGGTGGAAGTAATTTCTAGCGCTTAGGATAGGGCAAATTAGTAAGTACAAGCTAGCCTTGTAACAATTCCAGTTGCATTACGGATGTTGCATTATTATTATTATTTTTTTTGAAGAGTGTGATAAATATTAATGAGCAATCAATAAACGTTATTTTTTTAGGTTGTTTTTAGTGCATAAAATGATAACATTGCATTAATTATTCCCTAAACCACTCTAAAAGAGAGTTATTACAGTATTTCTAATTCTTAAATACTTTCTTTTCTCACATTCGTTTAATGTAATTATATAAGAATTAAAAATTATTAAATATTTTTAATTATAAAGAAATTCATTAATTTTTTTTCTTTTTTATTTTTAATTACACCACTAATTCTCTCTCCATTAAAAAATAAATTTAAAGTTAAAAAAATTAATTAATATTTTATTAATATTTTTAAGTGGCAAATATTTTCAGCAACAAAAATTCTTTTGCACGATAAAAAAAAAGTAGAGAGAGAGTGAAAATTCATGAGTTATTATATATTTACTATTTACTAGTTTTTCCAATAAATGGATTGTAGTCAACCAAGGATAGCCACTGTAATGTTTGGCAACCCTTTCTAAAACTGCTTTAGTTATTTACTACTGAGGTTTCCCAAAAAAATAAACTAAAGGTGTCCATTATTTATAACCAAACACTTTTAATTATATGATAGGAGATCATTTAGATATTCCGACTTTTGTTTTTCTTTTCAAAGAAATGTACCTTAATTAATTATCAAACATTTATTGATTTTGTGAGTATGAATAACTTAATTAGTTATTAATTAATAAATATTTAATAATTCATAAGTGATATTAATAAAAAAATAGGTTCTAATATATATTAGAGAGTTATTTTTACATTTTATTCTTTATTAATTATTAATTTTTATAATAAATATTTTAAAGTTAAACATGTATAACATATAAATCATAGAGTTTCACAACCCATTGAAATATAAATATTTAAAAATAGTATAAATAAGATAGTAATCCACATTAGTATATTATTGCATGCCATAATCTGATTCAAAAAATCCAATGTTACAGCATTTGAGGCACTTACACCTTGCCATTGTTTGATATATATATATATTTTTAGTGAAATTGAAAGCAAAGAAATTAAATTTATTCTTTATTTAATATTAATTTAAAAATAAAAAGAAAGAGATTTAAAATAATAAATCTTTTATAGGTCTTATATTTATGCATTCTTCACTTATTTAAAATGAATTTTTTTTTAAATTTTACTTTCTTACTTTATTCATACTAAAATCAAATAATATTATAAATTATTTAAAATAATAAAATAATTTAATATTTATTTACAAGCGTATAACTAAACAAAAAAAAATATTTCTTTATTATTGTTATTGTTATATCTCTTTTTATGCTTTATCCTCCGAAGTACCAAACAGCACTTTATTTGAGCATGAAAGCAGCACTTTTTTCATTTTTACTCTCTCATTAATTTTTTTCTCTTTTTCATTTGACTTTTTTTGGGTCACAGACTAGAGGACTGCGTGGGACTGTCCATTTAATATTCCACCTGCCACCTACCAACTTCGAAGCACCGGGTGCTTGGCTTACCCACGACGACTTTCTCTTTTCCTTGCAGAGAGTTAGTCATTTATTTGTGTATGGTTTTAAATTGATGTCGGCAATCGTAATTAGGGTTGCGTTGATGTTGCGGTTCGAGAAGTTTCTGCATTCGGAACGCGACTTCAATTGCGGCTGCATCTGTAACCGCGACCTCCGCAATTTAAAATCATGTATTTGGCAGTTTCATGTTTTCTCCACAAGTCTTGATCACCTCTCCGGCGTGGAGACCCAAGCTCAAGCAACAACAAAAAGGAGGTTGAATCCAAGATGGGTTCTTTCTCTTTGTGGTTTCTCAAACTGGCCCTTAAATGCATTGATCATTTCGCATGGTATGTATATAAGATCATTTGCTTGGTTTTGCTGGGTGGATTTTCTGATTCTGATCACATATAAAAACTATATCTTTGCATCTTCAGATTACTAGTTCAATGTTGTAGATGGTCTCTTACTATAAAGTAAAATGGTTCTTCTAGACCCTTTCGGCTTCCATGCAAATTTGATTAACCATTTTTCTTTTTTTTCATTTCTAGGCCTCTTCTTGCTTTGGGGTATCCTCTGTAAGTTTCTCACTTTGTGTTTGACTGGGAACATGTTCTCAAGACTATTCTTTTCCTCGTTTAATGTTTTCTACATGTATCTTGTTTGCCCATTTTTATTGATTTTCGTGTTGTTGTGATTATGGTTTTACTTGTTTGACAGATGTGCTTCCGTGCAAGCAATTGAGACTGATTCCTGCCAGGAAACTAGGGATTTGATCTCATATTGGATACTTTTCTCATTAATATACCTCTTTGAGAATGCTTTTCTTAAGCTTCTTGAATGGTAAATAGTTTACCCTGTACTATAAAAAGAGCATTATTTTATCTTAATAGCGTACATATATATCTTTTCTTGGGAACTACAACAAGTAGTAGGAATGACATTATGCATGTAGACAGAATCATTTCAACTTAGGGTTTCTTGACTATGTTTTTACTGGTTTTATCATCTAAAGGCTCCTCAAAGTTGGAATTGCATTAACTGTGATTATTAAATAAAGATAGTTTGTAGCAAATGATTTCTCATTTCTTTTCATTTTTTTTTAGTCTATGTATGGATTTGATTGACTTCTTCATCCCCATCTTTAACATCAGGTTCCAGTTCTGGCCTTACATTAAGCTAATGATCATCTTCTGGCTCATCATACCAGACTTCGGAAGAGCTTCTTATGTCTATAATCACCTTATTCACTCATGCATCTCCATGAAACCTCAAGCAGTCATAAGCAAGTTAAAGAACTGGAATAAGTTATTTGTCAAGAATGAAGACTTTTTACTGCAGGCAGAGAGATATATAAAAGATAATGGATCTGAAGCCTTAGAGAAACTCATTGCTAGCAAGGTAAACAGCTACATGGCAATTTGGTGTATAAATGGGTTGGAGTGCAAGCATTAAGAAGGCTAAAAGTCTCCTAATGCTATGACTTAAGAAAATTAATTTAGTGAAGCAAGTTTTTGTATGTCTGTATATGAAAACACTTGCATACTGACATATCCATAATTGGTGAGTTGAGTTGTATTCAGTATTCACTCACATATGTTGGTCCCTCCTTTTTCATTTTAATTGCTTCATATTTTTTCTTATTGGGTTTTGTTAACGTGTGCCCTTAAGGCACAGGTTAAGGAATAAAAATAGCATTTATTATCTTTCATTAAACCAGCTTAATTACTTGAAAAAGAAAGTATTAAATGTATTTTTGATTTTTAAAACATTATATGCTTCTATTTTTTATTTAATAGTTTCTATTTTCTGATTCCTTAATCTGTGCCGTTAGGGTACACGTTAACAAAACCCTTTCGCATTTTATTTCTTTTTGTTCCCTTTTCAAATCTCTTTTGTGTAACACTGGCTATTTGAAAATATAAGCTAATTCTCCTTTTCTCCTATTGAAGAACACAACACATAATCCTGATGCAGAAGCAACAAATGCAATTAAAGCTACAGAGAAGAAAGAAATGCAACAGGTAAACTTTTGATGTCACTAGTGCAGTTATGACATTAATCTAATTCTTCTTCTCATAAGTTCTTGTGGCTTTTGGTTTGTCAGTTCTACTTCTACCTCTCCAATTCTCCTTGTCACATTTGGTGTATTTCTTGACTGAAGAAAGAGCATGACGAGAACTATGTTTTCTCTAATAGCAGATCATCTGTTATTTTACAAAGGAGGTCATCTTGCCTACTTTTCTCTTGTGTAGACAAATGGGAAAAGGCTCCACACAGAGCACAAAGACATCAAAGATTTGGAGGTGATTGAGAAAAGGGAAGTTCCTGGTATCAAGCAAGTGAGGTTTCTTATCATACTCACTCAAAATAGGAATTTCCCAAGAACAAATCATAGTTTAGACTTTAGACTCAAGGCCAATGTAAGCAGTCATTTGTGAAACGTTTAGGTTTATAAATACATACAATTGTGTGGATATGGTCATATGATCCTTCTTCTTGATAGTCATATTTGTTGTGGCTGTTGGCGGTGGAGACAAATTTCATTAATAATATTTCTTATTTTTATTTTAGGTGTATTTATGTATTTTCCTCTAAAATAAAATGTTGCCCTAATCTCCTTGTATTTAATGCCAGCAAGCTATCTCTTGCTATGTGTAATTCTCATCACATAGTAAAAACCCAATGTGGCCTTGGACATAGGAGAATTTCTCCCAACCATGTGTAAATTTGTTGTCTGCTCTTTCGTTCTTTCTTCTCCTTCTATTCTTTTTGTTTATTCTGTGGAGGGTAGAAATGTTTTGTTCTTAACAAGGGTTCTTCTAGTACACTGTTCTTTCTTTTTTACCTTTTATGTCTCAAACACCTTATTGAAATTTGCTATCTGTAGAAAACCAAAGGATCATATATGTATTTTCTAGCTGTAAGGAAGTGACTTAATAGTATTCACACCTCTACTCTGAAGAAGAGGTCTTGAGTTTGAATTCCCCCCTACCTTGTATGCATGATCTACAGCAAAAATTTCACCTCTATGCTGAATCTTGAATATTTCAGGATAATCCTGCCATGCCTAACCTTGCACTAAATCAGAATACTTCATCTGCCATGGTGGAAACTAAAGGAATGGTGGGGAAAGACCAAGCTGGTGTAGAACTTCCTCAGAGTTCTACACATAAGAAAGTGCAGAAAGAGTGGACTTGTGCTATATGTCAGGTGACAACTCACAGCGAGACAGCCTTGAATTTCCACCTAAATGGGTGGAAACACAGGGCTGCTTGTGAAGCTCTGAAAGCAAAGAATCAGCCTGTTCCACTGAAGTTTGTACCTGTATCAATGTCAAGGAAAAACGATCAATCCAGTGAGGAATTGTATCAGAAGAACACTATCAATCAGCATGCAAATATAGAGCAGAAGAATATCCAAATTTCAAATGCAATAGAACATGCAACAAAAAACGGGGAGCCTGAGAAGAGTATGCTTAATGATGCAGTCAAACACAGGACAATTAATGATAAGGAGAATAAAAGCAGAGGTGATCAAAAGGGTGTTCAAACAGCTGCAAATAAAACTGACCAGCTAAATGCCGAGACCAAGAATGAAGAGAGTATATTCAACAATGAGTTGAAGGGGAAAACAGTACTAAATCATGAGAAGGTGTAATTTGGGATGAAGCATACCAAATTAATAATGTCAGTTGCACTAATGAGGGGGACTTGGCCTCTCACTTGAATGGGAGGAAGCACTTAGCTCAAATTAATATTTTATCTGAAGCTGGTGTTCTATAGGTTTATGAGTTTCGAGTAATGTTGCAAATGTAGGGGTAGAGTGGTCTGTAGATTGATAATTCCAATCATAACACGGACATTGCTTGAAAGTTGAAAAAGGAAGATGAAGAGCCTGCTTTGTTGATATCTAGTAGTATATGTTGTTGTAGTTCTACTTTGTTCCAAAGGATTTGTTAATATATATTTTTTTCAATGGAATTTCTGGGTTTTTGGATAAGGTTTTATTATTATTTTTTTTAATTTTAAGAACAAATTTAAAATTAGGGTTTTAAAAGAACTATTGACAAATTATGAATTTCCAGTTTTTAGGAGAAAAGCTTGTGTCGTAAAAACACGAAAAAGACCAAACCCATGTGTAGAAGACAAACCAAGTTTTGCTATATTAAATGATTGATGATAAGATAATGAATAAAGTACTTCAATACTAATTATGTCAAATTTGAAAAAAAAAAATTTACATTCAAATCTTTTATCACATTTAATTTGATCAACTTTTAATGTAAATTTTTTTTAATATTATCATTTAATTATATGTTGTCATATAATTAAAAAAATTTGACTATAATAACTTTTAAAAATGTGATAATGTAAAAAAATTTTACTTGAAGGATCAATTAAACTTTATCTATACCTAAGCTGATTAATTTGCTGCTTTTTTTTTCAAGCACAATTATTTTGGGTGAACCTTCAAGCTCAACCCGAAGGAATTGATATGACAATTTTAAGTGAATCGATAATGTCATATAATTCTAAAAAAAATAATTCAAAAAGGGTTTTTTTTCACCTTTTTGGCATTGAATGTCTGCTCATTTTGCCAAAAAAATCATCTTTAGTAATTTGTTATTCATTACTTTCTATTCCAACTGTGTGCCTCAGTTAATGGGTTTTTATGGTCGTAATAGATACTACAATCATATGTTGTACCATAGTTGAAGGAAAAATACTAAAGTACTCTTAGAGTATTACATTGAATGGCTATGATTTAACTTAAATTTTATTATTTAATATTTTAGATTCAATTAAACCATTTAAATAATTATATTATACAAGTGTTACAATTTGAATGGACTGAGTGTAGTATTCTTAGAATATATAAAAACTTTTCTATTTGAAGAGTGTTAATGATGGGAAAGAAACACTATCGTGTAATTGTTTTTCTTTAAGTTCTTATTTATAGTAGGCAATTACTTATCATCACTTTCATGCTTCATTGATTTGAAGGGAACTCTGACAGATCTCAGCAAAGCAGGAAGGATTGCTTTTGAACAAAATGAACTGGTACGTATTGTTTTTTTGATTATTTTTTTAATATTGTCATTGGACAATTTCTTGTCTTCAATTGTTGCACTTTCTCCTATTATAAAATAACCAACAAGAAAATTTGTTGTGTCCTCCTCATGCATTACACTTCAAGAATAAAAGATAAAACAAATTCTGCTAAGGCATGTCTGCAACTCATATTTAACAGACCCAGATTTGAATAAGCATGCTTGTGTCTAATCAGGATGGATATGCATCCTCTCACCTCTCATTGAGTCTCTCATGACCATGTCATTTGATGAGAGGGAGAGAGATAGACACAATGTCTTGTGCAGGAAAAGATTATGGGACAGGGCTTCACATGAGAGGATCCAAATCCAACCAGGATATATGCATGCACTGATACTGCATATTGCATAACCAAGGATGCAAAGGGGTTGGATTTGAGTTGGGGATTGATATAAGAACTTGCACAGTTGCACCCTTGGCTGTAGTGGTGGAGTCAGGACTATAGTTCATTAGGGGCAAGATTTAATACATAAAAATAACATATAAAAATTTGGAAAGATGCTATAAATTTTCTTTAGATAGAATTATAAATTATACTTAAAAAAATACTATAATTCTTTGTTAATTGTGAATTATACTAAATTCTTTTACTTTCTTTTCTTAATAGTTGTGTACAAAATTAGAAATATATAAAATAGAAAACAAATGGCGTCTAAGCAAACTTTTTCATTATATATTATAGTGAACAATATCACAAAATAAAACTACTAATATTCAACATTTTAAAACTCTTTTTATTACTGCCTTTTCTATTTGCAAAGTCTTGTTAGGATAATAATTATAGGTCTACAAAAAATTACAATTAGTCTCTACAAACCATAGAATGACTACTCAACAAAACACAGAATGACTAACTGTCATACTAATCATATGCAGAGCTTCGTTTCTGTTTTGTTTTGTGGGTGCATGATTATGAATCTATGATCTTGACATTGGTTTTTTTTTTTTTTTTTTTAAGTATGGAAAGGATACAAGAGAAGAAAATTGGGATTAATGACAATGAGTGAAACATTTGAGGGGACACATGAAGAAAATATTGTGCAAAAATTTAAAATTGTGTGAAAATTGAGGGGGGGATTTTTTTTTTGGGAGGGGGGTGGCCCCACAAAAAAATTTTCTTTTCATACTGCAAAAAAAAACTCATTCTGGCATCGGAAAAGTACACATGGGGCATATGGAATTGTGACTAATTGTGATGTTTGATGAGTAATATTATTATTAAAGTACTAATGGATTTATTAATATAATAAAAAGTTTACCATTTATCCCTTTCAATGTGCCAGATTTTTGTTTAAAATCTTGTAGTTCTGTTAAAGATGATACTTAAATTTTCATTTCACTTGTGTCATATATAAATTGTTGTATTGAATAATATGCAAGAGCTCAGAGACAAATGATATTCTTATTGAGTTACAACTCTTCTGAGAAATAGTTGCAGATGAAACATTTAAATATGTTAGGACAAGAGAACACAAAAAATTTTTGGCATAACATTAGAAATGATTCAACAATAAATCCCACCCAGAAACAGCTTGTGTCTCTTCCCTTCCCTTTTGTGAGAACTACTTGCCTTCAGAATCCAACAAAAATTACCAGTTTTTATCTGTAATTAGTAAGAAACCCGTGCGATGCACGGGGTATTCATCTATGGTGTGTGTGTCTCTCTCTATATACATATCTTATTATAATGATTATTAAATAAAAAAATTAAATTTTAATCTAAAACAGGAAAATGACGTGAACTAAAATAATGCTTGTCCAAAACATAAAGAGCTAACCTATATATGTATTTTTTGTAGAAATGGAGTCAAGATCATGGTTTAACATGACACGTTCCACATACATGTTTTCTTCTACTAATCCCAAAACTTAGTCCAAATTGTATCCATTCCCTTGGCTTATCTTTATGGTTCAAATGTTGATGTTCTCACAATACAAAAGTGTCCTGTAAAAAATTAAAAGCTAATATATGTGTATCCTTTCCTTATATTAGATTCAAAACTACTATGAAATGCTTTAAAACATAATGGATGAAAAGAGTTGGATTAGCCATACTCCATGCATAAGTCTGTGATAAATAATGTGAACATGCATGTGAATGATAGATGAAAGTCAACTAAAGTAAAACGGGAATCTTCAATAAATAAAAACATATTATTCAATTAAAACATATTCTTAATATTCTGTTTAAGTTTGTGATCAACAATTAAGGTGGTAACAATACCACCCAAGATATCTAATATACAACAGGAATCTCCAATAGATGTAACTGTCATGGTCTACCTATCCACTATCACAAATGTGACTATGGTTTCAGAAGTTTCTCCACAAAAAAAAAAAAAACCAAATAGAGACACATATAATTAATTAAGAATGAGGGTCAAATTCCTTATCTTCCTATTCTGTATTTCCATGTTCTACCTAAGATTAATTTTTCTATCACCAAAAAGGAAAAAAGAATAAAAGCCAAAGTTCACACCTCAGCTCTAAAATTCCTTATCATTCTTCACAAACCTAGCAGTCAATGTCTTAGGTAAAGCATGCAGCCACTCGTCTCATCCAAGCCTAGAGGAAGAGCACCTGACACATGATTTAACAAATGCTCCCTAGTAAATATGGCAGTAGCATTTCCACTGTCTCCACCAATGACCTATAAATTGGAAGAAATGAGTGACCATCTCATAAGATGTGCTTCTATTTAAAGGACATTCAGTTTAGCTCACAATTCAAAATTACAATCTAAAAAAAAAAATTGTTGCTTAACCTAAGAGTCAAAAAATGCATAATTGAAAATTAACTATCTCCTAAATGCCAAATAGTACGGCATGTAGCTCTAGAAAAACAAATTTAATTTGAAACAAATATGGTGAAAAATACCAGGAATACAGAAAATGATGATGAAAAATTCTCAAGTACTCACTAAGAATCTTAATTATATAAAATAAAGATATTTAATTATTTAAAATGAAATCATATTAACATAGAATAGATGTGCCACCATCCTGTGTCCTCCTATGCCAACTATGCAAAACTAACATAGAATAGCAGTGCCCTCTTGTGTCCAAACTTTGCCAATACCTTCTAGTCATGAAGCTCTAAAACAAAACATATTTAGAAAAAGAAAATTTATACTTACATTTATGGAGAAGCATTTAAGCAAGATTTGAAAAAAAAAATCGAAAAGAAGCGAGGAAAAGGTGAAAACAACCCACAATGCAATGATTTTGCCCAAATAAAAAAATAGTTTAAAAAAATTAACACAACATTCTTAATCCCTAGATTATTTAGTCAGATTAGCAACCAATGATAAAAAAAATGTACATATGAAAATTAAAAAGGAAGAACCACTGTATAGAGTAAGAGACCAAAGAACAAACAATAATTGTCAGAATTACCAGGACCGCCCACAATACATTACTCTATTTCCATTTTAGCCTCCCGGCCAAACCACGTCAAGCACATTACTACAATTTACAATTAGCTTAAAAGCTACAAAGGCAAATAAAAGTTGAGAAGGAAAACATAGAAAATACAATATATAATTGGTGATAGTTTCTCATCCCGGTCAAATGGCTGAAGATCTTTGTGTTTGCTGTTGTTGTCAAAGAGGAAATGGTTGACAATGCAAGAATCTCTTCAACATCTCCTCTAAGTTTCAAAAGTTTAGCACAAAATTGAGAAATTTGATGATCTAACGAAAAACAAAAACTAGAAAATATAGAGAGAGAGGAGAGAAAAGGCTAGTAAAGGAGCAAGCCTCCATTTCAAATGGACAACCAGAACTCTTGGCTCAATGTAGCAATAAAAAAAAAATTAGTCATTTCACATCTTTAAGCCTTCGTACAAAAGTGAAACCAAGAGACAAAAAAAGCAAGATAATCAGGTGAGGTGAAATCTAATATTCAATGGCTATGATGAATTCGCACAATCTAATCCAATTATCACAATTATTTCCCGCCAAAACCAAATGAAAAAGGATGCCAAGATTGTTTATAATATATATTTTTCTCCTTGTGATCACCAATTTGAGATTTCTTTGATATGATCTGTTCTCAACAGAAGATATTGGAATTTCAAGTCTAGTAATATTCTCTTTATTCTTAGGTATGAAAATAAAAATAGAAGTAAAATTTTTATAAATGAGTTTTGTATAAAAAATTATATACAAAAGTCATTCGTAAAAAAATTTATCTCTATTTTTATCCATCCTAAACATATACTTACGATACTTCAGCTGATATAAAGCCTTCGACAACAGAACCAGAAAATTCTTCCTGTGACCAGGACGAGTCGGTATGTTTTCGAGGGGCTTTTTCTTTAGCAAATTAATAAAGGCTTTGTGGATATGACAAATGTAACTGCTGATTTCTCAGTTCTGTTTCTTTAATGTTTTATTTTCTGGTGACATTGATGGTCTCCTTTAGGTTGTGGTGAACATTTGTTAAGGACTTTGGCAGGGAAAAACTTCTGATCCTCCCTTAGGATTTAGTACTGAGTCCTATTGCCACTCAAATTTAGCCATGTGGTTCATTTTTCCACATTTTCTTTGCAAGTGGAAGTGGCTTAGCTTGATGGAGGCCAAGCAGCAGCTCGACGACAAGGGAATCGTTGGCCATGGCCAGCTTGATTTGTTCTTCGTTGCAATCTGGTGGTGTTTGGAATGCTATAGCTATAGAGAGAGATGAGGTAAGTGGTGGTGAAGAAGGCGGATAAGAAAACAGTGTCTTTGCCATCGCTTACGGACTTGTTTGGATTGACGATATGAAATAGAAAGAAATGAAATGAAATAAAATAGTAAGTCTTATCATTGTTTATGTTTTTAAAAATAGAGTGAAATAGGATGGAATTGAGTGAACTCTATTTATCTTATTCCATTTCATACTCTCATTTTTATTCCTTCTTAAATTGGGAGTAAGTGATAAAATTAATTAATAAGCCTTATCATTTTATTTATTTTTATTATGTAATGTTTGGTATGCAGAAATGATGATTTTATTCCATGTCTATTTTATAAAATGAGATATTTTAATATTTGTTTGTAAAAAAAAATTATGGAATAATGATTCTATTTCATACTCCATTTCATAAAACTAGGGATGAAGTATGAAATTCATTTCCTCCTAGAGAGATGAGATTGGAATTTCATGTACTATGTAATGGGATTAAAATTATTTTATTCTTAATATATCTTTAAAAATTTTATAAAATTACACCAAAGTTTTTCTTTTTTTTTTGTAATAAAATATTATCCTTATTGATATTTTGTAGATTATGGTATAATTTTTTTATAAATAAATTTTATGTATTTAATTACTTATTAACTATAATAATGTTTTAGTTTATCATTATAATTTTTAATTTTGACATAAATGTTCTGTCTTTAATTTAAAAATTTATTTATATACAAAAATAAATATAAAATATTCACTTAATGTAATAATAATATTATTTTAAAAGATAATAATATTTATTGTAATTAAATTATAAAAAAATAAAAATTAAACATTATTATTAATATTTAAAAGATTTTTTTTCTTATAAGGAGTATTTATATTTTTTACATTAACTTTGATTTCATTTTATAATAATTCTATAGATCAAACAGTGGAATGGTTTAGAAAAATATTTCATTCTAAAAGCTATCAAATTGTGGATTAGGAATTACTATTTTATTTCATTCTATTCTATTCTAATTCCATGAAATTATCATTTCATGTACTAAATGTTATGTTAATTTCTGTTGGAGTTTTCAAACAATGGAGTGAAAATCTTCTTCAATTTCATTATTAAATATACAAACAATGGTATGAGAATTTCATTCCATTCTATCTCATTCTATTATATCTTATTTCATTCGATTTTATTCCACTTCACTTACTGTAAATATCTGAACAAAACTTGCATGAACTTACTCGCAATAATGTTATTTTTACTCTTTTTTATATGCACTTTTTATTTGTACTTTTTTTAAAGGAAAATCGATAAAAAAAATTATTATTTATTTTTATCTCTCATACTTTTTTTCATAATAAAAAAGCGTAAAAAAATATAGTAGAAATAATATTTTTCATGATAAAGAGAGAATGAAAAGATAAAAAATATAAAGAAAAAATAAAAAGAAGAAAAAATAAAAAAATTATATTTTCTCTCTTGATGTTTAGATGAAAAGAAAGGAAAAAAAAAGAAAATAAGAAATGATATTTCTTTCTTGTTTAATTGTGTAGAAAAGTGATAGAAAAAAAATATAATCATATGAAATGATCTATATGTCTTTATAATATTATGGAATGTAAATATTTGTTATTATTTATTTTATACATATTTAAGACATTTTTTATAAATTAGATAAATAAACCAATTTTATAAAAAATATTAATATACAATTTTTTTATACCCAAATTAATTTTAAAACTAATTTATTTATCAGAAAGATATTTTTTACTTTGGGATGAAAAGGTTACGTAACTTTAAACATCCCTCACACAAGACTAAATTAATTTTACAATAAATATTAATAAAACATTTAATTTTTGATACCCAATTTAATTTTAATCTTGATTTATTTATACAAATATTTTTTTAGTTTAAGATAAGAAAGGTATACAATTTCAAAATATCTTTGACACAAAAACAAATTAATTTTAAAACAAGTATTAATATAGATAAGCAACAGAAACATCGTGCTCCACCTTGTACCCAATGGCTTTGCCTTGTATAGTAATCCACTTTTCAGACTCACCTTAACTCTTTTTTTTAACGGCTTTCTCGAAGCAAGGTAGATGAAAGGATGGGTATAATGGTAATTTTACGGTTCAATCTTTGCTTTCCTTCCTTTTCTGTGCAGTCGGCGGTGGTGACTAGAAAATATTTTGGCAGGACCCACGGCCGTTTTTTCTTTTCTCTCCACTCCCAATCGGGAGAAAAAACCAAAGTGAACGCATTTTCTTTTCTACCGTTTTCTTTCTTTGCACTTTCTCTTTATTTAGTGCATGTACTGTTTTTTTTAGAAAAAAATTATTTTTTTAAAACTTTTATATTAAAATTTTGATTATATATATATATATATATATATATATATATATAAGTCTCTGTTCTGTGTTATAGTATAACACTTACTAGTATAGTAATAACAGTTTTTTAAATTTGTATGTTTAGTTAAACAGAATTCAAATAAATAAAGAGGAGATTCATTAAATATTAGTGTAATGAAAATAAAATATATCTTTAAATATAAAAATTATAGTTAAATTTTTAAAAATTATATTTATAAAATAATTTAAATAAAATAAACTTGTGAGAATACTAATAATTTATAAAAAAAAAAAATAAAGAGTAGAGAGCAAGGTTACTAAAACTTGAAACTATTATTAACCGGTAAATGAATGGATATAGAAATAATTGACAAGCGAGTGAAATTTTGAGAAATAAAAAAATGATACCAAACAATGCAATTCTCTTTGTTTCAGTATACGTATATATATTTCAGAACTGATTCCTTCACCTTTCGGTGGGGACAATGTACCAAAAAGAAAACTGATTCCTTCGTTCCAATTTCGAAAAGTTGAATCCCCCATACAATGCGGGCACAGCACGCAGTGATGAGTGAGAGTCCTCACTCCATGTCCACTCACATGTTAAGATTCCTCTGCAAAAGCAAAACCCCAGCCTCCCTTACACCGATCCCGTCCTATCATGGCGGATGAACCGGTTGTAGCTCCTCCATCGTCGTCGTCTTCGTTTTCTGCTACTTCTCCGCTCGCTTCCTCCGTCATCTCTTTAGTGAACAGGCTTCAGGACATCTTCGCCCGGGTCGGAAGCCAATCCACCATCGACCTCCCGCAGGTCGCCGTCGTCGGCAGCCAGAGCAGTGGCAAGTCTAGCGTCCTCGAGGCCCTCGTCGGCCGCGACTTCCTGCCCCGCGGGAACGACATCTGCACCAGGAGGCCCCTCGTGCTGCAGCTCGTCCAGACCAAGCGGAAGCCCGATGGCTCCGAAGACGAGTACGGCGAGTTCCTCCACTTGCCCGGCAAGAGGTTCCACGATTTCTCCGAGATTCGTAGGGAAATTCAGGTGCTGTATTTCATCATCATCAATGACGTAACATAATCTGTTTCTTTTTGATTGCTTGCTTGCTTGCTGAGATATAGTAGTAAGAAAAAGTAAGAAATCTTTAGCGTTTCGTTTTGTGATTCACTCTAGTTTAGGAGTGTGAAATTTCTATTTTAAACTCTGAGAAGTTTCGTTGTTCCTTAGTGAGGTTGAACTGCTTGGAGTCTAGTTGGTTGCCCGAATAATCGGGTCAGAACCGAGAAACTTTCATTGGGTAGCTTAGCTATACAGTAATTCATTAAGTTCTCTTTTACTGATGGATAACGATCTTATGTAGTTCTACATGTTATAAATCATGAATTTAGTTTGTTCCTCTGGAGAGACATGGAGCAAATTAATGAGACTGCGAGAGTGAGGAAAGAGGAAGATTTGGAGTTTAGGGATTTTCTGTCTGCAAGGTCAATCTCGTAGTACACAACTTTTTCATTGTGATATTTTATAATGCGTTTGCTCCTTGGTCGATGTGGCTGTAGGGATCTGAATTAGTATGAGTTGGTCATCGAATTGACTTGTGTAATGCGGGGGCAAGATATGAAGGGAGACTTTTAAATTCTTAGGAATCTGAGAATTTTGAAGCATTTTATTCTGCTAATTGAAAACACATACCCACCTCCCCCAACAGGTGCGCTTGAAAATCTAGAATGGCAATCTGAAGTTTCCATATCTTCATGGATGAGAAGGCGGTGAAAATTTAGGCCATTAGCTTGGAGAAAAGCAACTCTCCAGATTATTTATTCTGCAAAATATTATTTTCTTGTTTGACTGAGCTTCAGTGTGCATTGATGGGCTATTGGATGCTCCTTTCCTTATTATAACATTACTGTGGCTTTTCTATGTCTGTGTAAATTACCTTCCACTCTGGAAGGGGGCGTTCCTAACCTCAATTTTGTTGATACTGGGGTGATCCCTATCAGTCATGATTATTTTCTCTATCCTGAGAAGAAGGTTAATTTGTTTCCCCTTGCACTCACAATAGAGATATAAGCTCAGCTGAATGAACCATCACAGATGACAGAACTGAGTTGAACTCAGGTGCTAACAATTTGATATTGATCCTCAAATGGTCATGTCCATATATTTGAAGTTGATATTTTGAGTTTATGCAATCCAAAATTCCATACATAGAGTGGAGCAAATTGATATTAGAGACTTGATACCATTGATTATAAATCTTTTTATATGAGTAGACTAAAAAATATTGACACCCCTTCTAGTTTTTAAAACTGACACTGTAAGTCTCTCCAGTTGCAATTCGTACAAGCTCCTCCCTTTCAAATGGAAAGACAGACAATGCTAAAATAAGTAGAGAAATACTGAACTAGCTTTGTTCTGATTAGAAAGAGCCATATAGCAAGCAACACCTATTGTTCAAGCATTCTTCGTCCTCAACAAAGATCCATCTTCTAGCCCATGTATTCTTCCCCTCTGTTCTGCGTACAACAGACTAAAGCTGTTAGTGAATTTGCCCCAAATAGTATTCAGTACGCAGAAACCCAATCATTCAAGCCCTGTGCAATCTCTTGCACTTCATCATCAACGCAGACCACATCTTCAATTACCTTGGGGCAGTCTGAGGGCTTCTCCATGTGTTCTTTCTCCCTCTATTATTCTACTTTCTGAAACTAAAGGAATTTTGCCCAAATAATCACCTTTTTCCTCCTTGTGTTGTTCTTTGTTAATCTTCACCTAGATTCAGTTTTCCTATTTAGGGGGAAAATTTCTAACCCTACCACAATTGGATGAGTTGGATGCTAATATTTAGGAGGTAGTTACATACTTATCAAAAAATTAATGAAAGGCTTATCCACTTCTTCAGTATCACAGTAGGACTCTAAATTTTTCCTTGTTAAGAGTATGCTATAGTTAGTTAATTGGGTATGCTCTTGATCAAGTTGGTTTCTACTTATTTTTCAATAATCACCATTTATAAGGATGAGTTTTTCCTCATGTAAATTATACTGTTGCATAAAACAATAACTGCTGGAGGGGGGGGGGGTTCTCTTATCATCAAACTTATTTGTTTTTCAAACAAAAAATCAAAAGGGTAATTTTGACATTATAATTTTAACACTTATGCTGATGTCAGTTTTCTGTCAAGATTTTAACAGTATTGAGGGAGGTATTTGTACAATTTAAAATTAGAGTAACTCAGACTTTATCTTCTTAAAATTTGAAAGGGTGTGAATGCTTTTTACTGTTTTGAATTCATGTTTGGAGAATTGGTAATTGAAAGCAAAGTAGTTGAATGAACTTAAAGGGATATTGTTTTTCTTGTTAGCCACTGCAGCTTTCAGTGAACCATCAACATTACTATGATCTTGACAGTTAATCACTGTCTTGGTTGAAGGTCCATAATCCATTGGAATTGGTTTTCATGTTTTAAGCTTGAGAAATAGTTGAATTTGTGATTTCCATTATTTGCATGTTGTATAGCTAGTAATACTCTTGATGGATTGATAAGTTATACAGTGTAATTTTTTTCATTGTTTTTCCTTTATAGCTCCCTATTGACTTGTATACTTTCTTAATCCCTTTTCTATAGGCTGAAACTGATAGGGAAGCAGGAGGGAACAAAGGTGTCTCAGACAAGCAGATTTGTCTGAAGATTTTTTCACCAAATGTTCTTGATATCACGCTTGTAGATCTCCCTGGCATAACGAAGGTTCCTGTTGGTGACCAGCCTTCTGATATTGAAGCCCGAATTAGAACAATGATCATGTCATATATCAAAGCTGCCACCTGTCTCATTCTTGCTGTCACACCGGCTAATTCAGATTTGGCCAATTCAGATGCTCTTCAGATGGCAGGAATTGCTGATCCTGATGGTTGGGCTTTGGTTTACGTATGCCTAAATTTATAACCTTTTCACATCTCTGTGATTGGTTTTTAAATGTTTATTTTTCTGTTGCAGGTAATAGAACGATAGGTGTGATCACAAAGGTTCAGTATACTCTTCTAACATTCTAACTTACCAATGTATTTGTGAAATTGGTTATGCTGTTTCCATGTTCTGACAAGGTTAGGTGCATTTTCTTTTTAGTGTAGTTGGATATCATGGACAGAGGTACTGATGCCCAGAATCTGTTACTAGGAAAAGTTATCCCCCTCCGACTTGGTTATGTGGGTGTTGTGAATCGTAGTCAGGAGGTAATGATGTTATCCTACTGTGATAAAGACACTGTTTGATTACATTCAACCTTTGCATGTGTTCTATTTATTAAAATTAGTGGTTATTGAGTACACAGACATAAGGGCACTGCACGCATCACAAACAAATATGCTGTTTTAAATTGCTTGATTAGCATGCAGCTCAACATGTAATGCTGAAATCTGGTTATCTGTTGTCTCATTAACTTAGGATATTCTAATGAACCGGAGTATAAAGGACGCTCTTGCTGCTGAAGAGAAATTTTTCCGCAGCCATCCTGTAAGGAAGTACCATTGCATAGTTATATTCAATCCATGTTACTTCTATACTGATCTTTATTCATTTATGTTTTTCGTTCATAGGTATACAGTGGTCAAGCAGATAGTTGCGGTATTCCTCAATTGGCAAAGAGGTTGAACCAGGTAGAGTCTTTGCAATGTTTGAAATGACAAATTATCTTTTCTTATGCATTTTGCTGTTTCAAATGCTGGCCTTAGTTAGAGCTTCTGCTTACTTATTCAGACGAAAAGATCCTCTTCAGTCTTCCCACTCTTTTTTACTTTCTTTGACCCTACAATTCTAGGTTGTTTCTTTCTACAAACGCATGCAAAAACTTCCTCCTTGGTATCGGTTAATAATTTCCTTTCACTATAAAAGGGGGGTTTGTTCAAAGAAATGTACTTGTTTGATACGGTTATCACTGGGCCCTACCGAGGTGATGTGGATAATGATTATGCTGACGCAGCCCTAGTAACCACTACAATTATGAAAGATAATTCAAGAGAAAATCCTAAAAGATTAGGATAATAATGAATCCAAGCCTAATAGCAAGGCTTATGATTATCTTTGAGGAATCCTATTCTAAATGAACCAGGCTACCTTATCTATATAAAAGGGGCACACCCCCAGGTATGACTCACTGTTCCTCATAACATAAATCCTGCTAGTACTCTACTAACTTGAGCGTCGGAGTGATCTTTGCAAGAACCCCCCCCCCCCCCCCAAACACAAAGCTATCAATCTTGGAGCAACCTCTCCATACGTCTCAACTGGATCCCAAGTAACTCCTAGACCCCGGACTTAGTCCAAAACAGTACTTAATCATTCAACTTATTTTCATAATGCTGATTTTATGGTGGCTTTCAAATTATGCTTTTAATCATTTGTATCATTCTTTGAAAAATGAGAAAAACAAAGGAGAAGGGGGAGAGCTGAAGTAAAGAACTTCATTGGAGGGCTTATTTGTTGCCAAAAAATTTCATTTTTTGGTTGTAGGAATTGAAAGTTTGAAGAGATTATGGCCGATTTTCTAGCTTTCTCATAGAGATGCATGTTATGTCAACATTGGAAAAGGAAAATTGTTAAATGATTCTTGGAAATATACAGTAAAAAGAGCCAAATTCTTAGAAATCCCGTAAAAGATTAAACCATTATGAACTTATAATATTGCAGTTTCTGGACTTATGCATGTTATGTGTATGTTTGCCTGTACATCTCTTTGCAGATTCTAGCACAACATATCAAGGCTGTGCTACCAGCCCTGAGAGCAAATATAAGCACGTCACTAGTTGCTGTTGCAAAAGAGCATGCAAGCTATGGAGAAATCACTGAGTCCAAGGCATGTGTTGATATTTGGATGTGTCGGATATTTCCCCAAGACTTGTTAAATATACTGTACAAGTATTCTCCATGTTGTAATTAAAAAGCAACAAGATTTCTACTTTGGCTGGCCATTTATCTTATTTTATCTATAATTTTTCTCTCCAATAGGCTGGTCAGGGTGCTCTACTTCTGAATATTCTTTCAAAATACTGTGAAGGTACTTAACTATCCCTACTATCTGGTTTCTTATCTCTTCTTTAACTGTGACTCATATTCCATATTCCATTTCTTTTATGTTTGTTAACTACTACTCCACATATGGCTACCATTCCAAATTCAGTAATGCTATCTTTATTTTATTTTATTTTTTCCTTGTTGAAATTTGAAAACAGCATTCTCCTCCATGGTAGAGGGAAAAAATGAAGAGATGTCTACATCTGAACTATTTGGTGGAGCACGAATTCATTATATTTTTCAATCCGTCTTTGTGAGGAGTTTAGAGGTATAAACTTTTGTATTTACATATGATAGTGTTTAGAAAACATACCTACTTTCATGCAATGTTCAAATTAGGGATGGAAAATGGGCAGGTTATAATTAACCTATTAACCCATAACCCATTTGTAACTGATTGAAAAAAAACAATCCAACTGGCTTATTATTATCTATTTGTTGTAGTGGGTGTCCATCCCACCCATTAATCCCATTTAATGGTTGGATGCCCAACCACCCATTCTCTGCCCATTATTTATATATTATCTTATATTATATAAATATTATTAAATAAATAATAATATCAAGTATTATTATTCAAATGTATAATTTTTTTTTTAACAATGACAATAAGTAATCATTTTGTCTCAAATCAAATTATCATCTTGATTTTATAAGTGTTAAACTAAATGCTGCATTTTGAATTTTGTTTTTATTGTCCAAAGCAAATTATACACATTGAAATTCAATTGATTTCAAGGGAAAATAAAATATAAATTAATTTTCTTATTAGCACATTTATATGTTATCAATTTCTAGGCAATAGGCAAAATATACATTTGACACTATAGTTGTTAGAATCGCACAATTCACGATTCGAATCGCACGATTCGGCAAGTCAGCGATTCGTATCATGTGGTGAATCGCAGATGGCTTTGAATCGTGCGATACATGCACGATTCAATGCGATTTTGTATCAACGATACGGTTCAAATGATTCTGCAATTCAGTTTTTTTTTTTTTGCTTTTTTCTATCACCAATTCTTGTAATAGAATTTAAAGAGGTAGATGCTTAAATTATTTAAATAAAAAGAAACTGATGGGGCATTACTGAACACACTTAGTTCGATTGCTTTGTTTCGTTACTGAACATAGAACCAGTTTTCATTCACGTTGAAAACCAATCACTCTACTCCGTTTGTTTTGTTTTTTGGGTTTTGCCTTTTTGGTTGTTCACATAGTCACTGTTTTTGTTATGGTTCTGGGTGTTCATATAGTCACTCTATATGGTTTCCTAAGGCTAAGAAGAAGGAGAAGGAGTATGTTACCTATGAGCTTACTTATGACTTATGATGGCATTATGGTATTATACTATTATTGGAGTTTACTATTTCCTTAGTGATGTGACATTTAAGTATTTATTTGAGACTTTTAAGTATTTTGTTCATATTTTAAATGTGGAATCATGTATATTTAAGTTTTTTAATTGATGTGTTCTGAATCGTATGATATGTTACAATTCACAATTCACGATTCAAAAATTGAACAAACGATTCTTGATACGATTCACGATTTGACAACTATGTTTGACATCAAGTAACCCAGGGACTGTGTTGCTTCTGTTCATTTCTTAAGAGCTAGTTCCTGAGTCCTGTTGTATTGTGTAACTTAATGCTATCTTTGCAGGAGGTGGATCCGTGTGAGGACTTGACTGATGATGATATTTGTACTGCCATACAGAATGCAACTGGGCCTAAATCAGCATTGTTTGTTCCAGAAGTAGGTCTTGTTACCCTCTTCATTTTTATTTAAAAATTTTCTTAGTTGATTTTTATAATTGTTTTTTTAGACTTATCAATTATTTTTTCCCAATTAAAGACCATGTTTATCTATTATTTCCACGTAATTAGGTCCCATTTGAAGTCCTCGTACGAAGGCAAATATCTCGTCTATTGGATCCAAGTCTTCAGTGCGCTAGGTTTATATATGATGAGTTAATAAAGGTAGGGCTTTATGGCTTGCCATCTCTGCTGTCTCACTTCACCATCATACAAGTATGTGTTAAATTAAAATCCCTTCACTTCAGATCAGCCATCACTGTATGGTGACTGAACTGCAGCGGTTCCCTTTCTTGATGAAGCGCATGGATGAAGTTATTCGGAACTTTTTACGAGAAGGCCTTGAACCCTCGGAGAATATGATCGGGCACATCATTGAAATGGAGGTTTGCTAAAATTTAACTTGTTTGATGCATAAATGTACAATTGCTCCATCCTCCACGATATAGCCCAATCATCATGTTAATAGTAGATGATCAAAATTCAGTTAGGTTATAGGGCCTAAACTCAGTTCCACCATACTAACCCTACCAAAATAGTGATTTATGTCATAACTGAAATTGAACATTCTAATGCTTGGAACTTATAGAAGTTTGGTTCTTGATATTACTTTTAACTGCAGTCTTTGAATTATCTCTCCTATTTTCATTGATCCCAGCTGTGAGTCAATTATTTTTAATGGAGTTGTTACTAGTTAGGGTGTGACAGTTGTTGATTGGCATGTCAAGCCTTCATTTCTTAGAATATATCTCACATCAAATCGTAGAATTAAATTGTGGACTGCATCACATGATGTGGCCGTGATATTGTAGTTGCAGCGGTGTCTGCAACCACATTACCCCGCAATTGTGGGGTGATATTCATTCACACCGCAACGGCTGCAACGCTGCGGTTTTTCTATAATTTTTTTTTAAAATATTAAGTATATTATTTGTCAAAAAAATTTCACGGCCGCAGCAGCTGCAACTTGCATTGCAGTAACCGCAATGCAATCGCAACCGTGATCGCAACCCCAATTTAAAATCCTGCTTCAAATTTTAACTGATGGGATTTGGACTTTCAGAAATTTCATCAAAACTGAAGTAAGTTTTACCTACTGCTTGCTTACTTTTTCTAGCATGGCTTGGTGGGCCATGTTAAAATATTGGTGAATGCTGTTCTTTCTCTTGAAAAAAGGGAAAATCCATAATCATTGAAGATATTGATAATTTTCTGGAATCTGGTAGAAATTATTAACATGCCATGAGCCAGCTTATTGGTGTCATTCACTCATTTGTGATGGTTAGTCTATCATAGTGAATCTTCAATTCCTTATCCACAATTTCTTATTAAAACTACTCTAATTTGCAGATGGACTATATAAACACTTCCCACCCAAATTTTATTGGTGGAAGTAAGGCGTTGGAGACTGCAGTGCAACAGACCAAGTCTTCTAGAGTTTCTCTACCAGTTTCTAGGGTGAAGGTATACAAATTGTGGGCTCTTATCCAATTATGCCCTATGTTTTTCATGCTAGCTGTGAATACTAATTTTTGCTCAGCTTTCTTTTGTTTAAAATTTTCTTATTAACTTCCAATAGGATGCTTTGGAATCTGATAAGGGATCAGTTTCTGAAAGAAGTGGGAAGTCTCGAGCTATTCTTGCTAGGCAAGCAAATGGAGTTGTGGCTGATCAGGTATGCAATTTTATCTTGTTAAGTTGATTACAAGTTTCTGAATTTTATCCCGTCAAGCTGGTAAGGTATACAAATTACCTTAGTTTAGACTTTTGAGGAATTAAGATAAGGGCTACTAAATTAGTATCTCGTTCTGATCACTTAAATTCTTATGATATATAAATAAATAAACAGGGTGTTCGTGCTGCGTCAGATGTTGAAAAGGTAGTACCATCGGGTAATTTGTTTTTTCTATTTGATGTTTGAGTTTGTCTTGGCATGTGTTTTACAATGTATTTGGTTTTGTACTTTCTTTTGGTTGTCCAATCTTCAATCAAGTTTTTGGATGTATCAACAAGCATTATTACTATTGAAAGATATTTAAATATTTTAATGCTTGATATTATATTCAGGAAACACTGGTGGATCAAGTTGGGGGATCTCATCCATTTTTGGTAGAGGTGATAACCGTGTGTCTGTGTGAAGGAGAATACAGCTAGTAGACCACATATTGAACCAGTTCACAGTGTGGTGCAATCATTCTCTACGATTCATTTGAGAGAGGTATATATATGTGTCAGTGTGTCACACATTTATCATCATCTTGATCAATATGTTCCATGGATATATATAATTTCTTCATGTGCTTCGGTTTTTGTAGCCACCTCCTATCTTGAGGCCATCTGAGAGCAATTCAGAGACAGAAGCTGTTGAAATCACAGTAACAAAGTTGCTTTTGAGATCATACTGTGACATTGTCAGGAAAAATGTTGAGGATCTTGTCCCCAAAGCAATTATGCACTTCTTGGTACTTCACATCCTTCTTTTAGGCTTTGCAAAAAAAAAAAAAAGATATTGCAATAATAGATGTAAAATAAGTAGTCTCCTGCTTTCAAATCCAGCGGTCGGTTGTGTGGTATACAAAATATATATATATATATATATATATATATATATATATATATATATATATATATATATATATATATATATATTCCTATTTTCCTGATCTGTTTTGTAATCTAACTAAATGACCATATCCGCCAGATCTAATGCATACCGTCTTACCTATGGAAAATGGTAGGAGTGTGATAAATAAGATCAAAACTCACTTGGTGCTTTTGCCTAATGATCTTGGATTGTAGGCAGCTTTCTTCTTTTGCATGGCTAGAATTGATATTAATGGTTGCAATTTCTCTCATTCTTGAATTTTAGTTTCTGTGAACTGTATAGTTTATCATTTGGGTAGCTTTTTTATGGGCCATGATAGTTCTTTGGTTACCATTCATATTATCTAACCATATTCTGTGCTATTTATTTTGGAGTGGTTGAACATACCTGAATTTTCATGCATTCCACATCCAGGTAAACAACACAAAGAGAGAGCTGCACAATGTCTTCATTAAAAAGCTATACAGGTAACATGTAGTGGTTATGGCCTGCTAATTCAGATTAATTCTGGAGTCTATACAAAATTTTGTCTGATGTTACTTTATATGTTACATTCAAACCAGAGATAATCTGTTTGAAGAGATGTTGCAAGAACCTGATGAGATAGCCATGAAAAGAAAGCGCTGTCGAGAACTGCTCCGAGCTTATCAACAGGCTTTTAGGGTGGGTAGAATCAGAAGTTTCTAACTGAATTTCTGCATTATTTTATATGACAAGTCTGGTTCTCCTTCATTTAAGTTAGTGATGGAGATCTTAATGATATATTTGGTGCTCACATGGTCTGCTCACCCATATTTAACTGAATTTATATTCTATTTTGTAAGACACATTTGGATGTACGTGATTAACTAGTTGTTGACCACTGATATTTGGTTCTCATGGTATTCTCACCCACATCACTTGTTATTGGTTTGTCTATATGAGATTCTCTTTAAAAACTGGATTTTCTGTGAATCATAATGATAGATACACACCCATCTCTAGGGTGTATATTAGGAGAAATGGGTGGGGTAGTACAGGGAATCACTCCCTCATATAGGCAAGGGATGCAAGGTTCTGTTTGTAACTACCTGCACACATATTACACATGGCAGGTGGGAGGTTAGGAAAGCAAGTAAAACCTGTTGAATTAGATAGGATAAAAAGGAGGGCCTCTATAGGGAGAGAGGAGAGGGGAACACAGAAGGCAGAAAATATTGAGTAGAGAGGACAAGTGTTTTGAAGGAAGCTAGTCCCTCGAAGAGCTAGCCTAGTTTTCTATAATTTTCTGTTTCTGTCACTGTAATTCTGGGTTTGATTCCCAACTTTCTATAATAAAACAGCTGGTATTTATCGCATAATGTTGTCATTCACAAGGGTTGCAACATGATGCCAATGTATTTGACTTGTCAGTGGTACTGAACCAGTTTCTTCTCACGACTTCCAGATGTATATACAGTTCAAGATTTATTTATTTTATGTTGAAATCCATTAGCTTTTCTACATATTAACACTGGTAGCATAATATGGTTGGTGTTGGTGACTGTATTTCCTCTTAGCAGGACTTGGACGAATTACCTCTGGCAGCTGAAACAGTTGAAAGGGGATACAGTTTACCTGAAACAACTGGTTTGCCTAAGATTAATGGATTGCCAACTTCATCTCTGTATTCCACAAGCAGTTCTGGAGACTATTATGCTGGAAACAGAGCCGTGGATTTCCTTCCTGGTTTGTCTAAGATACGTGTTGAGGATTTGGCACAGAATGTGCTCAACGGTGGTGAGGAGGAGACACTATTTTCAAGGGCATTAGCTTCTATGGGTAGAGCGCTACCTCGAGCTAAAGCAGTAATCAATTTCTTTGCGGAATTAGACCCACCCCCGTTCGTTCAGGATATGAGATCCAAGTTGCAGTCTATGCTTTATATTGTCCCACTTCCTATGTCGCCGCTGCCACCATCTGACACAGATGCAACTGGATGCTTCTCATGGTTGGACAGGCAGAATGCTAAATCGGTGGCGTATGTTAGCTTTGGGACTGTGGTGACACCACCTCCACATGAGATTGTGGCAATGGCAGAGGCATTGGAAGAGAGTGGGTTCCCATTTCTGTGGTCTCTCAGGGACAATCTAAAGGGTTTTCTGCCATATGGGTTTCTTGAGAGGACGAGCATGCGTGGGAAAATAGTGCCTTGGGCTCCCCAAGCTCAACTTCTGGCACATGATTCTGTAGGAGTGTTTGTGACTCACTGTGGGGTTAGCTCTGTGGTTGAGAGTATTTCCAATGGGGTGCCTATGATCTGCAGGCCATTCTCTGGAGATCAAGGGATAGCTGCAAGAATGGTACAGGATGTTTGGGAGATTGGTGTGATAATGGAAGGTGGGGTGTCCAGAAAAAATGGATTGCTTAATAGATTAAATCTGATTCTGGTGCAGGAAGAGGGGAAGAAGATAAGAGAAAAGGCCCTAAAGGTGAAGATGATTCTGCAAGATACAGCTAGGCCAGAAGGGCGAGCAGCACAGAATCTCAAGACTTTGGTGGAAGTAATTTCTAGCTCTTAAGGGCAAGTTAATAAGTACTGGCTACCCTTGTAACAATTCGAGCTGCATCACAGGTCTTGTTCTTAATTAATAAATCCCTATATTCAAAGTTGGTGTGTATTTGGATTAGCTTATTTTATATTTAAAATAGTTTATAATCAAAATTTCACTGATAGAGTTTTCAAAAAATAATTTTTTTTTCTGAAAAATAATTACTCCCAAACATGCACATATGGTTATTATTATTATTATTATTATTATTATTATTATTATTATTGTAAGTCTCAATAGTGGGATGAGTTGTTAGATGTTTAAAAGTGTAATAAATATAATAAGCAATCAATAAATGTGGCATGATTATTTTTCGGTTGTTTTTAGTGTATTAAATGTTGAGACATTGCATTATTCTCTAAACAACTTTAATAGGGAGTTATTACAGTATTTGTGTTTCTTAAATAAAAATACATTCATGAGTTATTGCATATTTATTATTTACTAGTTTTTACAATAAATGGATAGTAGTCAACCAAGTATAATCACTCTAATGTTTGGCAACCTTTTCTAAAACTGTTCTAGTTATTTACTACTGAAGTTTCCGAAAAATAAACTAAAGGTGTCCATTATTTATGATCTAACACTTTCAATTATAATCGGAGATCATTTAGGTATTCTAACATTTTTTTTCTTTCTAAAGACTAGTGCCTTAATTAATTATCAAGCACCTTTTATTAATTTTCGAGAGTACGAATAACTTAATTAGTTATCAATTAATAAATATTTTATAACTCATAAATGATACTAGTAAAAAAAATAGGTACTAATATATATTAGAGGATTTTATTTTACATTTTATTCTTTGTAATTATTAATTTTCATAATAAATATTTAAATTTAATCATGTATAACAAATAAATTATAAAGTTTCACAACACATTGAAATATAAATATTTAAAAATAATATAAATATGATAGTAATCCACGTTAATACATGATCAATAAAAATTAAATCCTTTTTTATCACGGTTGAATGAAAAATCCAACCTTACAATACTTGTAGCACTAGACTTTATGCATTTTTTTGTGTGGAAAAGAAAAGAAGACCCTTAAGGATTTAAGCTCATATCTTATGATCTCTCTTTTCTAAGGCTTTCCAAGAGGTCTCTTGATAGCTGGAAGTTGAATAGAATCAAGCTTAGTCTTCTCCTAATACTCTTAGTTAGGGATAACTTGAATGAAAGGCAAATAAGCTAAATCATTCCTGGACTCAGACAATAATGGATGAACATACTTTTTGGATCTGCGTTTTTGTATCCAATTGCTGCATATGCATGCTTACATGGGACAACACACAAGTCCCATTCTCTGCATGAACATGTTTGTGCCTCCAAATCCACTTTCACTTTCTTAGGCCAGCAGAATACTTCAAATTGATTACCTTCTAGATCACCCATCCATTGTGGTGTCCACTTAAAACTATCTTTTTTATTCTTTTCTAATCTCTTTTGCTGTTCTCGACAGATTAGACTAGTATATCCTTGCAATAACAGCCTCTGCTTATTCATCTTTCTCATAATGTAATATCTTACTTCTTCTACCATTGTGATGATAGGGTTGGATCTGAACTTTCCTATCTTTGAATTGAACTGCTCACACATATTGTTTAATAGGAGAGGATTCTTGGTGGAAGTGGAAAAGCTAGATCCGTATCACATTGATGGTTGAATCCTAGATAACCACTCCCAAGCCTTCTCGTTGAGTCTCTTAACACAGTCCATGTTAGAATTAAATTCCTGCTTAGTTGTAGATTTTACACAAGCCTAGAATAAATTCCTATACTTTTTGCCTTTCTAATGCTTGTTAAAGTTTGCCCAAACATCTCTTGCACAAAATCTAGTTGAAACTCCAGACATTAGTTCTTCCATTACTGGAACTAACCCCTACATCACACAAATAATGTTGGTCATGACATCTAACAAAAAGTTCAATATTTAACCAATACTAAAAAAAAAAAATTCAATCTTCATATTTCACCTTCTACTGATCTGTTATGAACTCATAACCACATTCTGTAAGATCACCAATGTCCTCCAATAGTAAAGTAATGAACCATGACCATGTGTCTATATAAAATAGTCAAATAAATTAAGAAACATACAAACATTATGTAAGGTATAGCAGTAAACAAAAGTGAAAGTATAGTCAAAGGCATACCTTTGTTCTCTATATCCACAATTGCATATGCAATCACATAAAATGGATTGTCTCCATCCTGAGAAACTGCCCATAATAGCTGTCTCCCATAATAGCCTTTGAGGTGGCATCCATCCATCCCAATCATAGGCTTGTAACCTGCCTTGAGCCCTCTCTTACAAGCATCAAGACAAACATAAAAATCTTTGAAATGTAGGAAGCACCTCAAGACTTGGCCTTTCTACATTCAAGAGAATTATGGACTCTGGATTGGTTGACATTAGTTCATTTGCATAGTCCCAAAGTTTTTCATATTGCTCAATCTCTGAGGTTTCAACAATTTTTCTTGCCTCTTTTTTTGCCCTGAACACTTTAGCATCACCAATCAGCATATTTTAATTCTTCTTCATGTGTTCATATACACCTAGACCATCTAATGTGGGGTGTGACCTTAGCTCATTAACTAACTTGTTAGCAACTCACTTTCTTATGACTTTTTTGTTCTTAAAACTTCTGCCACAGGTATGTGTATCAACAAATTTTTTCACTTGAAAAGATTTTATGCTACTGTTATTGCTGCAAAATATTTCTCATGGGCACCCATCAGCCACACATACAACCCTTACCCTTTTAGCATTATTTTTAACCCACTTTACTTTTCTTCCCAAGTGGATATTGTAGTCCCTAACAGCTTCCTTAAATTGCTTTAGAGTACCAAACTCTATTCCAAGCTCCAACACAACATTCCCAAACTCAAAGCGGCCATTAAATTGTGATAATAAATCCTTTTTTCCATCAAATTATGATAAACTAGCTAGTGACAATAGTTCATTAGTATAATAACCTACATCCCCTTCATTTTTAAATTCACTTGTTTCACTTTCACATTCATATTTAGAAACATTTTCACTTTCAATGACCTTAACCTTTCTAGCCCTATCCCTAGACTTGCAAATTGTATTCCTTTTGGCTTCCTTGCAGGTAGTTCTTGGGTCTCTTCACTATCACTCTCATTGGGATTAGTGGCTGTA